>JAWWMO010000083.1:124393744-124409815 GCA_035047845.1 Dendrocincla fuliginosa
TCCCAATAAAGGTATTGTCTATCTTTCTCCATTAATGTTTTGTCTGAGTGCCTATCTTCCAGGATTTTAGGCATCAGAACTGTGAACAGTGAACTATTACTTCTTCACAAAAAGCCCATATCTATCTACAGGATGGAGCCCTAACAATACAAATTTCTTATGGGATCCCATGAACTCATGCCCAGGATCATGCTTTCAGCTCTCTCATCTCAACAGCCCCATTCAGATGAACTCCTGCACTAGTCTGAAGTCTTCAAAAAGGCAGATGAGAGATAGTGTAGATTTTAATTTAACTACTATCTATATTATCATGATCAGGCTGTGATTATGTTTGCCTTATTCTTTACTGGATCCAAGGCTTTCAAGACACCCTTCAGGTTTTCATTGTGTAAGCCAAGCTGTAAATGAAAAAATACTTTAAAATCTTAATTACGTAATAATAGTTTTATTCTTACAGAATCAAGAATAAGAATATGATTAAGCTCATTATGAACAAGACAAAATTAGGACATGAGACAATAACAGGAAGTTTTCCTTCTGCTTTGCAGAGTAATGCAAACAGTTGTACAAAAATCTTTGGTTCAAAAGTATATGATTGCATTGATCATATGTGCTTATCCTAGAAATTCCTTTGAATATTCCTTTGTGCTTATCCTTTGAAAGCATTTTGCTGGTATCTTTTTTCAATGTGATAAGTAATTATATTTTAGCAGCATATAGTAATGTATAATACTGTGTTATAATATTTCCTTAATATAAAAAAAGTCCTTAATAATAAGGAATTATTTTTTCTGCCTTAGCTGATTTTTAAAGGCTAAGTATGTCATGTGCATGGATTCAAGATTTCTTGGAGCTCTGATTTAGAATTTTTTTTTCTAATTGATAGACAGAAATGCCACATGCAACTCAAACCATCTATCTGAGAAAGTTCACATTGACGTAAAAGAAGTGGAAAGCAAACACAAAGGTGTGAGCATTGCCTGTTACAAAGGTGAATGAACACTATAAGTTCACTAGTACCCATGCTTTAAAGCACAGCTCATCCTGAAGGTTCTGTGAATTAAATGGGCATTTGGGTAAAACATCCATCTAGAAGCACAGGCCAGGTTGGAAATATTTGCTATATTAGGGTAAGACACAATCATCTACACCTGTTTTGCACAAAGATATATTTTTCCTAGTCCTCATCACTGCAGCTTTGATAAGGAACGGGAAGAGAAAGGTCTGTGTTTTCAGTGTGTCAGTCACTGACCTCCAGGAAAAAGGTGACAATTGCCAAACCATCCAGCTTGTTGAAAGCCTCAGCTGCATTCAAATACTTGTCTGCGTTCCCCAGAATGAGATGAAGCTAAAAAGCAATTGACAGGGTCAGTTTTGCTGCTTATATTACAAAGAAATGCCACAATTAATGTGAAATAGAAAAGCCTCTATATACTTCTAGGGTCTGACAATGAAACTGAGAATGTGCTTATGAACTCCTGCAGATTTATGGTGGTCAGCTGAATTGTCCGGGCATTGTCCAGACTCACACCCAGGCAAAACCCTGAGGTAGGCAAAACTGCACATATTGTTGAAAGCAATTTAAGGGTAAGTACACAGAGATGTGGAAAATCACAGTTTACAAGAGACATAGAATTTTCTAACACAATTGCTAGCAGTCTCCTGTGCATGTCTTTATTTCCATGTCTTTAAAAATGCAGTACATTAAATAGCATTTTAAGGAGTGTAACCACTGTATTGCACACATGGTGCAGTATTTATTCACAATAGTCTTATTTACAGCAAAAGGTTGATGGTATGGCCATGAATGTCATGGCTGTGGATGGCTTATATTTAGTATAGATCTTTGAACAAGTATTTGACTGCATTTACTCTGATAGAGTTTTAAGGAACTTTCATTCAGCCTAGTGTTTTGCGTATTGTATCTTGAGCTATTTGTTGTTCCAAAACTTACAGAACTTGGAAATCATAAGACTTTCTTTAAATGCCACCTCACCTATGAATATGCTTAGCAATTCTGTAGAAACTACGTAACTCTATGGCAATAGCCTAGTCCTGGATTTCTTCTAGAATGTTTCAGCAACATCATGAGAGAAAATATAAAAGGTTCTTAAAATACAAGGAGGAGATTCTAAAATATAGAAATAGAACATGGAAATTATCATATAATACACATAATCCTAAAATTCAGATTTCAATCCCTTTTTTTCAAATTCTTGTAATTTTAAATCTGAGTTGCTGTCTTTTCAACTTAAAATCTTTTCTGTTTCAACATATTTTAAACTATTGATTTAAAACAAGCTATTAAACACTTAATCATGTGCTGCTTAAACACAGTGTATGTGCACTATCTCTTAAAACAGAAAGCAGTTCTAAAGCAACACCCCTTTTTTTATCTTGGCTGTATCAAGTGAGATAACTTTTGACCGCAGAAAATTTTCTATTAGGAGGACACTTCTGGCTGTGTGTTCCTAATGCCTAGATTAAAAATGTATAATCCATGTCCTTAGTTTGTCATGTTGTAATGTTCATAAAATCTAAAAAGCTGCCAAAGATAACACTACATGGATTGAACATGAATAGTTTGTAGCATGTTGATGACTATTAGCAGGACACTGAAGCACTGGAAAAGAAATAAAGTCTGTTATGTTAGTTTTTGTAAATCAGACCTTGCTTCATTATCTGAAGATAATGAATATTTAATGTATTGGACAGCAGCAGAAGCCCTTTCTAGATAACTTTTTTTCCTCTTTGCTTCATTAATTTCTTCTGGGGTTATTTCTTATTAACTGTTCTTGAAAGTAAAGAATAAAACCAACAAACCCAACCACCTTACGGTGATCAACATGCTTGTAGCTTTGAGGAGCCCCAGCTACAATTATAGTGGGGCATCAGGTGATCAGGCTTTCTAAAAAGCAGCTGGTGTGGTATTAAGCCAAGTGTACTTGTACAGTTGACCTTTTAAAAATTTATCAGAAGGTACTTACTTTTATATCTGTACCTTACAGCTCTATTTCGTTATTTAAATTGGATTTAGATTATCTAGATTTAGCTTAGCAAACACTAACAACATAATCCAATTTGCTCTTGAAAAGTCAACTTTGCACATGCAGAGATGGTATCCCTTTTGCAAAATAAAAGTAACTATCAAAGCTATATACATATGCTTCCCACCCCACCCCAACCCCACACCGTTGGGATGATATATCTGACTGGAATTTGTGACTTTTCCTTCATTGATTCTACCTCTGTGGCATTTTTCTGAGCTCTGAGCTCATCAGTTTTGCCCCAGTGGAAATGAAACTGATGCAATATATATTCCGGTGAGAGGTCCTCCTGTCAGCACTACAAATGCATGAAACAGGGTAAACTTTATTAATCAATAAAGTCTTCCTGACAGGCAAGCTATAAATCTCAAAGACTTTTATAATGTGCAAACAGTTTTCTCCACATTAACATCTCTTGATAGGAAATTATTTTTAAGTATCTGGCAAAAAAAACCCTGACAGTTTATACACTTCTAAGTCACTGAAGCTTTTAATTCTAGGTATGTATATGAGTGCATTTGTTACAGCAAATCTGCATGTTTCCTTGGCACACTTCCAAAATTCAGGTGAAATATATGTGAATACACCTTCTACTCTAGAGAGAAAACAGCAGCAAAAATAATGCAGAAAAACAGCACCTTTCCAGAAACAGTAATTGAATTTTAAGAACTGCAGAACAAACAATCCTACTTCATGAAGTTCACTTCCACTAATATCTGTATTATTTATGGCAGTATTTCAAAGGTCTTTTCCTTCAGAGAAGTAACAGTACTTGATGTTTTCTGAATTTAGATTATAACACGGATGTTATTGACACTGCTTATTGGTCATTATCTTTAATTCCTTACTTACAAGTATGTACTGATTTCCACTATAGTGATAGGCACCTGTAATGATGTTTAGAAATATGTACCTGGAGTTCTTACAGCATTTGCACCTTTATACACGAGCAGAACAAAATCTCGTTTGCTAACAAGGTAATAAGACTCTCCGAAGGAAAAGAACCTAGACCAGAGTGATCCCATATAGAGTTAAAGTGTAACTTTGATATATGTACAAATCTCCTGCTGTAGATTGTGGGGGGGTGAGGCGGGAAAAGCACAATTGAGTAATTATGTTTGGAAAGTCTCTTCCTACATTCCCCTCTCCAAATCACTGATTATTCTGGAAGTTTCCTACTGGGAAATTACCAGTCCTTTTACCATTGATACAAGAACACTTGCCAACAAGTCCTAATTTTAAAGAACATAATTTGGATCTTCTCTGACATTTAAAGGATTGCAAACTAGTATAACAAAATTAGTAAGCATATCCTAATCTATATAAATACTCCTTAAAAGCAACAAGACTTGGTTTCTATATAAATTAAAGAAAAAGATAATGAAAAAAGAAAATGTTTCACATTCCCCTCTTCAAATCCTATTTTTACTAGCCTGATGGGTTTTCCTTATGCTCAAATTTCACACGGAAACAAGGCCAACATCGATAATATCTTTGCATGTAGAAGGTTTATGAATGAACCAGAGAGGACCCCAGAATGGATATTTTTTTACTTCCTTAGTTTAAATATCTAAAGCAGACTGATGGTCTCCATTGGAAATAGTGTACAACTTGTGGCAGTGGTCATGTCCTAGGCAAAATAAACAACTGAAGTTTTTACTTCCCATTCTGTACCAGTCCTGAACTGATGTCACTTTCCCTTTGAACCAATTGTACAGATAATACAGATTCTTGGTATGTTATTAATCCATATAACTGATGATTTTTTATAATTAAAATAAATAAATATATTATAAATATGTATGACTTTTTATTAAAGATTTCTTTTACCACTGCTGCCTTGATAACTCCAGCTCAATCTTGTGGGTTTTTTTCTTCTTTCAAGGTGCTGTCTTTACAAAAAAAACCTACTGGTGTGGATGAAAGATGTTAAGAAAAGATCTCTGATTTTCTTCTGAATTTCTAACCTATATGTTCTATCTGGGTTTTATATGCCTGCGTAAAGAGTAAAGACAGTAACACGTTCTAACCAACCTTTCTTGATTTCAGAATGGCACAAGAAACTGTGATAGGAGAAGGGATCGCGATAAGGAAACAGTGTGGTTTGCAATCTGTTTACTTTTTGGTTCAGTACATATATTAAAACACATATGCGTTGAATGCCAAATTAAAATATAAATTATTTTAACTGTTTAATGTTGTCCAAAGACCTTTAGACTAAATAATCCAAAGGATAATTATGGTATAAAAATGAAGACTACACAGAAAGTAGTAGATGTTCAGCATTTTTGAAAAACCATGTCAATGATTTAAGAAATCTATACATGGATTTTAGAACATTGATTTTGACAATCACTAAAAAATAGTCAATCTCAGTAGCTTTTAATGAAGGAAAACAACAACAGTGTTTAATAAAATAGTATGTATATTGTTACATACTACATTAATGCAACTAGCAATGCTCTTAACAAGAAAGGAGGTCCAAAACCTACTAAGTCCTACCAGTTTCAGAGGTTTTGGGAATGATCTCCAGCCATTTTTGTACTGCTGGGAATCTTCAAGGCAATCTTCTGGTGACTGATACCTGACTCTGTTTTAAAGTTAAGTTCTGCTAGCACATATGGGATTTTCCTGGCTTAAACTCTGTCTCATACATGCTTAAAAGCAGGATTGCATTTTTAGGACCTTATGCTTGAAAAGTATTGCAGCATAGTTAAATAGTTATGGTGTTATCTATATTTGTAACCATTTTAACTGAGAGTACTGAGTAATTGCTTCTATGCAAAATAAGGTTTATCATAGATTACGTAAACCTTGCCTTGTCATCCTGTGTTGCAAAACTGGAACCTGTTGACATTTTCCTGTTTTTCTTACAGGCTATTCTCAGTAATTGGAAGCTGCTGATATCTGCCTTTGCAGATGTCCGCAGCTGACGTCAGGAATTTCAGATACCATTGTGCAAGTACTATTATAACCTGTAAAACTTGTGGCATTAATGCCTAGGAATATGGCAGTTTTTAGGTACATCTCAGTTATAGGTGGATTGCAATTTTCTGTTAATATTTTTTGGTTGCTCAGAAATTGTTTTATCAGAATAGAAAATGTTCAAAGGAAAATTGTCAACACAAACCTCTGTGGAAAGATAGCTTCACCTGCTTAGTCTCTGATCCAAGTCAGATTACTAAAATCATATCAGCTTTTCATGACGTCATGAAATTTCTGCTTGAAGTGAAAGGTGCACAATTTATGGTCCTGAGGCAACCTTGCTATGTAAATTATGTGAGAAGCAAAGGCAGCAAAACAAATAGATCTGCTGGAAATATCAGGTATGCTGGACCTGGCCAGTTACTAACTTGCAGTTCTCCAGTCAGTAAAAAGGCTTGCACCAAGCCCTCAGCCCCCTCTGGGAGCAAGGGAAACCGAGGGACTTGCTGCTGTCTGAGCTGCCATGGTCTGGAATGGCTAGGATAAATGACCAACATGTTTAGCACTGGATCGGACTAGGGCTGGTGTCAGTGCCTGCGTTCAGGCTTTGGAAACAAAACCTAGCATCAGACTGAGAACTGAGCAGTCCAGGAGCCCCCCAAAAGCCACCTTAATCTTGGGCACTCAGGACTTGCAGCCTCTCTCCTGCTGCAGGAGAAGATTTGGGGTTTTTTTCCAAGTTACATGGTTACTAATAACATGTAAGCTTCTCATCTTTATGCCTGTTCCCTGGGACTGCTGGAAGTCCTGGAGGGACAGGTAAGTCTGGTACTTTGGGGCAAAAGTACTCATGTCTCAAGAGTTTTTCACTTTGAGAATCAGAACTCTTAGAATTTATTTATGGGAGGATTTAACAGCCATCAATAAAATTTATAATTTTTTTAAAGGGCTGTTTCGAAACAGGATGTGTTTCTTTCAGAACAGAAATCTTAGAACCAGATCTGATATCAATCATCATTGTTCCTTTGGAATAATTTAGAGATAAATTCCTTCACTCCTATGAGAGTCAGAGCACCAAATCAGCTGCAGTTCTTCACACAGCAGGGTGAAAGAGCGAGACACCCCTCAGTTTCTTGTCTGCCATCAATTATCTGTAGACTGTTAGTTGCTGTGGGTTAGTTATATAGATAATATCAAAGACCTTCTGTCTGTGGCCAAGAACTGTCAACTGAACTACTGAAAAAGAAAGTAACTAGTTAGAAAAGACTAATCCAGAGAGATTTGAAAATGTGTTTATGGTTTGTGTGAAACAGATGGTCTATTACAGCATGATGCTGGGACAATATATATAGAAAAATTCACTGACAATGCAGAAGAGTGGGGACAATTTTGCATTTTCTAAGCAAAGAATGAAGTTTTAGTAATAATGGCCAAGGGAAATATAACTCTTGCTTTGTTATACAGATGAAATGGGAATATAACATGGCAATGTTACCATAGTCTTTTGCTTGATCAGATAATCAATGTCAACTTTATGACTAAGAAAAAGATTCTTTCAGTGCAAGGTGAGCATGGCAGAGATTTGGTAAAATGATCTCTTGGAAGAGGAGCCAAGATTTTGGAATTGTGACCTTTTTACTGTTTCATCAACCTGTCTACAAAGTAATTCTAGACCTCTGGTTTAATGCATTAGACTGTGTGTGATGGACACAACAACTGGTTTGCTTCTCGAAACCCAACACAACTGGCTTATGATTCCTCCCATTATTGCCACTTCTACCGCCCTAAGTGCACTCCAGCTTTTAACTATAATCCTATCACCGTTGTTAAAATATTTAATTACCAATATTTCTTAATTAAAGTCTAAGCTGCTAGTTTTTACAAATTTAAATTAAAACTTGTCAAACCTTTTTTTGTCCTTCTGCATGAATACAAAGAGTAAGGTTAATGTCATGAAGGAGCTCTTGAGCTCATGAAAAGTTCATGAACCAGGATTCAAAGGTGTTTCTATGAATAGCCTTCCCACTTTTTTGAATTCTTTCTCCAGATGACACAGAAATTAGGTTTGACTTTAAACAAGGTCAGCTTAGGAAGCGTGACTGCTTGTTGCATGGCTCTTTCCATTAGGGTAATTTCTTTCAGATCCTTTTTCTAGCTGACAAAACCCATTTCAAGGCTCTTTTTATAACAACTTCATGCTGCAAGGAAATACTTGAACTCAAAGAGCACTGAAATACTTTTTCAAAGTAAAAGATTTTTACAAATCACAACAAGGATTGAAGTAAATTATCAATAAATGTAAGCTAAAATAATATGATTTAATGCAGTTTATATTTTTGTGGCTCTTGTGCATTCGTCCATTGTACTTGTAGTCCAACTGTTGCCATGTTTTCCCAATGCATTAAAACTGAAACTAAATTGCTGAGACAGCAACCACAAAATATGCCTCAGCAGCACAGGGCATAGGAAGGCTGAGGATCATGGATGGTAATACGCTTCTTAAAACACAACCTTGTATTCCATCAACCACTGATTATTATCTACACATTTCAGGCTATCCACACTCTGCAGAGAAAGTGTTAGCACCTTTCCAGGAAAATGGGATTAACGAAATGTGATATCCTTGGCAAAACCTTCACAGTATAAATAGAAGTGGATCCCTGGCTTTCCAGATGTATGTGTACAAAGTTTAAGTGTCTGAAGCTCTGAACCTGCAAAACGCTATAGATGTGTATAATATTATGCATAGCGGGACACTATTGACCTTATTTGAGAGTATGAAATTAAAAATGAACATAGTATGGATGCAAATAGATGCAAAATAATCTTATCTTAAGGACACTAGCCAGAAGGGAAAAAAAACCCCAAAACACAACACTAAACTCTTCTGAAAAATATTAAATTACAAAAACAGATGAAATTTTTCATTTTGTAAGTGTCAAATACTACATATCTGGATAGTGAATTGATTTGTGAAAAAAATTCTACAAATCTTTTTACTAGATATTTCACTAGCTCCCATAGTGATCCTTTTTAGTGAGTGTTTCCAGAACTCAGTATACTGTTATTTGTAATGCTCTGGTCAAAATTAAATAAGCTGAATAATAGATAATCTCCCTGTACAGCTGTTGTAAGGAAACTAGTGGGAGAAAAGTTGCAAAGTTATGAAACTACTTTCTGTAGTGACCTAGGAGGGCTCTTCCAAGCCATCTGGCATTGCTTGAACTGTGAAAGCTCTGGCCATCATTCTGCAAAGAATTGCACAAGGCACAAGAGATAAGGATTGCCTCAAAAATAAAATAAGACATGGTAAATATTGGCCTATGGTATAAAGGTGTGAGGTAATAGGACCTCAGTGGCTGTGAAAGAGCTACTGTCTCATATTACCTTGCACCTGCTTCCTGCACAGGCTTTGCTAATGGCAGAGATACAGCTCAGTTTGTGCAGGGCTTGTTATTGTGAATAGGATCAAACCTGGCCTCTCTTTGGGAGGAAAAAATTGTCATCTTAACTACAGAGTTTAATCTGCTATGGGCTACAGTTTTAGGCTTTTGATACTAACTGAGCATTTATTTTAAGCCATAAAAGATTATACACCAATCTATATAAAAAAGTACAGAACTATCTGACCTATAACTCCCTGTCCCATTAATGGTAGCAGCCAAGGTCTGAAACAAGGAAAAAACTTGTGTCCAAATAATGAAGTATTCATAATCTTTTCTTGTAACCAGGTAGTAGAATATGTAGTCCCTATTTTCTACCAACAAAACTTTATAATCATCATTATGCACTTCATATTCAGGGAATATATTGAATTGTAACTAATATATTTAGATACCAGAGGATATTTGTAGGTGAACATGGCATGGTGATAAATGCAAATTTTATTATTTATAGTTATAATGACACCACATTAAACAATCTGTATCAGAAATGATGGGGTAGTTATGTGTTTTTGTCTTTTCCTTTTTAATTCTGTACCTTAATATGGAAAAAGCATATATAGTGACAACAGACAACATATGTTTGTGCATTTTACTTGCCCTGCCTTAGGGATGGTAAGAACACAGGCTTGTTCTTCTTACTTTTCTTTCACATTTAAAAGAATCCAGATACCCTAGAGTTTAAGGCCAGAAGTTGAAAATCACATTTGCGTGCCATGAGACTGCTGAAACTGTACAATACATTTTCAGGATCTGTACCCTTCAGTTGGAACTGCTGATCAGTTTGAATGTAGCTTTGCCAGGTATACATACATCACTGCTATTACTTCAGAATCAATTTGAGCTGTATGTATGTATGTAGCAGATGTTTGTCCAAAGTAACAAAATGTATTCAATTTTTGGAGTTCCAAAAGTTTTAGTTCTTTTTACAAGGATGTGTGGTGATTGTGCAAGGGCCAATGTCTTTAAACTGAAAGGGAGCGGATTTAGATTAACTATTAGGAAGAAATTCTTTGCTGTGAGGGTGGTGAAGCACTGCAACAAGTTGCCCAGAGAAGTTGTGGATGCCCCATCCCTGAAAGTATTCAAGGCCAGGTTGGATGGGGCCCTGAGCAACTTGGTCCAGTGAAAGATGGATGATCTTTAAAGACCTTTCCAACCCAACCCATTCCAAAGATTGGTCCAATTGGTTAGAGATCAGGGATAATAACATCAAGGTCATGAGTCTGACCCCTGTTTAGGCCATTCACCTAAGAGCTTGACTCAAGGATCCTTGTGGGTCCCTTCCAACTCAGAGTATGGTGTGATTCTATGATAGTTCTGCAATCTGAGATAACATCCTTGTTCTGGAAGTAGCATTAGGCATAACTAAATCTCATAATTTTGTCCAGAGCTGTCTGGTAGATAAATAGCACAAGAGAAAAGATTCCTTTCAGAGGCTTCGCTGACTGTTGAAACTGTATTGTTTTAATCAAAACATTGCTCCTGAGAGAAAACATTTTAATCAGAATGAGGCATAGTCACATAGTCACACTCCGAGCCTGCTTGGAGGCTTTCAGTAGGGAGCTGTGCCCTCTGCTGCTGGCTTGAGCACAGTGAAGGGATAGCAATAAGAAACAGACTGAATATACTTCTGACCTGAAACACAGGTAAAATGGTACACTTCAAAGATAACTTCTAATTAACTGTTTTTATAGGGTAAGGTTGTTGTCCAAAACCAATTTGTAATATTAGGATTTTAGTCAAAATGCTACAGAAAATTTAATATGTGTTTGATTGTTGCTTTGAATAAGCAACTTAGACTATTTTTTGTTTCTGATCCCCTGAAAGACTCAGCAGTGAAAAACAGGAGCAACAGAACTTTTGAGAAGGGTTTTTCTTTCTTTTCTCAGTGATGAATCTTTAAAATTCATTATTTCTTCTGAAATAGTAGGTATAAAATTGCTAACTTCTATCAAAAACAGCAGTACAAAAGTAAATGTTGTATAGTTACTGAAAAGGTTATTGTTCTTTTTATTATTGTTGTAATTTTTTTCATCAAATATGGCTAAGACCCAATTCAAAACTTATTTAGCTATATTATTGGCTAGATAGTCTGCCTCTAATTTGCCAGTTTAATTTTACTGTCCACATTGGTGATAGTCACAGAGAATAATTCCTGTGAGCTTGTGAGGGATACTGTGCTTCTCTCAGAGTTTCACAAAATGAGTTCTTAGTAACAAAGGGACAGGAGAAAAAAATAATATTTTCAGTGAGCTACCCTTTGAGCTGCTGAAGTGCTGAAAATACACCTGCACAAGTAACACATTAAAGTTTTGTTACAAATGTAAAATGCAGATATGTACCTATGGAAATAAGCATATTCATGTGCCATAGCTGTAGTTTAACTAATTTCCATTCTAAAGATTTTATTACACTAGCAGTGTTCTCTCTTTTTATATTCAGCATCAAACTCCACAAGCATAATGCAAGCTGTAGAACTAGGAGAGCAAAATGCTTCCCACAGTAATAGATCAGGTTTGTGACCACTTGAGGAACCTGAAGATTCAGAGGTTTATGAGACAATGAAATACTCCCAGAGTTCTGAGAAGTGGCTGATGTGGTTACCAAGCTACACTACATGGCATTTGAAAATTCATGGCAGTCAGGTGAAGTCCCAAGTGACTGGAAAAAGGGAAACATTGCATAAACCTCATCTATTGCAATTCCTCATCTATTGCTCTCTGACACATAGAGCAACCACTGAATTTTCACTCACTATTTTTCTTACAGAAGGACTTCTTTGGATGTTTTTTTTAATTGGCCATGATGATGCAGTTGCTGCCTTTGCACTAAAACCTGCTGTCCTTGTAGGAAGGTTAAGTTCATCTAATGCAAGACTTTGGTCTTCAGATTTTCCCTTATTGTTTCACTATTATCTTATTGAACATCAGCATATGGTGTATATTGGTGTTTCATGTACTTTACCCTACACATTTTTTTTTACATGGCCAACCCTTCTGAAAGTGTATTTACTTCATGCAGAGAATTCTGAGAACACTAGTTCTCTACTTTTTTCCCCACATTTGTATCAGTAAATGAAATTAAATTTTAGCAACCATTTTAAGGAGGCAACATGAAAGCTAAGTGAAATTTATATATGCCATTTTAGTATATGTTCCAAAACATACATGAGATGTTTTGAGGTTGTTATTTGTGCAGGAGGTTTGACTGCCTGAGGTCCCTTCCAACATGAGTGTTTTTATGGTTCTGTGTCTGAAGTTTTGTCTAGAATGTTATAAAACATTTCTCTATCACTATGAAAAATATTGGAACCCTAGTTAAGAATACTGAGTTCCTGGTTTATTCTGTCTATTTTCTATGATCAGATACTGAATAAAAGATTGTGTTGTATAGAGAATATGTGAAGAGTTAAAGATAGGGAGAATGAGTCAGAAATGTGGGCATTGCCTAGGGAAATTTGAACATTTTTGTGCAATGATTTTTATAATTCATTACATTTGGATTAAGGCATATGTAGATAATGATTGTTCTCTGAATTTTTATCCATGGTGAAATCAATCATATGAATAAAGAAAACCAGCCAACAGTCCAGAATTTATCAGTTTGTTAAGATAAACTAATAGCATTGAGAGTTCAGATATGTGTATTTATAGGAAAAACAGAGTATCCAGTAAGTGACCGTGTGGGATGTTGCAAGTTGGGGATGATCTCAGCTATTACAAACAGGAGACTAGTCTTAAATGAAGGGGATTATAAAAGCTATAATTAGCTAATGCCTCCTAAAAGCCTAACCTAAACTGTTGGGTTTTTTCCATTCCAAAGTGCAATACCAGAGGGAGATCACATACCATGTAGTAGGTGCAGACAGAAAAATAAATCTTATAAACACAATATTGTCTGCCATTATTCCAGGGCAATACTTTAAACTTTCTGAAACAGATACCTTTCCTTTAAGGATGCTGTGCCTGCTGAAGGACTGTCTACTTACTATATTGAAATAAAACAAACACATCACAATTAAATCTCACCAAGTTTTTGTTTACATGCTCACAGGTCATTCTTCTTTAATCTCTAATTTGTGCTGTAAATTCTAAAGAAAGCATATGGGTTGATGAAGAAAACAGAGTCTTGTAAAATGAAGCTTACTTTTCTCAGGAGTGGTTTCAATGCATTTTTATTTATTTTTTTAAAGTATTCATGGTGTTGACATAAAAACCTGATGAAGGATGGCTGTGTCTGTTCTGCATGAATATTATTCTCTGTCCTCAGGCAGTTTTCAAAGTGTCCAGCTATGTAACAGTTCAAACCTTGACTGAGAATAAGTGAAGGGGCACAGGAGATCTTTCTCACAGAGGACCAGTGAATGTGGCTTGGCCTTGTTGTCAACACATGGGTAACAGAGAGAAGCACCAAAGAAGAAAGAGGACCACTAGCAAAGCAAATGCTTTTCAGGAGTGTGGTTAATGCTGTCTTAGAAAGGACAGGTGGTTTGTACCATCTGCTAGAGATGCAGGAGAACACAAAGTGCCTTGTTGAGACATACATTGGCTAAATAGGGAAGCCCAGGCTTGATTCTCCCAAGTTCACCTCACCACGCTCAAAGAACATCTGGTAAGTGAATTCTGTAACAAGGTCAAGTTACATTTTAAATAAACACATAGTTTCTTCACTGCTATTGAAGATAAAACTTCAATATCTAAAGCAACAAAAAATGCTAGTCACCTGAACTGTGTCGATAAAATGTACAAGCATGAGCACTCAACTGAAATCAAAGGAACGGGCTATAAACTTTTAATTCTTCATGTGCTTAAATTCTCTGCTAGACTGGGCTTGTGTGCCAGATGGCTTAGCTGGCCAGCAGCTTTAATAAATTCAGAGAAGTAGAAATACAATGCATTCAGCATCTCTGAATTTATAGCTAAACAAATGCTACCAGTTCTTGAATACACAGATGAAAATTGTTGGCCTGTTGCCCAACTGTGTCTGTAAGACCTATAATTGAAACATTGGGTTCATTGCCGCTCTCAAAAAAGGTATAGTGATGCAAGGTTAGAGAAACATTTTCCATGTCTAATGCCTTAAAATACTTTTCTATAATTTTGGTAAAGAACCTTTGCAAAAAGCACATGGTTAAACCTGGAATACCCAGCAGAAGCACACAGAAGACTGAGTAGTTGAATAGTGAAACCAGTTTTACAAACACTCATGTTTAGGGACACAAACTCAGAAACACTAATGTGCATTTCAGGTTGCTGTGGGTTTGCAATATGCTCTGCTGCTTGCAGACTATAACTATGCAAGAAAATAATGAAATCAATTACTGATGGTCTGCAGTGAGGATACCCAGAACAGATCAGACTTATCTCTTCAGTAAAGATGTTTCTGTAATCAGTAGTTAGGTAACATTTAGTATTTATGTGTTTGATGAATAACAGAGTTTGCAGCAATCATATTATTCATCTTTAACAAAGTCTTGTGAGGTAGAAAATAGGGTGTCATATTCTGTGCACAATTACAGCAATGTGAACTCTGGCCAGGGAGTGACACCCACAGCTTCTCAGTGGACATTGGTGTAAGAGACAGGACCAGATTTAATGGCTTCTCATTTTTTTGTCATATCCCTTTCATTACAGCTGGGCTGTTCTGGAGGAATTTGTTTTGTGAATAGATTGGAAATCTTTACTATGTCCATGTGCAATGTTTGAGAAATAGGCAGATACTGATTAATTATATAAGCTGCCAGTATGGACTCACTTAAGATTTCTCATAGGCATTTACTGATCTGTAATTCTTCATTATCATATTTTTAATCCTCGTTTCTTCATTTCAGCCTAGCATATCTCTTAGAACTAACCAACAAGGTCTGCTAAGGAATTAGGTCAGTTACATTTTGTATCTGGTTGTGTAGTACTGAACTGGTGCATTATTCACATCCTCAGAGAACGTGCCTGTGTGAATCCTGGTCACAAAGGTTTCATTGATCTTAACTCTGAGCAAGCCAAAAGCATTTCACAAGTCTAGAATGATTGGTTGACTATGTAGAGAGTTTCTTGACATCACTAGAATTGAGGGAAAGATGTCAACCCAGCACCCAGCAAATATGCAAATTTGTATTCTCAACTGCTTTCTACTGTCAAAAATGTCTTGTCCTCCAATGACAGGGACGAGGATCCGTGCCTGTGGCAAGCTGGGGAGGATGAACAATCACCACGGTTGGGATGGCCAGAGTCTGTAGTTCCAGATGGTGCATGTGGCTAAAAGCATGCTCCAGGTTAGGGGTTCCAAGGTAGGATAATAAAAAGTGCTGCAGTGTTCACTATTACTCATTTCCTTATGTGTTGATTATATGCTGTGAGCATTACTGTAGTAGGAGAAACAGCAAATACCAGAGAGCACCTCTCAGTATCACTCCTTGGTATGATGCTGATATTGCTCCAAAAAAAGCCTGAAGTCCAGCACAGTGCAGTAGTATTCACTGTTTTCATTGCAAGCATGAAGCATAATTTCCTTATTTACCACTAGCTTGTCTTATAAATGCCCTTACTAATCTTCTTTGCAGACAAGTTAGTAAGATCTTGTGAGAAAATATGGACTATAATATTGTTTATTAAGATTTATGTTAAGCCCAAGGTAAATCTCAAACTGTAAAAGAT
>JAWWMO010000083.1:124409915-124434243 GCA_035047845.1 Dendrocincla fuliginosa
TTTGCTCATATTCTACTTGCTATAATTAATAAAATTTTAATTGGATTATGATCCATTGTGGTCTCAATTTATGACAATCTGGAGTCAGAAAATATTCTGTCCTTGCCTAGGAAGAACAGTTCCACAGTGACATAAAGGGTTTACTAATAAAAAAATCCCTCAACTAAAATATCCCAAAGGTACCTATTATGTTGATACTTTTTACTGCTTTTATAGATGGCCCTGAAGCATCCTTAATACCAAGCATAAAGAGTTTAATTCTGAAAAGGTCTGATTACTTTCACTCCATACTTCAAACATATTTCTGTACCTTAGCACTACTCTGGGTATGTAACTTCAATGAAATGATTATGAGAGTTGAATGACAGAGTTTGATTGGATCACATAAAATATGCCTAGCATATATCATTAAAATAATCATGAAATCTTGGCATGGATTTAGGAAAGGAAGAAAGAAAAAGAGTAGGGTTGTGGGGTTTTTTCAAAATACATAATGTAAACATGCATTGAGCAGCCAATACATTTGTAGAGAATGGAGAGTAACAACACAAAGAAAGTCAAAGAAACTTGGAGACTGAGGAACAGAAAGACGCAGAAAGTTAGGAATGGAAGGAGACAAACCAGCAAAACCTTTTGTGCTGGGCAAACCACTGTGCTGAGTCATGCTGGGCTGTCAGACCAACAGTATCTCTGTTAGTTAAACTGGAAACTTTAAACTACAGATGAGTTTTACAATCCACAGCCCAAGCCGGTATGGAGTCATGCTGGAGAAAGCTGAATATAGCATAGGCACCCATGGAGTTGTATCAGTATAAATTCAGAGAAATGAGATTTAGAATGCAAAGGTTAGAATCTGAGGATTTTATTCATAAGACTGCAATTTACTATTGACTGTAAAGTGAGGTACTACTCTATTGCTGTACCTTCAGATTTTTAAAGATTGCATCTTAGAATCACTGCATATCATTCCTTTAGTCTGCTTCTGTGGGATTTCTTAAAAAAATGGCTTTTGATAGATTGTAAATTTCTTAAACTCTTCTGAAAAGATCATTTACATTTCCAGCCAATATTATTTCTAAGTTATTAAAGGCTTTTTGTTACCGTTTTGTTGTCCCTCTCCTCTAGTAATACCTGCTCTTCCATATGTGTGACAGGAATGGGGTTCCTTATACTGACTCCCTTTTTATTGCATATTTCACTTCAATGCACATAGAAATGTTTATAATTTCAACATGTCCAGTTACCTTTTTGTTACCTACAGATCATTCTTTCAAAGTTGCTTTCTGGCCTCAGGGTGAAATCTTGACTCCACTGAAGTGAAGCACAAATATTGATAGAAATGGGATGCTATACTCTGACCTTTTGAAGTGCACAAATGGTATGGACTCATAACGAGTGACTTTCTTAGAACTTTGGGAACAATACATCTCAAGCAAATTCTTGAAGATATTTATGAGATGAAAACTCTTCTCACTGCAGAGAGAGCATTTCAAGGGTTGGAAACCTGTCCAGTGAGTTCCTCATAAAATTCTCTTTCAGGAGGATGTATCACACTGGAAAATATGCATGAAGTATTTCTGATTTGCTGCATCATCAACTATGTGACATATTTCATTGAGATGTTGTTTATAAAACTCTTATGAACTCCAGCCATGTTAGCATTTCCATAAACTGGTTAGGGCTGTTCCCAGGTAGAGGTTACTGCCAGAGTACTATGCAAGATTAAGGTCATACACAGAACTCTGCCTTGATACAAAAGAGTTGCCAGTCTGCTGGAATTTCCAAACAGGCACGTACAGACCTTATAAAAACAAACAGTACAGGTCAAATTCTCATACTTGGACTCTTTCAAGACAGACTGTGCCAGTGTATATAAAAGCAGACAGCCCATTTCAGATTTGGATTCCAATGTGAGTGCCACACAAGCAAAGTCCTATGAGAAAAAAAGAGAAGAGTCAACTTCCTGCAGAGTTTATCAGTTTATTTTTTCAGATCTGAGAGACGTATCTGAAATATGCAGTATATTTTTGTTGTACCAGATCTGTATGTGATAAATAATAAGTTTACATTATTTTTTATGATTTTTTTCTGGCTACTGATAGTTGTTCAAGTCTATGCTCATTTTAATAGATTGCCACAAAGAAAACTTGTTCAGCATTTAGTTCCTTTTGCTAAATCTAAAGTCTGGCTTATTGTTTCCATGTTTATTGCATCTCATTGACTAAATATTAAGTTCTGCAAATACATAACATAGGTTCTGAGCCACAACAGGAGAATGATGGGATTTTGCAACCAAGGTCCTAGAGTCCAAACTGCAGACTGCTGTGTTACATGCCTTCTGAAATGGAAAGATATATTAAAAACCTACCCAATGTTTATCTAGATGTGCTACACAAGTAAGAGTAGCTAAAAACCTCATCATTTATAAACCAACAAAATTGACCCAATATTCTTCTCATTTTCCTTTGGCAGATCTTTCATTAAGATGTGGCTGTCACTAGGGGTTTCCATTCATTCCTACAATGTTTTCCATAGCATGACATCTCAGTGAAGTGGAAGGCATATGACAATTTGGCTTTTTGGCTATGGCATGCCACCATGGCATTCCTCAATCAAAAGCACTGAGTCACATGCCTTTCTTGCACTGCCTGGCATGAAATGTGCAATATGTCAAAAAACACTGCTGCCCCTTCCATATTGTTTATTGTCAGATTCCTTTCTGCTGTATTGTTTTCTTCCACAAGCTACTAAATGCAGTGGAAGATATTTTATATTTAGATTGGCCACAGGCACTGAGTAAATTCTTTTGCTCATTTAGCAATGTGCTCAATGTGGGTACATTCTGCACTCTGGTAAAGCCCTTTGCATGAAATCACCCATGGGAAATATCCCTGAGCATGGTGGAACTTGGAAAACTCCGCTTTGACCTGGGGAATTCTTGAATTACATCCTGCTGGCATGTTTACCACTATGTGCCCCCTTACAGCCAGCCATTACTAGCTGTCATGCTGGCTGCTAGAAACAGATGGAAATTGGCATGCTGAGGTGAAGCAGCATTTCGCTTTTTCTAGTTTATGTCAAGGTATTGGCCAAGCCAGTCATGGCTGGCAGAGCTCAATGCTACTGAAAGTAACTTTTCCATGCATCATTCTGCTGTATGTGTTTAGTGTGCTATGGGTAAAGCCATGGCTTTGGGCCATTTTCCAGACTCCACTTAGTCCTGCTTTCCATTCTCAAAAAAGAAAGTCTCTGTGATTTCAGGTAAGGAATTTTTGTAAGAGAGATCAGTATGATTATGTCTTTTGTTTGTTTAGCAGAAGCAAACACTGCATCTGAACTGCAAGTCCAACAGATGGTACTCTAGAGCTATAGCATGTTATTTATTACTGGTCCCTCTGTTTTGGTGTTTTATTTAGGTGACAAATGTACAAAACTCTCTTTTGTATGAAGAGCACCTTATTGGTTATGTAGACAATGTGACCACCATGTTTTATTTATTCTGAAAAGCTTTTGAAGTAAACTGTTGCCACCAGGTGCCCAACTGTGATCATGTCACTGGCTACCAGTTTCATACAAGCGAATGTCTGCAATTACTGTGTAGGATAAAACCTCTCACTTTTGGTCTTATTTCATCCTACGGTATTTCTCTTCAGTTATGCGGGTAGTTTTATTACTATAACAGAGAAGTTTAGCACAAAGCTTGATGGTTTCTATCTGCTGAGATTGGAGTATTCTATTTTTTTTACATTACATTTTTACAGGTGCAGCAGGGATAGGAAGCTATCTGACAGGCACCTTTCAGGGCAGAAGATCAACTAATTTCCTTAATGCCATCACTTTCCATGCTATGTCACTTGCTTTTTACTGAAGTCTTTACATTATAATTCCTGTTTTATTGGATCATTCTAAGAACTGGGTTTAGTGTTTATTCAGCCTGCACTTCACATATCGGTCCTTTCTAACTCTGAGAAATCCTGAACTTTTTCATGAATGGTTATAGGCTGATCTTGTTATGCTCTTGACTTTGCTATGGCTGTTTCCTTTCAAAACTTGTCCAAGGTTTACAAAATATTGAATGTTGTTGTGAATGCACTAGGTAACACTGCTCTTCTTAAGTGTTTAAAGTTGTGACCTTCCTTAGTTATAACAGCATTTTCATGACATAAGTATTTACTTCCTAAACATTATACAAGCTAGATAATAATGATTTTCTGAGCCAGTATCAGAAGAAAAGGATAAATGTAAAGGTAGGTCCTAAGGGGTGCAAGAATAATGTTATTCTGATTATCTCTTAATGCAGAGAAAGCTATTACATTTTCTTTTTGCTCTACCTTCGATGAGGAAAGCAACAGGAAATAGAACACATTCAGTGAGACACTGTGATATGACTCAGTACCTGGGGTTGACTCCAAGTACCCACACTGTCAATCCGAGCATTTGTTGCTTACATGTAAGGCACTGCCCAGAAACTGCCATGTGCAGAAGCTGGCAAAGAGCTGTTCCTCTGGGTGCAACAGGACCGGCTCACTGGAAAGCCAAAACAGGAAGGCTTTTGATATTGGATGGGCCTCCTTAATAGGGAAGATTGTATAAATTCTTGCAGAGAGCAATGAATTTAAATACTAGGGGAAGAACCTACTTGCACCTTTTTCTGTGTAACACAAATTATGTCCCTTACCCTCCAGAAATGGCTCCAATAAGCATTCCTTATATATATGAAGTTGATTAAATTCTCTCCAAGACTTCCATGAACAAGGCCACTAAAGCTGTCTGTTTATACAGACAGAAAACAAGCTGCTCCAATTAGAATTTCATGAGCTCACAAATGCTTCTCTCTAGACAGATGAGGTAGAAACCAATTCAAAAGGATTAATGTCTAAGCTTTCTGAATTAGAATTGCAACAGGTGTCAATTTTACATGCCTGTGTTTGTGAAGAATATGACATTATCAATTTGATTGATGACAGTAAAAAAAAAAGTATTTTGTTTTGTCTCAGAGTTCTCTTTTGAAAGTGAAAGAAGTAATTTTTCATACCACTGTACCTAAATCACCTCCTTGTATTTTCTTAATTGAATTCTACCTAAATAAGGTATGAGGAACTACTTGTTTTGAAGGACATTTTGATAATGAATGCATCTTCGTATCTCAGAGATGATGAAAATGCCTCTTACAATATTGTATAAGTTGCTAAGGTTTAGTGAGTTTCAATTTGACATATCTTCTCTACATAAACATGCTATATACATCACTACATAAATTTTCTCCGATGCAGATTCTGAAGTGAGTGGTCCTGTCCAACCTTTCTCTCAAAGGGATCAGGACGTCTACTTACCATTAAACTCAGAACAAGAAGAATTCACCAAACAAGTTTAATGAAATAATTTTAGTTACCCTAAATAAAGACCATCTTTATTAGGCTAGCTATATAGGTAAAGTAGAAGGAGAACCTTTACCTTCCAACTGGTTTTGGGGTGTGAAATAAGATCAAAGCAATCTTAGGCTCTGTATATTGCAGCTTCTCAACCTTTTTCCCGCACCTCTCCAATACAGAGGGTTTATAACCTCTTGAAGCTGCAGGTTTATTTCCATGCCACATTCCAGTGCTGATGGGTACAAGGATGATTTTGAGCAAGTTCACTGCAACTGTGTTGGAAATCTCCATGGTTTGTGATGCTTGGTTTGTGGCTGACTATCAAATATTTATCTTGGAATAGTATTTAACTCGAGTTATGCAGTTTGAGGTAGCATTTAGTTCAAGGTAGATACTGTTGCAGCAGTGTTTGGATGGACTGACAAACCAAGGGAGATTGCAGGAAAGTTGCCATTTGAGAGGAAAGCTCTGAGTGTTCAACACAGATGTGCAGACAAAGCTAACTAACACAACCATAGTGACCACTAACTCACCATCATCTGAAAAACAAATGCTTTTCTGACCAAAACACCCACTGCTAAGTTGCCTAACATGAGAAATGTATTTGGTGTAAAGCTCCCCGCATGAAGGAGAACTGACTGGACAACCTCAACCCTGGATTTGAGCCGATGGTCAGGAACGGCCTCCTTTGGCGCTGCCAGAGTCTACTTTTGCACAATGGCATGGTTTTGCAGGCTACGAGATATCCTTTCAGGCAGACATAGGGCCTTTCGGAGCTGTTGACTGGGAGCATTTGTGAAAGCAGGGAAGCGGGAGTGCTGAAGCCTGCCCGCCCTGTGAGCTCGCCCACAATCCCTGCTGGCCATCGCGCCCGTGGCGCTGCCCGCAGATGGGGGAACTGCGATGCCTTCGGCGGGCTCCCCGCGCTGGTACAGCCGGTCAGGGCTCCCCACATCGCTGCTCCGCCCGGGAGGGACCGCCGGCCGCCCTGGGGCTGCGCGGCGCTCCCGCATTCCCGGGGCACCGGCACCTGCGCGCCGCGCCGTCGGACCCTCCGTCAGCCCTCGGGAGGGGAATGCGGGAGCCGCGGAGTCCCGCCGGTATCCCTGGGCATCCCTCGGCCTCCCCCGCGGACACAATGCGGCTCTGCCCGCCCCCAGCGCTGCCCGCCCCGCAGCCTCCCCTGCCCACCCTCCGGGCAGGACGCGGAGCCGCGACCGTCTATAAAAAGCCCCCCGGGGCGGGAGGGAGGGCAGGAGGGAGCGCGGCACGATGGCCCAGTCCGTGTGGGGCTACGACAGCGACAACGGTGAGCGGGGCTCGGGGCGCCGGGCGGGACGGGGCTGAGCCCGGCAGAGCCGCGGCGACGTTTCCTTTGCCTTTGTCCCCCAGGGCCCGAGCGCTGGCACGAAAACTACCCCCTGGCCAAGGGAGACAAGCAGTCGCCCATTGAGATCAACAGCAAGGACGTGAAGCACGACAGCTCTCTGGGCGCTTGGCATGCGAGTTATGACCCCGGGGCAGCGAAAACCATCCTGAACAACGGGCGCACCTGCCGCGTCGTCTTCGACGACACTTTTGATCGATCAGGTCAGGTTTCTGGTTTGGGTTTTTGGGTTTGTTAGGAATCGAGGTTTGCAAAGCGCCAGACATCATAAAGCATCCTTTAGTATCCAGCCTGTGCAGGCCAGCAGAGAAAAGTCACTTGGGAATGTAAAAAAGGTGCTCCAGGAGTTTATTCTGGTGGATCCGTAGATGGGATAGGGAGGCGGTAGCTGCAGGGTCGCCCCTGAAATACAGACTCAGCTAGAAGGTGGACTTCTCCCTATGCCACCTCCTTCAACACAGATATGCTCAGGTTTTGTGTAAGGAAAGAGAGTGGCACCCAGAGGAGTTTAGAACACTCTGAGGCACTCTGTGAATTGTACATACATTTCCACCGTGATCTTGATTTCTTTTGTATGGGAATTCTTCAGGTACTCCACAGTCTAAAAAAACTACTAAAAAAGCTATTTATGAAAATAGCATTTCACAGTTTCTGTAAAGCTATGGAATGGTGTTGTTATTTAATTGAGAGCAGGCAGTCTAAGTTAAATTGTACAAAACTTCATTCAAGAACTGTATCTGTGTAGCTCTGGATGCAGGCAGGCAACAACTGTCAAAATGAATAATAAATTCATAACATCACATAATGCAGAGACATCTCAAGAGCATGCAGTATTGACTGATCCTTCATCAAGAAGGAAAGCAATCTAACTACAGTTGTTTTCCTTTGTATTTTTCTGCATCTGCTTTGATGGCATTTGTATTGGGATTTTGTTCATAGTACAGTATATAATTAATGAAATATATCCATAGTATACTGAAAGATCATGATCTCTCTTGTTTATCTTGGTGAGATTGTTGTTTCCTTGGATTTTTTTATTTACCACTGCAGCTACCTGTTATTGTTCCATGTGTCTCAGATGGAATTTAAACTGTTTAGGACCAGGACCACCTCTAAGTTTTGTGTTTGTGTGGTCCTTTGGTATTTATTACCACAGTTTCTACACAGTGGCCTCAACAAATAATAAATTGTGCTTTTATTATCATAGAATCAAAAAATTGTCTGGGTTGAAGGATCATCTAGTTCCAAATACACACCCCCCGCCCCACCCACCACCACTTTCCACTAGACAAGGTTTCTCAAAGCCCCATACAACCCGGCCTTGAACACTTCCAGACATGGAGCATGCACAACTTCTCCAGGCAACCTGTTTCAGTGCCTCACCACCCTCACAGTAAATAATTTCTTCCTAATATCCAATGTAAGCATACTCTCTTTCAGTTTGAAGAAGTTTCCTCTTGTCCTATGATTAGCTGCCCTTAAAACAAGTCCCTTTTATAAGCCAGAATGCTCTTCCACAAGCACTGCATAAAATCAGTGCCATGACTGAAAGCATGGGAAGTAAATTGATAAAGAACATTTTCATGTGGTGGTTCTGCTCTGTTTTCTTTGCAGCTTCCTAAGGGCTGAAATGTTTAGACAGGCTGCTCAAGAAGATGTCTGCCCAAGGAACTGTGTTGGAGAAAGTCTCCGATTTGGCCAAGCAAAGTGCAGCCCTTGGTGCAGCCCTTCCTCTAAATTGTCTTCCCTCTGTTCCCTCCCTGCCTCTCCCCTGCCTGCCATCTCTGTCATTCCTTTGGGCATCCAGCCTGTACTTTCACTCCTGGCTGCCATTACTTTCTGCAGGCTACTGGACAGTAATTTAGGACTCAAGCGTTTCATAGGAATGTGTCCAATCAGAAACAAATATGATGTTTGACAGCTCTGAAAGACCATGAGAAAGAATTTCATAGACATTTTATTATTTTCATTTGTTGGCTTCTGCAGTGCCAAGAGATGAGGATAAGCAGAAGTCACAGATCCCATTCTAATTGGAAAAAGAAATATGGCTTAAAGATAGCCTTTTTTCCAATCACATGGAAAATTATGAATTTTAAAAATATTTGGTTTTATACTAGAGAGATTTGCATGCTATATATATGTATGTATATATACATATATATATATATATGTATACAAAGTGCTGTTTTCAAGTGCTTCACAGTATTTGAGCTCTGGAAAGGACCACCTGTAAGAAATGACTGCTAAATGAGTCTCCAACTCTGATACTGATTTAGGTTGTAAAGGTAGGTAGATCAGATAAATTCAGCTCCTGAAAGTCCCTGCCTCCCATTGATTCCAGAGTGAAATGGCAAGCTAATACGTATGAGGAGTGGGGCTTTGGAGTCCATGCTATTTAGAAGTAAAATAGCAATAACAAAATAATAATAATGATGACATGAAATATTTTTCATTGAAGGCTTCTACAGAAGGTTTGCTCAATACCGTATTGAGTTATGATCATTTATTTATGTACAAACAAACAAAAAATGAGAGGAATTGCATGCCTAAAACTCAATTGTGCTTTTTTTCTGGTCCTCCCCTTGATCTGTGACAGCTACCAACTAAAAAGAGAAACTGCAGAGTTAAACCTCTTGCTCTGTGTAGATATTCCATCACATATGATATCAAGAATTCATTTGAGACCATTGGACAAAAGAGGATTTATTATTTCAATGTCAACTTTGAACTTCAAAGCTATTGGTAGAAGTTCAAAGTTGAATGCTATTTAAACAAGGTTTTCTGGCACTGCAGTCGTGAACTACATTATCAGCTTTCTGTGTAAGGAAACACGACTCATTCCAACCTTAGGTAATGAATGAAAAATACATTTGAGAGCTTATCCTCTAAGCAGTCCCTGCTCAAAAGAATCTCCTGGCTGAAAGGGCAGGTGTGATATTTCGAAAGTCAGAGATGATGTCAACTGTCAGACTGCTGCATGGTCAGCATTATTTGGCTAAGGACAGCAAAAGTAACAGCTTCTTAATTTGTTTCATTGGTGGCTCAAGAACAATTTTTTTAACTCATTTGACCTAAACTTTATTGTCTTCCCTGTCTTTCGAGAAACAGATCTTTCCTTTTTTTTCTTTTTTTTTTTTTTTTTTAGATTTCTTTTTTTAAAAGCAGCATTGTAACATTGTCTGAACTGTAAAATGTATTCCAGTCATGGACTGGAGATACTCTTCGAAGCCCCTTTGGGTTAATTTAACAGCCCTAACCCCAGTCCTTTTACAACAGAACCTTTTCTTGACAAGAATCATCTGTGAACACCTTCCTTCTCCCTCCACACCAGGAACTATGGTGTGACCACTTGCCAAGAGAAAAAGGGGCAGCTGGGATTTGATTCTGTGCTTCACTCACAGCAGCTTCCATGGTTTTCATATCAAACAGAACTCCTGAGTGGTAACAGAATTTAGCCCCAACCATGTAAACTGGTGAGCGTTGTGGTGCCCCACTGCAGTCAGCTGGATTTGAAGGAGGTGCTCGGGTGGGTCCCGTTCAGTGACTGTGAGTGCCAGGGTTTTGCTGGCTGGTGCTGACGCAGGTTGTCCCTTGCAGTGCTGAGAGGGGGGCCGCTCACCGGAGCCTACAGGCTGCGGCAGCTGCACTTGCATTGGGGTTCCTCTGACGACCACGGCTCTGAGCATGTTATAGATGGGGTGAAATACGCAGCAGAGGTAGGACTGACTTTCAGTAGTGGTATTCAGTGCTAACTGGAATTTGACTGATTTTGCATCTGAACAGATTAACCGTGCTCCTTTTTGCAAGTATTTAGGCATTGATCTGTCTCTGTGACACTTGTGAATATTGGTTAGCATGCAGTAGGATAAGTTTCACCTGCCAACAAATGCAACAAGTGTATCTTTGCAAGTATATACTAACACAGATTCTTTTCTTCAAGCACGAGCTTTTGCTGGTATTTTAGAATGTTTTAGAAATATTTGCAATAAACCAATCTGTTATTTCCAAATAGGAAGATCTGTCTTCTGCTGCTGGTTTTTGGCTTTTAGCCATTTCTGGTATAGCTTGAGTTACCAAGTTAGTTTCGCAAAGTATTATTGATGGACAGAAAAACTCATTAAAAGCATATTTGATAATTTGACATTCAAAATTTAGATCCACCTTAAAACTGATAGAGAACATGTTTTAGTTTCTGAACATCTCTACTTTAAAATAACTGGGTTTATTTTCAGGAAGCATGTAAAATAGATTTATTTTTTAAAAAAATGTAAACTACTGCAGAACTGTTGTCCAAATTTGCGAAAATTAAAGCCTGCTTTAGGCCCTGAAGACATCTTCAGGTAACAAATATAAGTGAATTAGCTATTGGTGCTAGTGAATTACTAGCAAATGTTACCTCCTTCCTCCATCGTATTTGAGAATAGGCTCAAAATAGATTTACCTATGCCCACAAAAATCCTGCAGTAGGGTTTTCCTGCCTTACACATATACCCTCAAGGTACAGAGCTTAGGGCGGCTTTGCCCACATACCACAGGACAAAAGTGAGGCAGATATTTTCAGGATCAGGGTACACAAATATTGCAGAAATGACTGTGGGTGATGTCTTCGGAATTTTTTTCCTGTTCCTTAACCACAGCCAAACTTTGCTCATGCTTTGCTTTCTGTGGCCAACTAAACAGAAAAATTCTGCTTCCTAACTATTTTGTGGTTAGTTTAAGTGCAGACTTTTTATATTACTTTTGTTAGCAGTACTCATGTATATATTGACAGAGCAAGAAAGCCTGGAATGTATGAAATTTTGCTACATTGCAGCCAAAGATATATGGTTGTTCTACCTTTATCCTTAGCAATAAGTGAAAAGAAACAGAGAACAAGACATTCATTTATATTCAAGGAAATTTTGTTGTCATTTTAAACAAACTTTAAAAAAAAAAGACTCTTCTCTCCCCCATCCCCCATATGGCACTAAGTTAAAGAAGCTACTTAATCTGAGATTCCACACTGTTGGTTGCAGCATATGTAGCTTACATGCATGAGCTAGAGATTTTCTGGACAGAGATATAAAAATTTGAAATATATCCTGAAAATACAGCATTGTTGAAAGTAGACATGAGAAACAAACGCGACATTACTATCCCCACTCCTTTCCAGTACAATGTGCTGAGAGTAATAAGAGATACAATACAATAATATATGCAGCACATACAAACAACTGTAAATCCTTGAGCTGATATCTGCATAACCTGAAGATCTAAAAATGTGCTGGAGATGAAGTGCATGTCAGTAGGTGTTTTATGCACTGCATGTGTACATGTTCATGTGCTTGCGTTAAACTATTTATAGTTGCATTGTCTGATTATTGTGTGGTAAACATTTTCTTTCTCATGCTTAAATGCAAAACAATGCTTTGTAGAAAGTGTGAGCATATAGAAGCATGGGAACAGCAGTAGGAAATATTTATATATAGTTTTCATTGTCATGTTCATTCCTTTACTTACTGTGTACTGGAAACTTTTCTTAATTTAACTTAAGGTGAAGATTGTGCTGTTGGCAATTTCTTGTATTTATAACTGAGGTTTCATTGATTTTTAGTTACATATGGTACACTGGAATCCAAAACATGGCAATTTTGCAGGAGCTTTGAAACAACCTGATGGTGTGGCTGTTGTGGGCATTTTTCTGAAAGTAAGTGGCAAATATTCAGTCTTTATCATTTTCTGTATTTTTCATCTTTCTCTAGTGGCAGGGCAAAATGTTCCTATTGTTTTTTTCCTACACTGCATTGTTTGGTAGGAAAACATTAAAAGCAATGTACAGACTGCAGTCACACATGACTTTGGGCCCTTCAGATTCCGTGCACTACCCCGTTCAGAGCTGACTTCTGACACCATTCATGCTACCAATGACATGGGGATATTGAACAAGAGACATAAAGCTTCAAGCCTGGGACACCCTGTAACTTTGTCCCTGACAGCTGAGCAACCCTTTGCTATGGTGTGTGCTGAGGGGGACAGTCTGCATAGGATGACTGTTGCCTCCTGCCTTTTGTCTGCTAGCAGGTGTTCCATCTGCCTGTCAGCAAGGTTATGTTGACTAATTCCCTTCCCTGGTCTCTGGTTGATTCCCACATAAACTGGGAATCAAAATGAGTTCAATGAACATACTCCAAGAAGAAAGAATTGATGGTAAAAGAAGTTCACTGAACATTCTAACCTTGAAATACAGCAGCTTCATAACAAAATAGTATTGTATCAGTATTTCCCAATTGATTTTTTTATAAACTTAAGAGAAGGAAAACTATCCCAGTATCAAATCTGCATGTGGTCTAGGACACTGAGAAACACTAATAGGCACACAGCCTAATAGTTATAAATGATACAAACTTCAGCTATGTGGCCGTCCTTTTAGCTGCGGGTGGGCATTTCAGCTTGAACATACCATCAGAGAATAGGTTTCCTTTTGTTGTTTTATCACTAGTAAGCAGCATTTGTACAAGCAATAGCAAGTGGATGTAATCAGTTTTGCCACAGTGTCCCTTGGACAGACTAGATACAATGCCATTTTAATTCTGTTATACTGTGAGCCGGTCTGACCTTTTCTCTTGTGGTTAGTTTAAGCTGAAGGTCAGCACCTGTCCAGATCCTCTCCTATGAGTATGTCCTTCAATTATTCTTCCTTTATCATTTCTTTTGGTCTATTTGAGGCTAAAGCATTATCTTGTAAAACACAGATTACAAAGCATACCATTATGTTCCTATAAACCACGCTCAGGTCAGCTAAAAGGTCTAGAAAAGTAGTATCACTGTATTTTCTTTGGCCTTCTTTCCTTCTTGCTCTTTGGTGAAGGAGCTGTTGTTTTTTGCTGAGTTTGTCATGTTCTGTTACTGGGATTTGGAATACTGCTAAAACAGGATTGAATTATCTCCTGAAGAGTTGATCTATTTTGGAAAAAAACACGGCAGCACCAGCACATCTTATATATACTGTCTTTACTCTTCTGCAATGCAGAGCCATGTCAAAGCTTAGGAAGCACTAAGTGTCAGGAACACAAGCAATAAAGTGACCCCATAGCTTGAGGACATCAAGGCATGAATCTCATCATATGCCATATGTCAAGTCTGATCTAACGGCATATGTGCTGCAGAAAGTTTGAAGTGACTGCAGGAACTCCAGCTTTTCAGACCGTCAGCACTTTGCTGAGTCCTCATACGTCTCACAGTGGTTGTGGTTTGCTTTCAAAGCAGGTGCCAAGGGTAAGGCCCTGGAGAGTGTAGATGACACTGAGTGTGCAGTTCATTCCCCAGACAGTCACTGATGCCTTGTAGAGTCCTTCAGCACATATTCCAATTGCAAAGCCAGTTACTGCAGTCTGCTATTTTGGCTGTTCTTTAACACATGTAATTTTCTGTCAAAGTACTGGATGCTCTGAGAGTGCTGCTGCCTAATGTGACAGATGGGATGTGTTGAATTTCTTTCAAATAATCTGGAGCATGATGAAGAAGACACAGTGCTTGTGCTTTGCCTTACAGGTTGGAAAAACTCCCAAACCAGAGATGAAGAGGATTCTTGAAGAAATTGATAACATTAAGACCAAGGTATCAAAAGAATTTTTGTGGTATAGCGTAGCTGAAAAGTGGCAGAAGTAGATATCAGAAGTTCAGATTCATTTTTTAGCATTACCTTGATGCCTAACAGTAGCACTAGAGGTGATGTATTGGGCTGTGGGGCAGGAGACTGTTTTGCTTCTAACAGTGCTAAAGTCCCTTTTTTTATTTGACCTTCAACATACCACCAAATCACTGGGGCTGAACTTTACAAATTTCTAAGCATTTTCTTGCAAATTTAGGAGGTGATCTTGCATTTAATTTATGTATGTGTGTACTGCCATTGATCTGGAGGTCTGAGCCTGTTCTCTCCTAAGAGTCATATTATTTTTATTTTTTCAACCTTTTCTTAGTCTTCAAATGCAATTCAGTTCTTTCAGCTGAGGGAACTGAAGGTTATTTTTTTTTTCAATCTACTCATTGCTCCCCTGCTATGTCAATGGTATCTGTCTTGATACAGATTCAGCTTTCTCTCGTAATCCTTGTATCATTTTTTTGCCATTTACATGCCAAAGAGCTTTGCCAAAGTTAATAAAAAGTTGATCAATCATCCTATGAATTTCTGTGTCATACAATAATGGCAAGATGGCAGTGACCTTCACTCCACTGCATTCTATCTGAGACTGCCCAACTGGAGATTTTATAACTTCCAACAGAAAAAAAATAGAAGTCTGATTTCCTACATACAGATATTCTTGGTAGTGGTTCTGGAAAGAGCAACAGTTGAGGAAAATCAGAGAAAGATAGGTGCATATGAAAACAACAACAGCTTGTGTTTTCCCTCTTATTTCCTTTCCTGTCATCACATTCATTTTACCAAGACTACTTATTTTTCAGGAAAGATTAATGGATGGTATATTTACTGGTGTATTTATTGCACATGCAATTTCAATTGCTGCATTACAGGCAGAGAAGTTTTTGGACACTATTTAAAGAAAAATCATAATTTGTTTTGTGAAATTATTTGCAAACTCATATTGAACTTACAGAATAATTTTTTAACGAAGATATACTTGGAGACTTGGTGTTGTTCTTTCTACTCTTTAATTTGTGCAAGAATTTATGGAAAAGATTTCAACTGCTGCCATTGCATTTTTCTCTGTTCCGATCTAGACAAGACTCTCCATGTTAGGAGAAGGAAATAGGAATAATAGATTTTGCTTACCAGAACTGTGTCCTAAATACCAGTAGAGAAGTGAACTGAATTTCCTTGGTTAATTTTTGTTGCCTGGAGGGAACAGGGAAGACTCATCACAGTCCTATGGAGATACTATCCCATGTGGTGGCAAACTTAGCAGTTAATGTTATCTGGTGTCTGCTGTTCTTGTGGCAATCACCTTTAGTTGTAAGATATTTAGGATCCAGTACTCTTACAGGAAATATTTTAATTTTCTACATTAACTATAATAGTACCAGCAAAAAGATTGATGGTGGCACCATAACTATGTAATTATAGCACAGTCTTGGAAGGAGAGATGTGCAGATTTAAATTCCTTTAGATAGAAGACTGTAGTAAATCTCAGATAAATGCCTGGCCACTGTTCTGTTGGGTAAAAAGGGTAACAGTACTTGCAGTGCCACAGCCTTTAACTTTTATCCTAAGTGACCCAAAATAAAACACAATTTTGATAATTCCAGAATAACAAAATGTAAACTGTGTTTTCTTTGGTCCCACACAATTCAGTTTGTAATTTCTTTAAATTTATTATTGTAATCAAAATGTCAGTTATTATTAATTGGCAGGAAAATGCTTGATAGGAAGGAGATTGATTTCTTGCATTAATCTTGGTATTTAATTACTTCCTTTATAATAACATAGATACTGATGTCTTTTGAGATGCATATCCCTGGAGTTACTGTAGAATTTCTTTTTCTCTAAGGGGAAAGAGGCTCCTTTTCTTCACTTTGATCCTTCAATTCTTTTCCCCAAATCTCGGGACTACTGGACCTACCACGGTTCATTCACTACACCCCCCTGTGAAGAATGTATCACCTGGATTCTTCTGAGGGAGCCAATTGAAGTCAGCTCAGACCAGGTAAACTCCAGCTTCTTAGCAGTGCCTCAGTATGTCAGATTTGCAATCCCTGTGTTACCTTGCAGTTTTTGATAGGGAAAGTTTTAGCTGAGGGCTGTGAGAAAGTCCCTGCAGATTGGACTGTTGAAATGGACTGTAAAACTGATCTCGAGAATCAGGCCCTCTTGCTAGCTAACTCTTGGAATAGCTTCAGTGGGAATGTTCTCGGGATCCTGAAAATGTGCTAAGGCAGAAGTGCCCCCAAGCCACAAAATTCAGTCATCACAGCAGCCTCAGTTCATTCTATGTATGTCACCATTAAGTGGCAAGCGAGACTAACATTACACTGGTTTCCCAGTTTAAGAAATTGCTGGTCCAGATCTTGACTTCTCAAAAGCTGTCAGCGAGAAGGATCAAACTACTTTTAACCTGCAAGCCTGAATTTTAATACAAACAAAATGTACTAATTGTATTCATATAGCTCAAAGAGAACCAGTCTGGATAAGGTGACCTCTTTAGTTCTTGCATTAAAATTTTGGTTATTTATATTATTTTCTGCTTCAGCAGTACAAATTAGGGTGTATCTTTTTTACTGATTTGGCTGTGTTCAGAACAGGTTTATTTTGCATTTGGATGAAAGGTTAATTCACAAAGCAACACTGAAGTTAATTTGGAGAACAGCATCTAAGTGCTGAGTTCATGATTGAACTTAGTAATCCAGCTGGCATACATTTCTCTGTCTTACAAAACAAAATCTGAATTTCTGCACCAGCTTTTTCTATCAGACTACCATACATGGATGTAGATGTGCATCCTCCTTCACAGATAGACCATTGTCATTGTCAATGCATGCTTATCATTATATAAGAGAATTCCTTTTCTGTCTCTGAGTTTGTTCTAGGCATTAAGGTCCACAGTGCTTCCACATGGACACTTTAATTTCTCTTCCTTGCAGATGGCAAAGCTCCGTAGCCTTTCAAAGAATGGTGAGAACGAGCCTGTGAACCCGCTTGTTGATAACTGGCGCCCACCTCAGCCTGTGAAAGGCAGGATAGTGAGAGCCTCATTCAAGTGAAGTCTCAAGTCTTGTTCTACAGAACCTGAGTGAGAAAATCCCCGTATCCCAAAGTATAGTTAGTTTTTGCTGTCTACTGCTTTTCCTCTGGATCCAGGTCTGCGTTCTGTCAGCTTGAAATTCTGAGTGGCAAACTGAAACTGATTTTGAAAACAGAAAAAATACTGTATGCAAATTCTAAGCTTAATAAGGAGTTGTGAGATATACATGATTCTTGACCGCAAATGCCCCAGCAGTTATGATGATGTCACATCTCTGCCATGTAGTCTCGTAAGAAGAATGGGCTCAGTTTCAATATGTAAAAGTCCTTTCAAAGGCGATATAGGTAAAGCAGAAAAATGAACTAGTAGCTCAGGAAAGCAGGAGTAACAGTAGATGGACAGGAGGCAAAAAGCCTGTTCTTACAACATCTCTAGTGATCTTCCTCAGATATCTCACCCCCAGTGCAGGTATCCAAAGATTAAGTACCCATTTAACATACCAGATTTTCCTTTCCCTCTCTTGTTCATAGTTTGCTATCCAACATTAGATTAGTATTCTGAGGATACTGTCAGGCATACTCAGCTTCAGTGTGTGAAGTAAAAAAGATATCTTAGTGTTATTTCAGCATTTGCTGTCTTTGCCATGTCCTGCTGCTGCCATGACTGATCTTTTCTTCTTTCACTACTGCTGTTATTTCACCCATCCAGCGAAGAGTCCTCCTGGTATCATGTCACCTTGTATTTAGTATAGCAGCTTTAGTATTGCTGAGTGGGAACTGCCTTTTTTTTTTTTTTTTTTGGCTGCTCTACATCACCTCCCAGAATGATGAATTTTTAGTTTTGATGCTCTACCTGCTTTTTATTTTTGACATTTTAGCCTGCATAGTAATGGTTTCAGCTATGAGGGATTTTATTTCATATGGAAGGGGTTTTTGTGAATGATTTGTCTGCGTCATTTGTCATTCCCACTACTGAAAAATCCACGTTAAGTCACCTAGGTTTATTGTGACTCTGTGTAGCTGGAGACTATGAGTGGACTCTCTTTGGCTCTGTTCCTTTCTGGGGAGGCACATCAGCTTGCACATATGATCCAAGCAAGAAATCATTGTCACACAGAAACTTTTAAATCAATTAACTTCCCCTGTCCTTCCTCACATAAACTTTATAATTTCAGTGTAACACAAGTGCCATCTAGATTCAATGCACATGTGAGTATAGATCTGCTACATTACATTCATCATCAGGGTGGTTTTTCAGTATTGTATGTACAGATTGGGTGGTCGAAGGTGTTGCATAAATCCTCCTGCAAAGGAAGCTTCTGGGTTCTCTGTATTCCTCTAGCTCATCAGTAGGTAGCAGTGGGCCTTCTTCTAGAAGATGTTGCCAAAAACATGTTCATGGCAACATCTATAAGGCATGTGTCAAAGTCTGAAAAAAGCAGGGTTACAAATTACTGGAATAGGCACATCCTAATTCTCCTTAATTATTTCACTTTCCACCTTTACTAGAACAATGATGGTCCAACAGGGAAGTAATAAACAGGAAACACTGAACAAATCCTGCTCTTATCACCAGCAAAATTCAGTGACAATTCAGAAATGAAACTGAGGGCAGAGTTTGATTCTTCATATTCATTTAGAAATGTTCTAAGAATAGCTGAATTCCCCTTGAAAGTAAATATTTCAGTTTATTTGGAGTGTATTTTGCTTAGTAGAAAGCACTTTCTTTTTAAAAACTAAGGTCATGTCAGCAGAAGCTAAAGTATAGATTGAATCTTGTTTACAAAAGTTTTGGCATTGGCTTAATCTTATCAGATCAGCTTTTGATATTATGAGTGCAGCACTTGCAACAGTATTGATTTTAAGAGTCCCTTAGATTTCTTTAAACTCCTCAATCTGTACATCTTCTCAACACCTAAAAAATGTTACTACAGAAAGCTCATAAGCAACTTTTTTTTTCCTACTGTACTTTGTCTTATATGTAAAATTTCTTCTCATATCCATACACAGTCGATCTTGGTGATAAGAAAATTTTAACACAAATAACCAAGACAAAAGTTTGAGTCTTTCTACCTAAAAGCCATTGACTGTGATGTTTTAATCTCTTGTTATTGGGGCAATAAAACAAGATTAGTTGCCTGCACTTGAAATAACTGCTTTTATGTCTTCAGAGAACCAATAAATTGACTTACACAAACAAACTGATTGCTGGCTTTAATTCTAATGCTAAGTGATTATTGCAAGTAGTGAGAACTTATAGAAAACTTTGCTACTCCTTCCTTTGATACATATGCTTGTAATACAAGGGGTTCAGACACTCTAGTAATTTTTACCTATTGGGCTTTAATTTAATATCTCATCCTGGTTTCTGTGTATGTAATGAAACAGATCCTCAAAAATATGAGGATCATACAGTATCACTTATTCTCTGGTTTTAGGTACAAAAAAAGATGTTTATTTCTTGCCTGCACGCAAACATTCTCTTACATCTTCCCAAAGTTCATACAGTCATATCTGATTCTTTGGGTATGAATTTTGTTTTCTTGCAAGAAGCATGTGGATCAGTTAGCTGAAATGCTACATAATTCTGAAATTTCCTGGTTAGTTTATACTTTTCAAGCACACAAATTTGCTAAAGTGAAAGAAAAGTGTTGGGTGCACTTTGCTTTGTTTGCATGTTTTCTCTACTGCTCTTGAAAAGTAGAATAGACAGAAGTTTGTCATCTACTGGATTAGTAGTTTTGGTTCCAACACCAAATACATGGTTTGTATGTGGGCAAAAAGGAAAATAGAGTCTGAAATTTTTATTGCTACACAAAATCAACAACCTCACTGCACATATGCTTTACAGTTTTGTTTTTCTCTTGAAGAATAAAGTGTACATACTTCTGTTCCCTTTCTTTTCTTTCTTTGATCAGTAGTGTAGCTCAACATTGACTACCTTGGTAACAAACTTAGAATATGTTATGTGCACTCTAATCCTGCTGCCTCATGTATCTTAGGGAAAAAGAAAAACCAAAACACAAACCAACAAAAAACCAAAAATGGTAAAAACTACCCTAATCAGTCTGGGGCACTAAACCCCTGACTAATTTAGTGAATATAATGTATGTATTAATTTCAGCAGGGCAACCAAATGATTCAAATTAATTACTGCCTGTTAGGTTTTGACAGACACAGAATCTTTTCAGTTTCCCACACCTTACAGGTGCAATTACTAGAAAAATTAAAAGCTTAAAAAATTAAAATTAAAAGCTTATTCCTACAGTTTCAGAGGTTTTTTATTAACTGAAACAGGTGTCACTATCTTTCAGTCAGGTGTAAATTCATAAGTGAACTGGAAATTCCTGGTATAACTCTCAGTATACCAGCCAGCTATGGATACAAAATGGAAGGAATATATAATATTTTTTTACTGTATATATATAATATAAATATATAATAATAATAAATATATAATAATATAATAATAAATAATATTAATATAATATTATATATAATATATAATATAATAATAAATAATATTATAATAATATATAATAAATAAATAATATAATAATAAATATATATTAATAATAATTATATAATAATATATAATAATACAAATATATAATATTTTTTTACTGTATCTCAAAGAAAGACACTCCTGGATCTCCTTGCTGGTGTTTATTTGTTGAGCAATAAGAGTTAAAGAGTGTTCTTATTGTCAGGGAGTTGAGCAAAGTAAGACAGTATCTATTTCTTCATGAGGCATTTTGTCCCATGCCTCAGCAAAGGGAGTGGAAGTAGAGTGTGTGTTCCACCTCATCTATCTGCCTTACATCTCAATGAATTCTGGTGCTTATCTTTGTTAATACTGGAACACGTAGCAGGTATTCAGGAATTATTTTATTTCCAAACCCAAGAATTTAATAGAACATTTTATAACATCCTCCCATCCTCCAAAAGGTAATGTACAACCAAAATTAGAGATCAAACTGGACTCAACTTTCCTTTAAGAGCATATTTTTTAAAGTATCTTCTTTTCAGTTAGGGCTGCTGTACCTGTTGATTTTCAAGAATATGCAATAACATGAAATTAACCGGTTCAGGTTAATTTGTGAGGCAGAGACAGAAAAACTGTAAAGGTTTTTGTTCATTAAAACACAGAAACAGATTTGAATAAAGATGGAGAACTTGTGGTATTATTATAAAAATAAATTACAACACTTTATTATTATTATAGAAAATTTAACTTTCTGTATTTGGACTGGATAGCAAAATACTTGCAAGAATGTCCATGCACTTAAATTGTAGAATTATGGAATGGCCTAGGTTGGAAGGGACCTTAAAGATCATTGAGTTCCAACCCCCTGCTATGGACAGGGACACCTTTAAGGAGATCATTATTTGGAAAAAAGATACATACTAGATGGAAAATTAGATGTGAAAATGGAAGATGGAGAAGAAAGGAATGCAGCTTGTATTGCAAACCAGATAAAGCAAAGATATAAGTCCACAGTCTAAATTAATACCTCACTTCAATAAGTGAAGAACTGTGAAGAACATGGGTGCAAATGAATAATTAATAGGTATATATATATGAGAATGAAAATTATCATTACAAGAGATAGTAAAATGAGTAGGCTAGTAGAGCAAACTCCATACAGGTGAGAAGCAGAGTTGTCTCTGCTTCAGAAAACAAAAAGTATGGCATAATAAATTGCAACACTTCTGTTGAGGACTCTATTTAACAAGATCTCCCTGGAGATGGCATGCTGTCTCTCCGGGAGAAAATCCAGCAGCAAGGCTGGAAGTGATGATGCCATCAGGTATGCAGAAGAAGTGGTTCAGTCACTACTGAACCATACCTGGACTTAGCACAAGCAGGAGAACTTACACAGAATGTTGTATGCATGGGAATTTTAAAAGTAAGTCTGATTGTGCCACTACTTCTCTGAGCCAGGGGTTTACATTAACTCATGCCTTTGCAGTTCTGTCATGCCAACAGTAAGCAGAATATGTAGCAGGTGTTAGGAAAAAAGATGCCTTTGGTGAATTGTAGTAGCACATTGCCACTGTTTTACTAATATCTTTCAGAAGACCTGTCAGAAAACTGTTGAGGAACTCTAAACTCCTTTCTGGAGTTGGAATAGCTTCCTCGTTGCACTAGACCAGCAAGACCATGGGCCAGTTCTCTCAAGACATTTATGGTAGGAATAACAAAGCTTTCCTAGATAAAGGTTTATATTTCTTCCAATTTCCCCCAGTTATTTTTTTTTAAACTGACATTCCAACTATTTATCCTATTTTATCCCATAGACAACACAAACACCTTTGCTGAAAACTAAAGTGAAGGATGCTGCTTCCTTCTTGACTTGTAATGGTTGTTTTCCAGAGCCCACACGGTGGAGCCAGTTTCTCAGCAGTCATGATCCTGACGCCACTTTCTGCTCACAGGAGGCCTGAGCTGCTACACGGTGCAGATTCCTCTTGCCCTGCACATGTAATTGAAACAAATGCAGTTTATCCAAGTTATTCTTAGGCTATTGGATCTGGTGTTTAAATAAGTGCTGATAGTAATGGAGTGGTATTCATTTCTATCTAAAAATCTTTTATATTTTGTCTGTATGTCTATTCATGCAAAGTCTATGTATATAAGTGCTTTTGCTTCTATAGGCTGAGCATAGTCCAACTAACTCCATTCCTAAAGTCCCAAAGAATCCTATCACAAGGTAAGAGGAGTTAGAGATGAAAATCTTCCACTGGTATGTACTGAATTGGTTGCAGATTTGAGTAATTATGAGACCAGGACTGCAGGACATGTTACTCTGCATACTAGCAATATCCTGCCTAAATAGCAATTTCAGTCTACACAGCCCCTTTCTCTGTGCATATGTCTCAATCATCCTTCATGGTTATGATAATTTCTACACTTTATTAAAAAACAAAGACATTTCCATTAAAGTTTGCTTCTTTCAGAGAACAGCAATTTTTTTTTTTTTCTTAACCCTGTAGGCTGCCAGCCATTAAGCCTTAATTTAAGGGCTCCCACAGTGTTGTGCATTGCCTGTGTAATAAATCTCTGTTGGAGAAAGAGTTTAATCACAACATATCTTTTTCTTGTCAAACATCATTGAGCAGCAAATGTCATTGAGCAGTGTCAGCAGCCTGTCTAAATTTACAGCTCAACAAATGTTACTGACCCTTGAATAAACAGATGAAAGTTGATTTGTTGTCCAATCGTGTGTAAGACCTATAATTGAAACACTGATTTCATTGCCTCTGTTGGGAAAGGTAGGGGATGCAAGTTTAGAAACAGCACTTTCCATGCCTAATGTCTTAGAGCCCTTTGCTGTGACTTCCACCACAGAAAAATTCTGCAAAGGAGATCATAGAGTCAGTGTAGTCTAAATAAAGTTGAGAATATGAAACATTTCTTCTGCCTTTAAAGTAGTAATTGTGTCAGGACTTACATTAAAGACAATATAGTATAGTATTAATTAACATCTTAGGGCCAGTGCTCTTCAACACATTCACAAATGACTTGAACGCAGGACTGGAAGGGATACGAAGAAAGTTTGCAGATGACAGAAAACTGGGAGGACCTATTGCCTCCCTCAAAGGCAGGGAGGCCCTGCAGAGAGACCTCGAAAAATTAGAGGGTTGGGCAATCACCAACCATATGGAGTTCAACAATGGAAAGTGCTGAATTCTGCACCTGGGATGGGGCAACCCTGGATGTTCGTACAGACTGGGAAATGAGACGCTGGAAAGCAGTGCCACAGAAAGGGACCTGGGGATTCTGGTCTATGGCAAGTTGAATATGAGTCAGCAATGCCCTGGCAGCCAGGAGGGCCAACCCTGTCCTGGGGGGCATCAGGCAAAGCATCGCCAGCCAGTCAAGGGAGGGGA
>JAWWMO010000083.1:124436180-124454567 GCA_035047845.1 Dendrocincla fuliginosa
TGATGCACCTGTTCAAGTGAGAGGCCTCTTCACTTGGCAATATTTACTGTAACTGAGCTGTTGAATAAAGGACATCCTCTAAAATTTGTTGCCTGGTTAGACTTCATGAATGGAGGTGCCCACTATGTCAGCAAGGGAACTCAGGGAGTAGATGAATTCCATTTATGCATGCATAGGGAAATACTTGTGACCAGTAAATAAGCATCATAGCAATGCATCGTTATAACCACTCAGAAGACAAGCTGTTGAATCTCTCTTTTCCCCATCTTCTCACTCACTGTCTGGTCTGTCTGATGCCCAAAAATGTCAAGCTGCCCTAGTTGGAACTGGTGGAGGGAATATGTGAGAACATTCACATCATCTTAAAGTAGGATGTGGAGCTTTGCCAAACAGGCCAGATGGGGAGGGCACAAGGCAGTATTACCTGCATATTACCTGCAGTTTGTGCATACACAGTCTGTGCCTTGTCACTGGGAATCTCTATATAATCCATCTATCTTGTTAGTGCTTGCTGGAATTTACAATCTGGTTGTATTTTTTCCATCACTGTATGGACACAATACAAATAACTTATTTGCAATTACTCCATTTGGAAAACACTCCTGGTTGCACCCAGGAAAGGAAATGGCACAGTGTTCACAATAAGAGAAACTAAATCCCACTCCATATACATAATTGCACTGGACACAGCCCAGAAACTGCTCTTGCTTATGTTTCCAAAACAATCTATGGCTCAGTGTTATGTATCTACAGCGTTAGGTCTTGCTGTGGACATGATTCCTTCTCCTGCTTCTCTATCTATATGTACTTGCTGACAGAGTTGACAAATTTCCTGGAGTTCTCTATGAGGTCCCTGAACTAGGCAGCCATCTGGTTGGCCCATCTCATGAGCCCCAGGCACACTTTTGCAGATGAGATCCTTCTACAGAATTGCATATTTCTAGTTTATTTTGCATTACCTTCTCCACTGTACCAGTGGTACCAGTTGTTATCCTTAACCAAATATGGTTCCCTGCCCATCTAGTAATACACTTCTTGATGGTGTTTCAGGTGTTCAGCCTAAACTGCTGTGTGCTCGGTAAAGTAAACCTGAATTGAAAGGTAGCAGGCAAAACAATGCAGTTGACAGAAATGCCTGGATGGCATTTAGAAAGTATCCAAATGAGCTCTCAATTATGTGTAATAGCTGCACCACATTGCAAAGTGGGTAGATGGGAACACATGCTGAAATATAGCAAGTGTTTAGCCCAAATTCCAGCCAAGACTGCCAACACATTTTTAACATTCACCTAGATATGTTTACATGGGCTTTTCTTTTTATTTTGCCCACACATAAAAACCTATACCTAAAAATGTCACAAAATCACTGACACTAACAACATTTGCATTTTTTCTTGTTTCACTATAGACTTTTGTCCGTGTGACTTTTAAATAACCTAAGTGGTGGAGCAGAGTATGTCACAGCAGCTCTGAGATTTTGTAGATGACTAGTGATAAAAATAGAGTAAATCCTGGCTGAAAGATAGTTTATAAAGCCATCTACCCTTAGTCTGTACATATCAGCTCCTTGACCAGAGAAACTGGGGGTTGGTTGGGGAAAATGGGGATTGTGACGTAATAGCAACATAATTTAAGTCACGATGTCATTTTTCTTATTTTGGCAGGCAAAGAGCTGACTGTTGATAGGTTTCCATTCGTGCCTACCATGTTTTCCATAGCCTGGCACAAATTTCAGTAAAGTGGAAGGCATATGACAAACTGGCTTTTTGGCTGTGACATGTCACACCAACTATGGCATGCTCAATGAAAAGCACTGTGTGAATGTCTTTTGCACACTGCCAGGCATGTTATGGGCAGTCAGCTGCAAAAACAACATAGTGCTTTCTGCAGCTTCTTTTTGGTTGTATTATTTTCCACAAATTCCTTATTACAACAGAAGGTATATTATATTAATATTTGCACTAAGCACAAAACAGTCATTCCAAAAGTTCTGTAATATGGTGCAATGGTTCTGCAGTTGGACACTGCAGTGAAACAGAGTCAAAGCAGGCATCCCTCAGCCTGCTCTACGGACTGAAGACACCCAGAGTACACTAATTCTGTGATGTTCCAGGCCACTCACTGTCTTGCTAAACCCCATTGCACCTGCAATGCTTATTCAAGGTCTTTTGTGCAATAGAAGGCTCAAAATAGGACTCCAGAACCAGTTGCGTGAGTGTTGGAGATGGAAATTATCACTCCTATCAACCTGCTGGCTGTGCTCTTGTTAGTGCAGCTCAGTGTGCACCACAGCAAGGGCACACCACAGACTCATGCTCCATTTTGTTCTTCACCAGGATCTCGACATCCTTTTCTGCAAATGTGCCTGCGGACCAGTCAGTCCCAGCTCATCCTGGTGCATGGGGTTGTTTCTCCCCAAGTACAGGACTTTGCACTGTATTTGTTGAACTGCTTCAGGCTCCTGTCAGTACACTTCTTCAGCCTGTCTGGGCTCATCTGGATAGAAGTACATGATTTCATCCTTGAACTTGCTGAGAGTATATTTTCTGCCACTGTTCAGGTCATAAAAGTTCTGCCAGTAATAAGATAAATGATATTTCACTTCAGAACAATAATGGATACTCTAGTGGACCAAATGTTTTTTCATAATATCTGAATAAATTTAATCTAAATTATCATTATCTCTTTGACTTGTCTCTTTCTTTTTGATCACAGACACACAAAATTTCAAGGAAGGGGACTCTGTATATACTGGAGGATTGTACCAATGCATCACTGCTTTTATGGGACATATTTATTGACCTTGCCATTGGCTTTTGTTGCTTGATCACTCATAGGTGTTGTAAGCTACTTTCGTTTTCTCCTTTCTGTTTTATGGACTCCTAGCAACCAGCCTATCCTCTATCATGCAAATAATTACTGTGCCACAAATCTTTTTCCATCTTTTTCTTCTCTGCTGCTCCTTCCCATTCAGCCCTCTTTCTCTTTTCTGCCTGCTCCAGGAATTTGTATCAGTCTCAGTAATCCCTTTACCATGCTCAGCTCCCATTCTCCTCACAGCAAAAGCTCCATATGTCCCTTGTCCAGGCTATTCTCCTTGTGACACAATAGAGGCTTCATATCCCTCTTCTTGCCTTTGTTTCTTTTTTCTTTCTTCCTGCTCAGCCAATAAACCACTCAATGATTTATCAGTAAACATGCCTAATTGGGAAGATAATAGGGAAGACACTCAGTTTGTATCTGGGCAGAACAACATTAACTGGTGTGACCAACTGGCTGTTTATTTGATCTGCAGAATGCTATAGAGGTATTTAAGCTGCTGGAGTGCTGTGGTGCTGCCCATTCCATTGTTATCGCATTACTTCCAAGCAGACAGAAATGTCATCAAGATGATGTCATAACACTTATCCAACTGGCTTACGTGATGCTGATCCCAACACATTTTTGAAATATGTTGCAGTTCTGAGCTTGGATCTTTCTAGGTTAGTTTTGGGCAAGCTTATATATATATCAAGGAGCATGTACTAAAATATTTTCTTGTTTGTCAGCATGATGTTTCCCTCATATTTTTATTTTATTGCAGATGCACATATTTCAGATTTACTGAATAATAACATGCCTACTGTAGCATTGCAGCTGACCAATAGTTCAGTAGGAGCTAACAATACTGGGATTTTATCCCTTTTGGGTGCTTTTCACGTATTGATACAAGACTGAGATGCCACTTTCTGACTACATACTTTTGAAAAGTGGTTTTTCATTGACTCCCTTAAAAGACCATTTCATTGTCAGTGGCAATATATTTTATTAGGCTTGAATAAAAAATTGAAGTTCTTAAGGTATAATTTTTATCTATATTTTGTCATCAATACAGCACTGTGTTGAGTCATAATAGCTCAGTCTCAGCTCCTGAGAGCAATGCTTTTCCATTGCCTTGTTCTTCCTTGCACAAACAGTGTAGGATGAGGAGGAAGAGGCAAAGAGAAAAGGAAAAATTATTGTCTGGGATAAAATGATTGAATTAATGACACAGTTTGTATCAGCATTTGCATGAATAAGCCAAAACTGGGGTGGGAGCATGGTATTTATAGAGCAGCATGTGATGAAAAATAAGTCTGATCTTACTTGCAATTGCTATTGATCTGCCTTGTAATGGAAGAAGAAATTTTTCTGTTTTAATAGTGGACTTTCTCAATCACTATATTTCTTTCTTCACTTAGTTCTAAAAAAAACCATGCAAGGAACGAGATTATTTGGATGAGAATGGTGTAATAGCCTAATGCAGCAGGAGCTGATTCTTCCTAGACCCCATAACAGAAATTACAAAAGTACCAGAGAACGTTTCTAAACTTTACTCTTTTGCTATGAAAGAAGGTGGCTGGCAATTACATTATATATAACTATGGGTATACATTAAAAGTCTTGTCACTGGCTCTATAGTTTGACTCTCTGTGTGGCTGGCTAGTGCCAGAGCTTTGTAGCTTCTTTCTCATTTTCTCAGCAAAATGTCAGTAGGTGGAATTTCTGTAGCTAGAGATGAAAGCATCATAGTTGCTGAGATTTCTGTGAAATACACAAATAACTTGAAAGAATAAATTTACCTTTATATTTATAAGCAAAGCAAAATTTATACATTCTGATTTGATAACTTTTGGAAACTCACGTCTAAATCCAGAAATGATGACACAATTACACTATAGAGAAATATAGTCCTTCTTAGACTGATGAATCTATCAATCTGATTTGCAGGAATAGCCTTTTATTAAGGCATATTTTTCCATGCCCTGTACCTAAATTTTAGAATAAGCTTCTAAACATTCCTCCACCCCCCCTGACAAAGCCCTAATTTTAATGGTGATTGCTATTATGTGGAAGAATATCTATCTGAAGTGTAATGTCCAAGCATAAGTATGAGATGTAAATATAACTGTCCCACTTAAATCTCTTGGCCAACTATGTGCCTTTTCCTCTTTGAATGGGAATTGTTCTTCAACTTGTTCAGAATGAGACTACATGCTCTTGGGTTAATGATCTTTTGTCTTTTGAATCTGTGAGGAGAAGTGAATAATCATGAGAGATGGAAGCAATATAGAGAGGTGACACTTTGCTAATCAGTCAAGGATCTTACACTAATTCCTGGTCCCCCGAGCAAAGCCTAAATAAAGTCATTTGAGGGTAATTGCTATGTCAGGATTGCTGGAAATAGCAACCTCCTCCTCTCTCTGGGAATGAGTTATGAAACATGAGCAAACACAACCTCTTATCTATTTTTGGAAATAATTTTTGTATCTTTGTGCCCATCACCATCAGTAGCATGAAGGCTTTGGCTGGTGGATCCTCACAATTGCAGGTCTACCAACCCACCATGTTCCTCAGAGTTTACTGACTCAGAAGATGCTTTTGCAGGGCATTTCTCCATGATATAAGAAATGTGGATTCATGCTGCACTTTCTGTCCTGGAACTTTGCCTTTCACTAGTTATACTGCAGAACTATTTCAGTTCTGAAATATTTAAGTCCTTCTAAAAAGGTAGGTAAGGTGCAGGATCTAGACCATCATTCTAAATGTGCTCAGTTTCTTCTTACATCTAAATCATTTCATGGAATATTTAAAGGCATATGAACCATAAATGTCTTCTGATAGACATGCTATAGGTGGTCAGAGAAAAATGAGAGCTAGGGCATTTTGGATTGGGAAGTGGGACGGCTATTTAAGTTTATAAAGAGTGTTAGTTTCTCTTCCAGTCCATCCTTATGTGTGTTTGGATCTTAAGACTAAGAATTTTATCAGATTGCTTAATACAAAAGATTAGGAATAAATGGTATGTATAAGATTTAGAAAATTATCCTGGTAAACTTAATAACCTGTTTAACATTTGACTAGTCCTTTTCACTTCAGACATACAGTTTAAGGTCAGTGCAAATTAAATATAAACTATACATAACTGATCAGTTACCACCAAATCGTGGGATTTTCACAGTAGATATGGTCAGATTTTGATTTTATGAAGTGATGAGGTGAAATTCTTACTGTTCTAAGCCTCAGTGCCAGAGCATACATGAGCAGATTGCTCCACGCTTGAACAGAGACTTACATTTGAGCATATAGGCCCTCAGGGTGATGCTTACGGTAACACTGTAATGGTTATCAAACTATCAAGTTTATAGGATTGTGTCTGTTGAATTTGTCTGTTTATTTTTTCCTGGCTGCTTGCTGTCTGGTGAATTTCAACCTCGCTTCTTGAATGCTTTTCATCTCGGAACTCAACTACTATTCTGTAAATCCATTTTATATTAGAGGCCAAGCATTTTGATAAATGTGACTTTACCATTATCAGCAGTAGATTTATTAGTTACAACACAGAGATGGGACCAACCAAATTGTGAACTGTGGTTTCCCTGAAAAAAATTTCTGTATCTCATCAAGAAATTAGAACAACAAAACTTCTTGGAAGTCAAGGTTCTAGTGATTTTTGTGCATGAAATGAATCATCAAGAATCATGCCTCATTTTTCTGCTGCATAATTATGGGCTATTCTTAGTGCTCCAGACTACCTATTTGCTTCCCATCTCTTTTCAGACCCCCTCTACTTTAGACCTAATTCAATTTTGACTGTTGTCTTCTATGCCATCTGCATATTTTCTTAAAAAATTTCTCTTGTACAGGGAACTTAGACCACATTCAGTAATGAAAGGCACAGCAAAGACTTTTAAAGACTTCCTTATACTGGAAGAGGAGACCAGTGTTTTTAAGGGATTCTACAGAGGACTTTTCTGAGAATGAAGTGAGCGTTTCATCTGGAAAGAAGTGTTGATGGACACAGTATACTCAGGCTTGAGGAAAGGAGGAAAATCTAGATGGAAGGGCTAAGCACACTGTCTGGAAAAAGGAAGAAGATTGGAATGGAAGAAGCCAGAAGGAAGCCTACTGTCTCATTTGGTACTCTTGATGACCCTCAAGTCCCAAAGAAAAAGAGTTCAGTGAAAGCAGACATACAAAGGATATTTTTTTTTCCTCAGAAGTAACTTATTTGAATTAAAGATCTAAGCTAAAGTGTCTAAGGTCAAAACATTTTCTTAGTTTGCTTCTTCCCTCCTTCCACAGCCCCTTTTAGGTTATTCAAATGCTGAGGATTTCAGAACAAACACTGACTCTGCAAAATTGCTATGTGCCTGAGAACTCAGGACAGAAATTTCGGTGTCCACTGAGTCTTCCTACCCAGGCAGTAAAGTACAACCTCAAATTTGTCCATCTAAGTAGGTATAAAAGATACAGTGCTTTATATATTACATGCTCTGGATCTGGAGATTTGGCTGTGAGTCATGCCAGTGAGAAGATGCCTGGAAATGGAAATGAAAACTGAGGAAGAGGTGAGAAATAGTACGTGCTCTGTTTGGCATAAATATGTAACTCCCATGTACCTTGTTCATGTCTCCACTTTTAATATTGCAAAGTCACTGGAATACCTGGGGTGGTTCCAAACTTTAATCTGTTATTTTACCTCAGATTTTTCATGGCAGAGGTATATGAAATTGTTCCTTGGCTAACATTGCTCTTTAGCTTCAATACCTCTTTTCATATGTTGGTGTTTACCTCTCAGATGATGTGTATATACAGACAGCTGTCACTTCCATCTTACCATTTGTTCACTATGCGAAGCACACTAAGCTTTTATAGTCTCTTATAAAAGAGACTCTTTAATTCCCTTGTCTCCCCTGCACCTGTTCCAATTCATCCTAATTCAGCTTTATGAGGCCAACAGACTTGTCTCAGAGGAGGTCACCCCAGGGTCCCTCCAGCTCCAGTGATATGTCCTCAGTTCGTTCCTGTTTGTTTTTTGGGTTTTTTTTGAGCAGTCCTGCCTGGTAATGCTTATTGACACATTATCACCAACAGACCACACTATTCCTCTTTTTCTTTCACTTCCTCTTCCTATGAGAAAAAAATATCAGCCAGACACATGATAAAAGACTACTGTGTCACACTTTCTAGTACTCAGTTTCACCCACTGTAGTTTACAGTGTTCAGTTTTATGCATGATAACTCCACACTTTCAAACTGTGCCATTTGCATTTTTCTTTATCCAATTTGTAATCTGGTCCCCACTTTGTTACTAGCAAAGAAAATAACCTTATTTCTTCCTATTCAGAAAGTCTACTAAAATGTAAATCACAATAATTTGTCCTTCAGTCCATTGTCTTGTCTTCTGCTTAGTCTGTCCCTCATCCGTTTTACACCACTGGTGCTAATCTCTGTCTTCTCTAACTTGCCTGGTAAGTCCCTGCATGTCAAAATAACAAATGTTTTTAGAAGTCATTTGATTTCTGTGTGTCACATAAGGAACACATGTACACTAACAAGTATGCTTACAATTTTAAATGCAGTCTGATGCATAACACCCTGCTAAATGAAAGGAGAATTAGAGCTGAAGCAAAACAAACAAATCCTATGCTTAATTTGATAAGATTTTATCTGGAGCTGGCAGGAACTGGATCTTCAGTTAGTTTAATGATTTCTAGCTTCCAAGAATCCTTGCAATAGAAGAAGCAGCACCTTTTTTAAGGCTGGGGCAATTAATGCTACCGAATTTTTGGAGTGAAGCTGTTTATGAAGGCAACGGGAGACTGCACAGCAGGGAACAGCGCTGGAACCCAAGCATAAACATGGGAATTTCATAGGGAAGGGTGTGAATCTGTGATAGCCATTTGCACGGAGAGGCTGTTGGACTCATCCCCGCACCTCCTGCTGCCCCTGGAGATATGCCCCACATCCAGTGGGAAACACAGAACCACAGAATCGGCTGAGTCGGAAGGGACCCAAAAGGCTCGTCGCGTCCAACACCTGGCCCTGCAGAGGACCATCCCCAAGCGCATCCCCAGGGCCATCACACCATGTGCCCCAGAGCATCGTCCACACAAACCCTTCCCGAGCTCTGTCACACTCGGAGCCCTGACCTGCCCTGGGCGCCTCTTCCAGCATCGCGTCTCCAGAGCCATCTCCCTTCCCAGCCTGGCGAGGTCCTACGGCAACCAGGCTTTCTACAAACAGCCATAAGAAGCCCGGCCAGCCTTCTTGTGACCTATGCAGTTACTCTGAGCAACCAGCCAGGCTGAGCCTCCTGGTTTGTGTGCGTGTCTGTCCGACCGTCTATGCATACGTGGCTTACTAGAATCTGAAAGCCATTCCCACACTGCCTGTTGGACACTCATGGTTTCCTCCCCTCCCCTCTCCCCGGCCCGGGGCAGGCGGTGGCAGCCCCTTTCCCCGCAGGAGGCATTCCCAGCGCTGGCCGTGCCGTGCCGGTCCGGTCCGTGCCGCGGGCGGGCTGTGCGGGGCAGCGCCGCTCTCCCCGCCCCCGGGTCCCGGCCCTGCCGGCCCTCGGGCCGCGGGGATGGGCACGGAGTTGGCGGGAGTCTATAAAAAGCCGTCGTGAGACGAGGCCAGCGTCCTGCCACCGCGGCCGGGAGAGGCTGGGGCGCGGCGCCCCGGCACCATGGCCATCCCCGGCCGCCCCCCGTGGGGATACGACGGCGACATCGGTGAGCGCGGCCCGGCCCGGCCCGGCTCGGCTCGGCTCGGTTCTCCCGCGGGTCTGGGAGCGAAACCCGGGCAGAACGGGGCCCGCCGCCCCCAGAGACCCTGTCGGGGGGATGCGGGCCCGGGGCTGTGCAGGTGGTGGTGTCGGTCGGTCGGTTGCCGCTCGCAGGTGTGGAAGAGGCGATGCTGGTGGGAGGAGAGGTCACTGGCTGGGGGTCTTTAAGTTAAATACAGTTAGTTTAACTACTGTTAATGTAACTTCAAATATGACATAGCATTAAAGTCCGGCTTTAGGCTAGCCTGGACGCAGGCAGAGTGCAGTGCAGCCACGGCCTCTCCTGCCAGCAGAGCTTGGGGACATGGGTGGCCTCTTGTTCCTGTGCTTTCCTCGGCTGCAGGATGAATGGCTCAGCACAGGTCAGGCAGATTCTACATGAACTTATTGGTGAAACCATGATGATAATTAAATGTGTGTTTCAAATTCCTCACTTCTTCAGGGATTGGTGGCTTTTTCTCACTCCAGATGGATACGTGGTGGCACATTTGAATCATTTTGTGTTTATCCCATTATACTTCTAGCCACTGTTGGACTTGGAGTGTACACCTCTAGCTTCCTTCCTTGGTGTATTGTCAGTCTACTGCCCTGAGGTTGCTGTGAGAGTTTTAGGTTCAGTTGAATGACTTGCAGTCATTGACTTGAGTATCCAGTATTCCAGCTAGAATAATATGATTGCTTCTTATACAGTGAAGCTCTTCACAGGGCATGAATAATAACCAGGCAATTAGTAACCTACTTATTAAAACACTTAATTGATGTTCTGTTCCTAAGCAAAGCCAAGCTTGCATTTATTGTAACACAAGTATAATTTATACCCAGCTGGAAAAGGTTTTCATGATATTTCTCTGCACTTTTTTTTAGGACCAGATCAGTGGCACATAAATTACCCAACTGCAAAAGGACGCCATCAGTCACCAATTGAAATCAATAACAAAGATGTGCATTATGATAGTTCTTTACTACCATGGTTTGCTAGTTATGATCCTGGAGCAGCTAAGACCATCCTCAATAATGGGAAAACCTGCAGAGTTGTATTTGATGATTCATTTGATAGATCAGGTCAGTTTTGTTTGCATCTCTAACTGTCATTATATATCAGTGACTATTTCTCAATGTGCATGGAAGAGCCTGCTCTGAATGCTCAGGCTGTCAGAAGGTCTCTGTGTGCTGCCTGCATGTGATGTACAGGTTTCTGTGACTCTAGTGCCCTGCACTACTGCTGGGAAAGGCCTGGGACAACTTTTAAAACACATATGTAAAATCCTAGGGAACAGAGAGAGCTGCAAAGAAATGTGGTGCAGGATGACTTAAGGTGTAAGGTAAATTTCTCAGTTTGCAAAAAGCCATTGCAGTTGTGTTGCTTTCCAGGACCAAGGAGTCTAGGCTTTATCTGTGAGAACTGAATTCCATTTAAGCTGTTTGAGATGTCCAAGTGAACAACAATATTTCAAAACTCTATCCATGTAATTTCTGATAAATGAAGGAATGAACCAGATGTTGTCACAAAGTCATGGTATTTAATCTGTGAAAACTCTTTTTGGCATTCATGAGATTTTGTCTTAATGAAGAGTATAGGGCAGAGAAATTTCAGTGTTTCAGGTTTAATGTCCAAAATATTTTTATCCATTTGTATCTATGACAAAATACAGTGTACAGACCTATTTCTTAACTGCATTAAAAGGTCCACTTTCTATTACAATAGAACAAGAATTGACAGCTATAATTTCTAGGAGGAATTTTACTAATAGATTGTTTCATGTTAAGTATATGTAGACAAGGATTTAATTTAAGGGATTTTTAATGAATGACTCAGGTTTCATGAAAACTGGGGATTGAAATGTATGTAAACTCGACTAGTTAATTTACTATCAAAACTCAGAAATTACTATGCAGTCAAGAGTTTGGTTCCTCTTCTGGAAAAGTGGAAAACTTTAATGTTATATGAAGAAAAATATTATTCAGATGAACACTAGTCAGATAAAATGACATATAAAGAGATGTTGCTGTGGCATATGAGAACACCTCCATGACTATTATTTATAATTTTTTACCATCTGTTGTATTTGTTAGAACAACATCAGATATATCAACAGTTGCATCTTCTGCATAAATGCCAAAGTAATCATTGTTATAATAACTCACATTTTGAATGGGAAGGAGTATCCAGGCACAACAATTTACAGCATGAATGCAACAATCACCACAAAGAGCAGAAAGTTTTGGGATGTTCTGAGTATTTTTTCAGATAAGCTGGTCGGTAACTGTTCTGTTTTGATCTCAGAAGTAAAAAGTGACTCACTGCAAAAATGTAGGTGTATTTCTCAACTCTTTGAAGTCAGGAAACATTCAGTGTTTGTTGTTACGTCTCCATTGTTATAGCATTGCCTGCAGAGTCTGTGGGTGGTGTTCCTTCTCTAATATAATGCTAATTACAGGACAAATTCCAGTGTGCATACTCCTACTGACTTGAGCATATTTTACATTTTTTAAGATATGTACAGTGGCTTATTTTTTATGTAAAAGATTTACCAGCTGCATAACACATACATATGCAATTGCAATCATATGGGAATTAAACTTTTATTCCTTTGGAACAAAGACATTCATTCTGTCTGTGTCTCTATATGTATCTATCACTCTGTCTATGTGAATTATGTTTGAGTTAATGAGAAAACTAAGGGCTTCATTTATTTTCCTAACTTTTTCAGTTATGAGTGGTCATACCTGTATCAGTACTTCTATCTAGATTTTTGTTAGTGTAGGTAAAACAGATCGCTTAATAAAAATAATAGTAATAAAATTAATTACTTTAGATATCTCCAAGTTTTACATCCATTGTGTCTTTTCTGCCAAGAATACTTGAAATATTCACAACTGGGAGAGTTTCTTAAACTCAAATGATTAGAGGGAGTGTCATCTAATGCAATTCAGGTATTATGTTGAAAAAGGGCTTATTACTGTTATCTTTGGAGTTAGTCTAGTTGGAAGGAATTTGAGAATTTTTTCCCAGCTATTTATAAAGTTTGGTTTGACTGTAAGAATCTGCTATACAATTGAAGGCTTTGCTGACAGTTTCTTTAGGAGCAGTGTCATGTCTCTGCTGCCTGTCCATAGAAGTTAATGGATTGTTGTGGACTCGGTTTCCTATCTTATCATACCTATGTAGAAGGACCTTATGCACTGTAAAATCATTGCAGGTGGAGGCTGGAGTCTCAAAATCTAGGAAAGAACTTGAAGCTGAAATCGAACCTCCAGGGTGGCTGGGCCCAGTAAAACACATACCAGAACTTGGATACTTTGGCATCCTACTACTGATAGGTTTTTTGGCCTGAATGGCAACTCAGATTCTCTTTTAAATCCAGCAGTGACACAGTTTTTGTTTGAAGTATGGCTGCAATCTTAGTTCCACTAGCAGAGTCCATTTGTTTCTAAAATTCAGAAAATATTCATGTCAGAGAAGTGTCCTAAGAGCATCTAACTGGTGGAACCATTGTCATGGTGCTGTGTGAGATAATAGCTTTTAACTTTCTTACAATTAATGACTCTGGCTTTCCTTGTAATACTTTAGTTAGATGGTTACATCAAGATGTTTGATCATTTGAGAAGCAGTAAAGATACCTAAGTCTGGTGATGGAACCCAGACAGAGCAGCTGGGGAGAGATACACTAATGCTTATCAAATGGATGTCTTCCTTCATCTTTTCACTTTGTTGTTTTTCTTGGCATTTTTTATAGAAGTTAAACGACCAACAAGTTCCTCCTTCTTTTACTGGCTTTCTGATGGATGACAGTTGAGGGCTTGGAGTACCTCAGTGCTGGCACACATTCGGACAAGGTTACCTTGGTGCTGTTTTCAGAATCTTTCTTATCAAAGAAATGTGTGCCTTTGGAAGTGGATGATGCAAACAAAAAATTAAAGAGACAGTTAGTGTAAGAATCCAGAGCTTGTTGCTTACCAGCAGTCTCTTTTAGCATGACTAGTGCTTGTGGGCAGCATTTCCTAGAGTACCACTTTGTGGGAAATCTCATTTATTTTGGCAAATGAAATTTTGATTATCAATTTCTGGTGAATAAACAGTTATTTGTTGACTGATTCTAATATGGTAAGGACAAACTCTGATAACTTTAATTAAAACAAGGTGAAGTCTGTCCATAGACACTCAAGTTTTGGTTGATTGTTGTAAAATGTTTCTTACCATTTTGTCTACTGAACTTACACTGCAGAAAGCCAGTAGCTGTTACAAGAATAGCACCACTAAATCCCAGAGCTTATGTAGCTGTGATACATACATTCCACTCAATGGCTATACCGCATAACACAGAAGGCAACAAAGTTAAATTATTCCTTCAGTGTTACATCACAGATATTATTTGTAGTGTCTGCATGGAGGTACTGAGCACTGAAGAACTTGGGTACAGGGTATTTAGGAGTTGTTTCTAACTTTGAACTTTCACTGTCAGAGGCAAAAGTGCCTGAACAGTCAAGGGCCTGCTCAGGCTGCAGTTACACAGAGGACTGTAAGGTTTCTGCCCCTGGAGATGGGGATTTCAGCCCTACACAGATCACAAACAAAGATGATTTGGGAGCTCACTGATGAACAGCCATGATCAAGGGGCACAGAACTGGAAAAGATATGTTACAGTGTAGGTGAGAGTGGGAGGCAGGCTGACAGACTCCTGTCTGACACTTCTGTTTCCCAGCCTGCCCCTGTAGGAGTACAAACTGGAAACAAAAGTAATTCTTCTGCATACCTATTCAGTGCTTTATTAAAGAAAATTTCAGTGAGAACTCAAATTTAGTTCCAAAAGCTTTTAGGAAGTACATTTTATCCTGCAGGTAGCCAGACTGTTTCAGTACAGAGATGCTCTTTTGAGCAGAGGCTTTTTTTAGACGTTTAAAGTGTGGCACTGCCATGAAAAAGCTGTGGTTTCTGTAGTGCACTGTTAGATTCTGTTATAAAGCAGCATAACAAAGGTAATGTGTCTTTTCAATTGTCATACAGTAATACGTTACTAATTTCACTGTGGTTTACCCATTCATTTTATGGATTTGGCAGGATGTGAGATCATAACTCTTGTAAGAACAGTTATTTCTTCTCATGTTTATGAGCACAACTCATCTTCTGAGTCTGTTTTGTTCTCCTTGCATTTTTTTCACCTGACTTTCACAGTATGCTTTCACAGCAAACACGGAGGGCATTTGTGTAAGCAAAAAATGCCGATTTTACCTTAGTGAGGACAGATGACAATTGCTGTGAGTGCAGATTAACAACCAGACCCCTACAGAAGCTGTTCAGCAAGTAGATGCACTTATTTCAAAACCTTCTTGTCACATTTCCATTGTCAATGACACCCAGCTAGCTAAGGTAAAGCGACTGAGGGACCATCTCCACTCGAACTGCATCACACCTTAATTTTGCTGTGTGTACAAAGAGTGAGAGACAAGAGCTTTTCTTGCCTTAGTTACATCCTTCTGTGCAAGACTTGCCTAGTCATTCCATTGAGAGTGGAAAAAACCCCATTCTTTTAGTAGCCAGTTCTGTCTCATGCTGCTCAGCTTGTGACAGATCAAATAAAAGGTGAGCTTTTTTCTGGAACAGACATCCATGTGTGTGTGCATGTAAGATTGCTCTGTGACAGACCATTCTTCAGTGTGGATGGGGTGGGGGACAGAATTTGAGCAAGACTGACATGATATTTTTATTTCTGATATCAGGCACTGATGGAGGGTGATGTGCAAACCCATATAAAGAGTCGCTGAGCAATGGGATGAGAGTTTCCAAAAATAAGGCATCAAAAAAGAGTGAATACTTTTTTCCTTTGTCTTCCTGGGCTAGTTTGTATATTCCTGCACCTGCTTTGTTTTGCTTTAATGACAGCAAGTTTAAGGGAGTTACGTTTTGGTAAATCTGATGTTGTCATTGTGTTACTTCCTGTACAGCAGAACTAAGAACAGAAATGCCACCCTTCCAATATTCAGAAGTAGTACTGAAAAACGATATGAAGATACCACTGCTTCTTTTATAAACTTTTATTTCTTATTCTTTTTCTGTTATATAGTTTTGTATTTATTTGTGTGGTATTGAAAACAAAAGCCCAGGAGGATAAAGATACCTTCAGGATTTATTTTCCAAGACATGTATTCAAAAAAAAAAAAAAAAAAGATTTCTTTTAGTAATTTTGAGCTATGCAGACATAGTTTGAGATTTTTTATGTTTTACATATTGGAGAACTTAATTTTTGTAACTGTTGTGTTTACTTTTCCTTTTTTAAAACATAGGGAAATTTCATTTATGTACATTGTAATTTCTTATATGTTTAATACTACACACTTGCAATTAAAGGAAAAGAAACACCTTTTTGTCCTTCTGGAAATGTTGGTTGCATCATTCTGTCTGCTTAAAGTGTGCTAGGTAAAAGTTGCTGTCTATAGATGAGTGAAGCTAGAATGTATTGCCATGAGGTGATACAGAGCTTCACCTAACGCCCAGTCAAAAACATCTGCTGATGGCCCATCAGTGGAAATAAAGACATTTTTACCTTAAAGAGGATTATTTGGCCTTACAAATCTATTTTAATGGAGAATTGATGGTCTTGTCAGCTACTGCTGTTACTGTGTCTGTATCGACCACAGTTCTGAATGTCTGCGGGAAGAAGTAAAAGGAATTTGTTGAGAATAACAGCTCGCTGTACTCTTAGTACTTTATTCTTGACATGATAATGGATTTAAATCCTTTTCAGATTGAAGGATGTTTTTCTCTGGCATAGAAAGGCCTGTTCTTGAGAACTGCTGAATGTTTTATAGGAATGCTGTGATATCCATCCTCAAAAAAAGCAAATGAGAATTGAATATTTTTTAGTATTTGGTGTATGTAAAGAAGTTCTTCCCTTTTTATTGATCCTTTCAAACACACCAACTTCATTTACAATATTATTTAAAAATCGAAGATTGTTTAGAATGCTAGGTGTCATTCATCACTGAATTCATCACAGGCTGAACTTTTCTTTAGGAAAAGAGCCTGCATTGTCAGTGTTTTCTTTTCAGGCTAATTTGCTGTTTTCTTTCTCCTCTTCCATAGCCAGAGGGAGCAGCCATTATAGCAGAAGCAGCATCAGTAATTTCATAACTTTTTAAACAAATAAGTCATAGCCTGCAGTAAGATACACAGTTTCACAGTGCTTTATGGGAATTTGTTTATCATCTGGCACTTCAGTAGCTGATCTTAGTTATGGTTATGTTTGTGTGCTTTCATATAGCTAGATATTAGATTGAATTCGGGGGAGATTAAGACATCTGAATTTAGGTGTCTTACTGTGGGATTTTAAAAGTTGGTGGGTTATATCTCTAAACTGCCATTCTATCAACAGAGCTGGAGTTACATTTAATCAGTGGAGTCCAGAGAGCAAGTCAGGTCACCATCTGTTGAGTGTCTACCTTAAGGCAAGCTGAATTACTCTGGAGGCTTGACTGTTCTGATTACTTCAGTTATCCAAACATGGAGGTCTTGTGACATCTTTGATAACCCAGCCTCCATTTCACCATGCCTCCAGATACTGCTTTAGAAATGTACAGCTCTTCTGCAGGTCCTAGATCACATCTTTCATTCCCATCCAGATGTTTTCTGAATATTCTAGAAAGTACTAGATGCTCATTTATGAAGCTGAATTAAATCAATGATCTCTTAATGACTATAATGGAAGCCTAGACACAAAAATTTTTCATCTGCCTGTAAGTACGTATAGCTGAAATTGCCTGAACTGCTGCTAAAAATCAGTGCACATTTTCAAGCAGCATCTGTAGGTGCATCTGTACAGTAAATATGTGTGTAAATATTTTAGATATATATGTATTTAATTTAAAAGAATTGGAAGATACTTGAGTCTGATGCTGTTGCAGATTATCCATTGCAGTGCTGAGAGGTGGGCCTCTTCCAGGAGTCTTCAGGCTACGTCAGCTGCACTTCCACTGGGGCTCATCTGATGACCATGGCTCTGAGCATGTTGTCAATGGAGTGAGGTATGCAGGAGAGGTAAGACTCACCACTTTTTACCTTAAAAATGGGTGTAAAGTAAAATTTGTCATTACTGTTCAGGTGAGACAAAATTTGCCATTTATCTGCATTTCAAGGACTTCTTTCTATTTATTTATCTGTAACATTTTGTTCTTACTCCCATCAATTCTTATTAATTTGAATCAGGCTGAAGTAATTCTTACAGCATAAGAAAAAATACTATGTGAAAGAAAAGTTTCCATTTTCTCAAACCAACGTGACTTGAAACACAGCACAGCAAGTGTGAATTACTCAGAAGCTGTGCAAACTTACTAAAACAGTTTTCTGAAAGTATAGTATTACAGCAGAAGTATAAAATTGCAGTGACAGAAAGGAGGAAGAACGTGCTACTTTGATTCTCTGCCACTGTAGAATTATAGGGGAAGATGAGAATTTTGGACTAATAATATACAGAACTTACATTCATATGGATTCTTTGCTACAATTGCTGTAATTTGAATCCAAATGGAAATGAATCACCTATCAGTAGACACCTGAACTACATGTTTTACCTGCTTACTAAAGCATCTTTTATTCAGCTTTAAGAGGAGATTTCAGTTATTTTTTTCAATATCTGTATTAAGATGTTTTTAGTTTATTTTAAAACAAATAATAATATAAATGGTAATATATGACTGATATTACTAATATGACTTGCTGTCCCTTTCTTTTCTTTCTTTTCTTTCTTTTCTTTCTTTTCTTTCTTTTCTTTCTTTTCTTTCTTTTCTTTCTTTTCTTTCTT
>JAWWMO010000083.1:124454667-124505482 GCA_035047845.1 Dendrocincla fuliginosa
TTCTTTTCTTTCTTTTCTTTCTTTTCTTTCTTTTCTTTCTTTTCTTTCTTTTCTTTCTTTTCTTTCTTTTCTTTCTTGCTTGCTTTCTTGCTTTCTTTTCTTTCTTTCTTTCTTTTTTCTCTCTTTCTATTTCTTTTCCATTTCCTTTTTCTCTTCATTTTTTAGAAGGCCTAATCATCACTTTTCATTGCCTCAAACTTGCTCATTTAGATGAACTGTAAATTCAGCCTCCAATGTTGCTGTTCAACAATGAGGGGTTTTTATGTGTTTTTCTTTGTTTCAAGCTACATGTCTTACACTGGAATCCCAAATACAGTAATTACCTTGATGCCAGGAGAAGAACTGATGGGGTAGCTGTTTTGGCCATATTTTTGCAAGTAAGTGGAATCATGTAACCCTTCATTGATACTGCTACTTTGGAGTTTTCTTAGGGAGTTAGAAAAAGCAAAAGCCTCAATATATTTTCTAAGGATTCTACCACATTGAAGGGCTAGACTTTCGATAATGTATCCTTTCCAAGTTATAGAGCATGAGTCATATTACCTCAAATGGTATCCAATATTACACACACTTGTCCCTACAGCTATTGTGTCACTATGTGGCTGGTGGAATGGGGACGTGTCAAAAGTGGCCCTCTGCCCAACAACAGTCAGCTGTCTTCTATGCCAATCGTGAACAGATTTCAAGGACAGATACCTCTCCTAGGCTTTTCATGAACTGTCTCCCAAACAAAGCTCTCTCACAGACAATACATGTAACTCATCCTTTTTTTAAATCCTTTTGGGGGCGTGCAGCCTTAGCCTGAAATATTGACTGTTGCTCTCTCTTGTTAGTATTCACTAGGGTTAGAAAGCTGGATGTCTTTTTTGAGACCAAAATTGCAAACAATAGATCTGAGCATGAAATCTGGTTTTAAATTAGAATAAAACTTTCTTCCAAATTCTGAACTTGAATCCAAAGAGTTGTTTATCTTTGTTAGGCTAAAATTTAATGTCAACAGGAATAACTATATTGTGAAATTACCTGTTACACTCTATTTCTGTACTGATGCGTTTTCCCCCTTTTTATCCTAATATTAGCTTGGGTACAGACAGAAGACATATCTTACTAAGCTGCTGTGGGCAGTAGGTTGGATTAATGCATTGTAATTTTACAGTTGGTATCTGTTTAGATGCACATATAATAAAAATAGAAGAAAGAAAAAAGCTGGTAAGAAGAACTCTGCTTAGCTCATACTTTCTTCTTTACAGGTAGGGGAAACTCCCAAACCAGAGATGAAGAGAATTCTTGAAGAAATAAATGCTATTAAAACAAAGGTAATGATGTTGGGTGTTTATAGGTAGATGGCTTCAAAGTCCCAAGACAAAAAAAAAAAAAAAAAAGAAAAAAAAAAAAAGAAAAAAACCCACCCAAGATCCCTGGCTTTCTAATTTTCAAATTCTGCACTGCAACATTTCCAGAATATATTGGTAAAATTATTGGCAGCTTTTCCTTAACATGAAAAGTACTTTCTACCATTTACATATGAGCCTTCTCTGGCTTCAGTGGGACTTAAAAATTAAGGAAAATGAGACATTTCACTAAAATTTTCTCACCTAAAAGCTAGGCATGGAGTCTTATTCCCTCAGTAGTCAGTGCCAAATGAAAGGCACCTTTGGAAATTGGTCCATTCAGTCTTAATATAGGCTGCCCAATAGTCCTCTGGAAATGCCAGTGACTTGACATTTGTATCTCAGTTAACATTTTATGATAAATCTGACATTTCATAGGCTGTCTTGTTCATTATTAGCATAAATAGTATAAAAGTAGTACCTGTCTTGCTTTGTTATATAATGACCTAATCCAATATTCAATAGATAGGCAGAATTTCCATAAGAAAGGAGGCCAGAAGTAAGAGTATTTCTGCACAGAAATGTGTGACACTCATTGGTACTGGATGCCACTTCACATGAGTTAGCTCAGGTACAAGAAGTAGCATCCTGGAGTTTTACATTGTCATGCTTCTCTGGGCCCATCAGTGAGGGTCACTCAGTTCACTGACCTTCACACTGCATCATGTCTCCTGTAGATCTGTGCTTTGTTTCCTTAGTTCATACTTTTGAAGTATCTGCTTCTTAAAAGAGAGCAAACTAATCTTGACTAGATCTATTGAAGAGCTTTCTGTTTGTTTTTTTTTTTTTTCTGTTGTTTTGTTGTTTGTTTTTTTAAGGGGAAAGAAGCTCCTTTTCCAAACTTCGATCCTTCAATTCTTTTCCCTAAATCTCATGACTACTGGACATACCATGGGTCTTTCACTACTCCACCTTGTGAAGAGTGTGTCACCTGGATTATTCTTAGAGAGCCTATTATAGTCAGTTCAGACCAGGTAAACTTCAAATAGATAATATTTTACCCACTTATATTTCATAGCCTGATCTTATTTTTTTGACAAGGAAAATGCTCATTGGGTTTGTGAGAAAGTACATGATTAAAAGGACAGTGAAGTACTAGCCTATGTCAGACACCATTGTAGTTCAAATCCACAAACATCAGAAAGCTTTATAAATCAGTAAAATCATAATATAGTGGAGCTGGCAAGAGATTACAGCAGTTTGAAGTGTGACTGACAGGAAGCTCTAGTTACTATAAATGAGACTTTCTGCCTCCATGGGCAAGACCACTCTTGCAACATCAACTGAAAAGAATAGTACTCTTGTTCCCAGGCCTTGTATTCCTACAACATTAACTCTTGCTAGTAGGAAAGGATGGAGCTGGATGTGGCTCATACCTTGTATTTTGCACAGAGCTCAAAATACTGAATTACACAAAGAGCTCCAACCATTAACCTGTATTCGCCTTCAACCATTTAAATCAGAACATTAACACATTTAGCTAAAGCTTATGTCAGGTTTGCACCAACAACTTTGATTATGCAGGATTTTTTCAACCATTTATATTGCCTTGAACTTCGTCCCATAAAGTGTTCATTGCTTACCATGATGAATGTTTGAGGGGAGTGACTGGATAAATTTTGAAATAAAGTTCCTTGAAAAACTGACCATCTGCAATGAAATGCAGTGGGGCAGTCAGGTACCCCAATTATATTGCTCATTGAATGAAGAAGGAGTCCGGTGTTCTCACCTAATGCAGCTGAGCATCTCCAAATTTTGAAACATTCTATTTTGCTAATGTGTCTCTCATACCATGCTTCTTTCAAAAACATTGTTTATCAGAATACAAATGTAATGGGATTGGTGATTCTGTCTGCCCTGTATTCTAGGTGGCAGCATGTAACTGAGTAAGTTATGAAAATATTGAATCAGGTGTTTCTGTAAGGCATAGCAGCTTAATTTTCACAGTGCATAGCAGCATCAGATAACTCTAGTTTATTGTTACTGTGAAAAACTTCTTTGGTCATTTACTGTAAAGAGGTATTTCTTGTTAATCATCATTTCCCCTCAGTCCCATTTATAGGAATTTGAATGCCCTCTTTACATTTCAGCCTATGATTCTACAATGATACTATATCAAAAATTTCCAAACTCCAGGGCAGTAAACACATGAATATTAAATCAAGAAACTGGCATATTATGTAGATATATGTAGACATGTAACTTTTCATTTTAGGTTCTCAAGGTGATAATACGTTTCAGTGCATTGATTGATGTGCATGTATCACAAAAAAAAAAAATTAAAAAACCCCTCCATTTTTTAGTACTTTGTATTTATGTGGCTCTTTATCTTGTAAATAATACAACTCCTGTATGATGGGAACCTTAGCTGGCAAGAGATGAAATACAGTAATGTATTCATATAATTTACAGTTTAATTTTTACAGCTTATTGAATTAATCTGCTTCCTGTTTCCTTGCCCATCCTAAAATGAAAACATGGGGGCTGTTTTGAAGTGAGTACTTGTGTGAAAAATACAAATATGGTCTGACAGGTTTCCACAAAATGAATCTACTTAGACATTTGTATTAAGAAGATCAACTACAGATTTTGCTGGGAAAAGTGTAGTCTTTACCAAGTATCTCTGATTTAAAATGGATTTCTAAAGGAATAACTGATCACATTATTTATCCGGCTTCATGAAAAGACTTCTTGATCACTGCTGTGTTTGGGTCATGGTGTTTTTTTCAGCTATTCTGAGGTTAGTGAGTTTTGGAAAACATACAGGCTGTTCTTTAACTAGCCCTCCTGTAGCAAAAAAATGAAGCATTTAAGGTAAAGATGAAATGATTACATACAGATGAGACATTGCTGCTTGTCCTGAGGTAACTGCTTTTCAGGCAGTGTGTGTGAATTACTGTATACAAACTCAATAGAAAGACTTCCCTTGCTCCAGAGAGCCTGCAGTCTAAATAGCGTATTCATAAGAGGATTGTGTTTCCAATTATTTCTAATCCTAGGAAGTGTACTGCCATGGCAGCCTCATTAATAGTGATTATTTTAAGTGTGCGTGCATTTGCAGTGGATTGCTTGGATGCTTTTGCAGCCAGATGGTAACCGTATATTAGCCACAAGGGTAAATGCAGTCGCCTGTGAATCAGTACTCTGCAGGAAAAGTCAATTCACCAGAAATCCCCATGAGATGCAGAGTGGGTGGTCTAGCTGCTCAAATTACTTTTAATGAAAGATTAGGAATTACTGTGGAATAACTCTGTCCAATACCAGACTAATTTTTTCATCTTTATGTAGTTGTAGCCTGCATGCATTTTTTTATTGAGTAGAGCAGATCTTCCACAAATAATAATAATCCTCAGCACCCTTTTCCAACAGTACTTTATCAGTATTAACCAAAGTGGTGAACTATTTTTATCTCTTACTCTTCCCATACAAATTATTCTTCACCTGAAATCTGAAATTTAATTTCAGATTAATAATCCATCTGAGGCATATTATACTAGTTATAAATGTGCCCTTGTCATTTTCAGGCAGACTGAGATAGCCGGCTTTTCTGAGCTGCGTAGTGAATAGCAATGTTGAGATGCCTGAGCTAGTTCAGTCCATAAACTGGAACTAGTATAATCACAGCGCACCCATATTTTACAACCCAAACCAGAATTCTGCTTCTATTGAACTTGAAATCTATACTGGAAAAAGTAGATACATCAGTGTATTGAAGCTCCTTGTGAACAGAGGTGATGCATGCCCTGCATGGGGATACTTTTTCAAGCTTACACATGGAAAATGTGCACATGCTTTTCAGGGTAAGCCATTCAAGCAGGGAAGTGTCAAGTGTCCGAATCGCAGCTGATGCGCTTTGTTAGGGTCTAATGTGCATGGTAGGGACAACAAATGAACATAATGTATCTGTAAGTGGGTAAATGTGTTACATCCTTTGAAAATCAGAAAGGAGTAGAGGAAGAGTTTTGAAGAGTATGTGCAGAACTGTTTTTATGGCATCCCTCAGAAAACATATCTTTGTTCAAAATAAATGGCCAGGGAGAGTCAAGCAGCAGACCTTGTTTATAAACAATTGGAAACCTTGACCAAGTCAGTATCCAGATTTATATTCCTGTTATTAATAATGAACTTTTTGTGTCACTGGAGCGGTATATATCCTCTGCTACAGACCTACCATGAAAATGAACAAGTGGTTTATAATTTAGCCTTAAACCCCTGCAATTTTAGAGGATTCTTAACAATCAGACACTAAGGCAGGGTTAGAGTAGGAGAGGTTTATTAGAGCACATGCTGCTCTATTTGCATTTTCTGAGTACTTCCCACAGTTTTTGTGGCTGTACATAGTTCTGTAGATAGTACATAAATGACACTACTTTTCACAATCCTGTTCAGATAGGACCCATTTTTCTGTCTTGACTATTTCTAAGAATACCACTGCTAGGAAAAGAACATGAGTACAGTTCTTGTGGTGGAGGGGAGCTGAAGGACATCCTCACATCTTTGAAGGAGACTTTCTCCACAGCTTCTGGGACTGGACCAGCCTTTGGGCTGTGGATTTGATCCCAAAGGATTCCCATCAGGACACTTCAATCTTTGCTCTTCTGCAGATGGCAAAGCTCCGCAGCCTATCCAAGAATGCTGAGAATGAACCTGATCTCCCCTTGGTTGATAACTGGCGCCCGACTCAGCCTCGGTATTTCAGGATGGTGAGCGCATCTTTCCTCTAGGAACTGGCTCATGTTGGGTGGCTCCGAGTGATGTGACCCGTAGAACTAAGAGGTGTTTTTGTTTTGTATCCTTTGTTGCATTTAGGCTGAACTCCAGCTGTAGGTCTGGAGGCTGAAACTTGAGTTGTGAAATGTGAATTTCACTTTCAGAGGATAACATTTATTTAGGCAACTACTATTGTTAAAATGGAAGTAGAGAATCTGTTTGGTTCTTTATAACTGCTTTAACATTAGCTTTTGTCAATAGTACAAAGGAAGAAAGAAGATGTTACAATTACAAACCCATTTCCTATTGCCCACATGTCCCTTGATGCTTGCCTTATTGCATGGCAAAGAGGTTGCAGTTAAGAGAAGTAATTATCTTCACCATTAAAAACATATTTTTCAGTAGTTATTTTCAGCATTATCCATATCCAGCTCTGAGCTGCACCAGTTAATGTACAAGGCATTCTTGAAAATAAGTAAGAGCACCCTCTTGGTCTTTGATACTCACATAAAATACGAAAGGATAGGAAATTATATTATCATCATTGATAAAGAACTAAGCTTTTAATTTCTTACAACAATGGACAGGTGAAATAGAGATCTCTTCTGAAAACTGTTCACTGAGTTATACATAGTTAAAACTATGGAGAGTGGGAAGAGCTGTTTCTGTTTGTGTCACAACTGGCTGGCTCTGTTAAAAGACTAATTTTCCATTTTAATGTTGTAGCAGTCAAAGTGATATCAATTTTGTGAAGTTGGTCTTCGTATCCTGAATATATATTTTCTTCATGTATGCAAGTGGTTTTTCTGTGTAAAAAGGGTGTTAAAATAGGAAGAGTCCTTAATCTTTTTAGTGGGGTTTTTTTGAGACAGATTCTTACCTCATGTGCAAATGTAATTGATCTTGCTGTCAAATAAATTTGTGCATAAATATCTGAAACCACAGTTTGACTCCTGATCAAAATGCAATTGACCAGAGTGTTCTTGTCTCTTGTTTTGGCATAAACAACAATTAAACAGGATTGTAAGCCTATACCTGAAATAACACTATTTCTGCATTAAAAAATCCAACAATAATAAATATATTTACTTAAGATTTTTTGTTCTGTATGGTTTTTTACTATTTAGAAACAGGTAAAAATAACAGAATTTAAAAGAAAGGATTGTCAATGGCCTCTGTAGTATACCTTTATGGAAACTGATGGTGGATACTATCTTTTTCACAAGTTTGAACTACAAGAGTACTGACTTCACATGACTGCAAACAAGGAAATAGCATCCTAGCTACATCACTGAGACATCCACATCTCTTCTTTTAGTGAGATCATCTCTATTCTGACAATGGCTTTTTTGCAACATCATATGAATCAACTTTAGAAGTTGATTGCACAGTGGAAAAGTTCAATCTGTATGTAAAACAACTAAGCTGAATGGTAATTTACATTGAGCTCTGGAAATACAAAGCGGATACTGCTCTGGCAGTGGCTGGACTCTTGGCTGCCATGTTCTCGAGCAGAAGGATGTTGCTGAGCTTGATGATGGAAGTGGGGTTATATTCCTCATCTCCAGGTTCCCCTCTGAAAGTTTCTGGACTGCATCCTCACTTTGCTTTCTTCCTTCAAATAGGTAGTGTTTTGGCTGGAAAATTTCATTTAGTCATTGTTAGCATTTCCCAACTAATTTCCCAAGTGGGTTGCATTGTGCTGTTCATTTGTAGCCTTGTTGGGAAATGATTCAGATGATTTAACATCTGTTTACATTGCATGTACATATTGCTGACCTGCCTTATTCATAATTCAACTTACTCAGGTGGATGGCTTACACTAGTGAAGTCTATGCAAGTCCTGATGTTTGAAAACATGCTTTTCTAAGTACATTATTAAGTGTAATTTCTTCCCAGCTAGTTTGTTCCAGGACAGTTCAAAGCATAGCTTTGTGTTTGAGCACCAATACCCAACACAGTGTTAACTGTAGGGATAAGGACATGCTGCTGGATTGTGCTTCATACTTCAGAGGAAGGTTTAAATGTTAAAGATTTTCTTTTGCTCATAAATGTCTAAGTAAATATCCAAAACAAGATCAGAAAGTATTCTGTATCTGGTAACTGATGTTATTATGAACAGGAATGCAAGTCACAGAACAGCACTGACCATACAGGACAGGGTTCTGATAGACTACCCAGAACTTCCTGCCTTCAGGTGAAAATGGCAATATCCTGATGCATGAAAATAAGAGAAAAAATACTATAAACACCTTTCTAGTTGTTTTTTACAGTCAATTCTGCAGTCCATATCTGTCTGCTTATACGTTGCTTCATTAGCAAAAGGAGAATTGAACCAAAAATTGATTTTCCAAAATGCACAGTTTGCTGTGAATTACGAGGTAAGTTGTTTTATAAGGTGCTTTGTTAAACTGAGTTGCATATCTTAGAGCAGGCTTTTTTTTTTTCTTTCAGTTTATGGTATTCAAATCTGGAACATGTAATCTCAGGGATTTTTAATGATGGTGTTTTTCCAGTCATGCTTTGCAAAGGAGCTGTCTGAGTGCTGTAAATGAAGCTGAGGTAAGCCCCATCCTCCAGAGCCATGCTTATTAATTTGCAAATGTAAAGTCGAGATAATCTCTGTAAAGAAAGTGTCATTTAACTTTTTCATGCAGTTGGTTTCATATTATCTGTATTTATAATTAGTAATAGGTAGACTAAATTAGGGCCCGAACAGTTGCAGATAGGAGGAAATGTGTGAAAATGGGTTTTAGCAGTTGTTTTACAGACCGCCTTCCAATGTTAAATGAATGTCAGAAGTAAGGATGACAGATCAAGAAAACAGTGGTTCTGCAGACATTGGGGGGAAAATGGAAAGAGTAGGAGTAGAAGGAAAACAAAAACCAAAAAAATGGGGGTGGAGGCACTTCAGGGGCACTATGAATTGTGCTATAAGGCAAATACATGAGATTAGGGAGAATTTTGAAGGCAGCAGAGACATGTGGGGTGCTGTGAGTCAGTGTTTAGAATGTACTCTTGTCTGATGCAATTTTCTGTTCTCTCTGGCTGTATTCATTGTTATTCTGCAGAGGTTTCCCCTTGCTTTTAGCTTGCAGCTTTCCCCAAGTACAAGAAAAATTCATCACTGGTATGACTGAATTCAGGGCACCGCAGGGCACTGTAGTAATAACATCCCACACATCTCACTTCTACCTGCACATTTCTGCTGTGTGGTGTAGCTCTGTGCTCAGTGAGGGCAGGGAGCACTGGGTTCAGAACTACCTGGCAAAAAGGGAAGACATCAAATTTTCATCTGGGTGTGGTAGAAAATGTTACTAGTGTATTTGACTTTCATACCACGTATGCCTGATTGTACTTGGTAACATCAATGCTAATTAGGAGCAGCCCCTCTGAAACAGAAATGCAGACCTGAGACACACAGCCACACTGCACGGCTTGTTGGCAGCCTCTTCTCCAAGTTACTTTTCATCTGCTGCACATGTCAAAAATAATATTACTTGGCCATGCTCCATGGTGTTATGAGTCTTCCTGAAACTTGAAACATTTTAAAGGGATGGCTGTACCTGCATCTGTGTCACTGGCAGTCTTAAGCATGAGTCTGAAGATGCTGTGGAATGAAATGGCAGCTGCTGTACCAGCAGAGATATGATTAGGCTCTTCAACAGGTTTTAGATAAGATCTCCCTGTCTAAACTTTATCAGACTAGAAGATGTCCATGGTAAAAATGCAGGAAGTCCATTTTATCATGTTACTCTTTTGGGATTGGGAATCTCTTCTCTAGCCACAGCATCCTGCTGATTGGAGAAGCTGTCCTTAGGGTTACCCTGTCTGCAGCTGGGCAGGAAATTATCACCCTTTAGTCTTTGTGGTGGTCTCTGAGGCCGGCAAGAGGAAGTGTATATAGATATCAATCTAAAATTTTATACAAAAATAGACATGCACTCTAGTGGGGAAGAAGAGTCAAAATCATTCAGTTGTGGGTATTGTTGAAGAATTTAGACTCATCAAATCTTCTTTAGATCATGATGACACTTGATTAAATCTTTTTTATTCTATATCATAATTTATGCCTTGGAAATTTCATTAGAGTCATCTGTACAAAACTGGACAGATCTTTATACCCCTTCTCTTGTAATAAATATATGCATGATTATTAAGACCATGGGAAGAATTCTGAATTATTTTGCTCAAGTTTCAGATTTAATCAGAAAAAGAAAGTTCAAATTTCTCCTCACGGTGAAGAAATCTTGAAAATTTAAACAACTAAAAATACAACTATATGGCAATGTCTGAAGCAATACAGCAAAAGATGACTTGCTAACTTCACTCCCAAAATTCTGATTTTTGTGTTGTTCTGTAAAAGAATAAGGAGAGGTTTTCTATTACATTGTTTCATCAAAACCACAGTCTTCATGCATGGAATCAGGCTGCCACGCATTTTTCTTCTCCTTGTAATAAAGCACCATGTGGAGAATATTTGGGATCACAAGAGATGATAAGAACAGGCGCTCTGCCCTGTCAACCAGCTGTATGGCAGCAGTGACAGCTCACTGGAGCTGAACCCCAGGCTGTCAGCTGGAGAAGGCCATCTCTCCAGAAGGACACACAGTGAATCCCTAGCCATGGTCATCAGAGCATGCATCATATCCTCTAACAGAACATGCTGAAGGTTTGGCTTGTTTTGTCCCTTGCCTCAAAGCCTTTTCCCCCCTGAACAGGCCTATTTCTCAGTGGTTTTGTAGCTTACTGTCTCTATGTATATGCATGTATGTATAGAAATATATACACAAAACATGTGCTATGTAAATACACATTCTGTTACTGTTTTTTCAGCATTTTGACTGAAACCACAACTAATTTCAGATTTCTAGGGGAAAAAGCATCCTAGAGAAGTTAGTCTTGTTTTTACTAAGCCTGTCTCTGGTTGGCTGCCTGCCACATCTGCCTTCCAGATTAAAGTAGCTGAGGAAACAGTTCTCTTTCCCTCCTTTATCCAAGAACAAAAGAAACTCCTCAGCCTGGTGCCAGTTTGCTTCTTTCTGAGATCACTGGGGCCATTAATTACCTTTTCTTGCATGATAATGCTTGAAAACATAAATGGACACTTGCTGATCAGAAACTAGAGCTGGCACTTTGATTCCTAGTTTCAGCTAACAGGGCAAGAGAAAGAAGTCTGTGACGGAGGTTGAAACTCACAGCAAGTTGTGTGTGTTTAATGTAACAAAAAAGACATTTGGAATTCAAAGAGGTGGTGAAACAATCCAAAGCATAGAACAAGATCTTAGTAAACAATGGAAAGGTTGTGATTGCTGGTGTTGGAGGAAAGGACATATCAGCAGTGAGGGTGTGAAACACTGAGACCCTCAGTTAATTTTTATCTGCCTGGAAAAATAGGCTCTGCACCCCACTGTCTTAACAGAAGGAACTGGAAAGATTTACATGTCGCTTGGATGAGACCTGGATCATAGGCTTGAATTGTAACGGGTATTCTCCCTCTTGCCCAAGCAAAGAAGAGTGATAAAGACCATTTTTCCCCCAGTGTCCTTAAAGTTAATAATCAGAAATCTGGTAACAGGCCAAGATTTTTGTTTGGACTGAAGATATATCTGTGTGAAGATTATCCATCTGAATGGATATTTAGAGATAATACTGGACTTCCATATAGGAGAGATGTGCAAGGGAAAAGGAAAGGGAAAAAGACAAGAGTTTCCAGAAGTCCTAACAGAAGGTGGAGGAGATAAAGATCACCTTCCAAGCAACAGATCATAGGAGATCTCTTACTGGGGATGAATAAACACAAGTTAAATCCTGTGGTTTTCTGTGTAGTGCTATTATTTATTTATTTATTTGGCAGTTTTGCAATTAAAAAGACACATCTGTCTGTTTTTTCATCTGAACAACTCATTTGGGAAATACAGATGTTTTTTACTTCAAAAATCTATAGCCATTTATCTTCTGAGTATCCAACAGTATTTGCCAATGACATATCCAAGAAGTGCTAGGTAGGAAATAAGGAAAATATGTTCGATATAAATATGAAAAAAAGCCACAATGTTTGTAGAAGAGCCTTTAGAACTGCATATATCCCTTTTACACTCAGTGTAGCTACAGAATAAAAGAATCCAACTCCTAAAAATTCTTAGATCAGCCATGTTGCTGTGTGTTTGCTCAACACAACCCTTGAAACACTTGCAATTCTGAATTTGCTCCTCTCTAAGTTAATTTCAGGCAGGAGCATTCACAGAAGTAGAGTATATGAGCAACTCTCAACACTGACTAAATAATTTCACTTTGAAAGTTATAGAAATGGTATAGATGGTTATTCTGTGTATGGATGACTACTTTGTGTTGCAGAAAAACACAAAAGCTATTTCAAGCACCCAATATGCCTGATATTTACAGCCTCTTTGTTATCTTGCATGTGAAGAGATGAGGTGAATATCTCCAAATGCAATGTCTTCAAAGACAAGATAGCACATTATCAATAAATCAGCTAATTTTTCATATCACTTCTATGTGCAATACTTTGACATAAATCTGGAAGCCCCCTCAAAAAATTGATTTCTCAAATTCTATTTTATATCATCAAAATCTTTATAACAGTTATGCAAGTACAATTAATGGAAAGTAAAACTCCATATTTAACCTTTACTTGGTTGAGACCAAGTGAAAAAATGCTGGGGTTTAATTTTAAAAACAAATGCAGAAAAGGAATATCAAAATTTCCAATATTTTCTAAACAGCAATGCTGCTGCTGAAAAATACTTGCTTCTTTGCTCCATTTAATTTCAGAACTGCCCTTCTGACTTGGTTGGTTTGGGGGTTTTGTTTGTTTGTTTGGGTTTTTTTGTTTGGGTTTTGTGGGTTTTTGTGTTGGTTTGGGGGTTTTTGTTTGTTTTCGGTTTTGTTTTTTTGGTTGGTTGGTTGGTTTTTGATGGTTTTTTTTCTTTTTTCTTTTTTCTTTTTTTTTCAATTCTAGCTTGTCTTTTAGCAGTTCCCACCTGTCCTTCAATTAGATTTTATTATTCTCTCAAACTAAATCTTATCACACCTTCAAACCACAGTTCTTGGGGTATTACTATTTGGCATTACTATACAAGATCATGTTCTTAGACATCATCTTCCATTCAAGGCAGAAATCCTTTATTTCCTGTTCCACTGATTTCTTCTGTATCCCCATGCAAATGATATCTAGGAGGGACATTCAAAATCACAAGTTCATTTAGCCAGTTTTGCAAATCTTGCCTCTAAAATATTCCTTCCTTCCTATTCAAATGCTGAAAGGGACATAAAAATACTGTCAGCTGAGATAAGGTTACTTTCTTTAGTGACTGGTGTGCCTGGACCTGAAGACTGGGAGGTGAGACAGTTGTTTAGTTGAAAGTTCATAAACTTCTCAACAGTGGTCCTGTTCCTAATTGAAATGTTCTGACCTTTGCTATCCTGTTTCATCTGGAAGGTGCCTTATTAGATAATTTGCTGCTTTAAATCCTTGATGGATTAAATGAAGTAAGCAAAGTTCTGCAAGTAACTGAACTTGATCTATTAGTTTCTACTTCAATTGACTTGTTTGGTTCACTCTGCTAATGATAACTCCTGCAGTTAGTTAACATGCATGATGGTTTTTCTAACAGTCTTCACTAGAAGTGGGTAAAGGTGCAATTCAAAAGTAATTTATAATAAACATCAGAAAGAGTAACTGAAGAGATACTTGCCCAGGTACCCTAGGAGAAACATTGTAGGTACCTGTACATACAGCTTAAAGAGTAATATCTTTATTTTGCCCATTTAATGATAAATTGAGACAGACAAATCTGAGACAGACAAACTGATAAACACTCTGTAATGCTGTCCCATGGTGACCAACCAACCCTTGCACACTTCCTTACTGCTGTCATATTGGTTAGCTTTTTGTCCATCTCAGGTGAAAGATAATGCTGTTTGGGTATTCATAAATAAATACTTTTGCAGTGAATCTGGGTAAAATCCACTACACACAAATTTCAGAAGCCTCCATGACCTCTGAGAATGGTCAGTGGAAATGATTGCTCCCTTCTGTCTTTGAAAAAAATGACACAGAAAACCCAAGAAAGCTTGTAGTGCTTCCCCAGAGGGAGCACACATGCGTCTTCTACCATCTTCTCGACTGCTCCATGCAACCTACAGGAAACAAAAACTTTGAGACAACTGCTTCCTTTATCAAATTTGGCCAATAGATTAAAACATGGAGGGGCCAACTGACAGACATATGCACGTGTGGATATGCACAAGAACATTTTGTTTTGGTAAGCAAAAGTACTTGTCAGGCCTTAAAAATCAAGATGGCCTTTATAAAGAACAGGAAAATACAAGCCTGTCCACATGAAATTTCATGATAGCAAAGATGTTTCTGTCTCTTATAAGTGATAGACAGTGTTGCTGTGATAGACAGTGGCTTACTGTTTTGCTAAAATTTATGCATTCAAACTCTAATAACTTCTGTAGATATTAGCTGAAGACAAAACATGAGATAATGCATTTACTTAACAGCATATCATAAAGAATGAGCTTGTTTTGGTTAGTGATCGTTGTTTGAAACTAGTAAATTCCTGTTCTTTGTTATTGAGATTTTAAAATCACTCTCATTTCCCCCAAGCCTAGTTCTCTTGTAGGGAAATAAAAATAATGAGCTCTTTAGAAGAGATTCTGATAATAGGCAGATATTTCTAGATCAGTGTTGCAGGAGATGACACTTTCCAATATATTTTTTTCCATAATAAAAAATAAAATCAGGATGAATTCTTAGATGAAGCACATATTTCAGCAATATGAAAGAGAAAGTGTGATTAAAATGATTACTGTCTTGTGGTCACATTTTTTTTACTTTCTCATAAAAATATTTCAACTATTTGCATCTGCACAAGGTCATTAAGAAGAAGGAATGAATATCAGTAGCCACACTCTCCCCTATTACAAGTACTTACAGGTTGCTATTTGACCCTCCAATCTGGCAGACCAGCTCTTTTATAGTGTTTTACTCATGACACTGGTGTGGGAGGTTTCTGAGGCCAGAGCCCAATGTATCTGAGCAGCTGTTCTGCTAGGGATCATCGATGATCTTTGTCTGAAAACAAGGTGATTCACTAGAAGATTAAGTGTATATTTGCCCTACTAACAAGTCACATAACTGACATATATCCCTTTGTTTATTCTGGCAGACCTATGAAGAGATACAGATGGGTTTCACCTCAGGGTCTTGCTCTGTCCAGCCAGGCCAGGATGGGTTTCCCACAGTGTCTTTTACAGAGTGTGACATAGCCCTCAGAGTAACACTGATATTAGTCTTGCATTGCAAAATTATTCAGTCAAGGACTGGAGCCCAATGGCTCAGGCCACTATGGTACTTCACGGCCTTTGGCAAATTCTTTCCATCTTGAAGCTGGAACACAGAACCTTGTCCTAGGAGAAGGCATGTAGAATCATGCCAGTGCTTTGTCCAAGGAATGACTTATGGTAAGCAGTCACTGAGAATAACACAACATCTCTATAATGAGGAACTGGGACATAGGTCTCCTCATATCCATGTGGAAAAGCCAATTGTCCTGCTAAGGAAGTTGACCATTCTTTTTCTCCCTCTCTCTCTAGACCCCTGAATACTTCAATTTTTTCTTCAGGAACTCAGCAGCTCCAGTTCTTGGAGCACTAAAAATCTCCAGAACCTATTATTAGCATATTAAACTTGCCTGGCAAAAATCTTATGTCTGAACACTTTTTGGCTGAACAACTGCAAGGCCTCACGCATGCAGAGTGTCCCAGCAATCCTATTTAAAGAAGAGTGGCAAAAACAGCTTTGGAGAAGATTTTGTCCTGCATTTTGTATTAGTTTTGCTGAAAAAAAAGCGTTTGTTATCTGGCTGCTTCTTGGGCCTAGCAAGAAATACGGCAAAATTCTGAGTCTAGGGTATGTTTATTAATTTGCATACTGCTGAAACTTTAGATGCCAGGGTACCTGTCAGTCCAGATATGAAGGCCTCTCTATGTGCTCTGAAAATTATTTTTATTTAATTTTTGTACTTGTGCAGCTATATGTAGCTAAGATATGTTTAATGTTTAGGTATAAACAAAAAATAGAAGAAAATTTATCTTTGAAGTGATAGCAAATCTCACATACTAGAATTGCAATTATATTTTTTTCAAGGTCTAGATGAGGTGTGCATTTATAATTGTTTGCATCATGAATAAAGTTGAGAATTAGCACCCAGTTGCTAGAAGAACTGTAACCCCTGTCTCCTGAGCACAGTCCCACCGAAAGTCTTTAAGCAGAAAAGCTACTTCAGGGTTTCTAGGAGTGTTCTCCTTCTCCACTCTCCAGAGTAGTGAGCTCTGAACGTGCAATGAATTTCAAGCATATCCACCCTGTGATCAGTTGTTGAAAATGGTTTCTCTGGATGATACTCTCAGGCACATGGTGTCACTCTTAGGGGATGGTCCTGTGCAGGGCTAAGAGTTGGGCTTCACGATCCTTGTCAGTCCCTTCCAACTCGGCACAGTCTGTGATTCTTTCTTTCTGTGAAGTTAGAATAATGCCCTGTGGTATAGCTGTAACCCCTCAGGGGACAGTTCTCAGAGGAACAGTGGATAGTTTCACCTGTAGAAATAATGGCGTTTGGCTCTTCTGTTCTTAGTTTCTTCAGGGGTGCACTACATTGAGTAGCTTTCCATTGCAACTAGGGAATGTGGATTCACTTTCTTGTTACCAGCTATGCTAGAACTGTCTCAGATCAGATATATTACAGCCTTCTGCATTCAAAAAGGTACGGAGGACACAGGAATTGGCATAATATTCTGAACAAGGTTACTTTTATGTTTGCATATAAATTCTATGTGCCTCCTAACAGTTGTTGTACTGAAGATTACCAGATACACTTCTGATAGAGAATATGAATATTGGCAAGTTATAGAAATAGATTAGAATTTGTGATCATTTCTTAAATTTAGAAAAGGTTATTTTTCTATTAGTCATCATGGTCTTAAGCCTCTTTTAACAAGTCAGTTGGTGCTAAGGATAGTGAAGGAGTGATATCCTTGCTTGCACTCCCAGTCCTGAAGTTTAATCCTAGTTCTTTGCATTCACTTTCTATTTTCTTCCTTTGAGCTCTTCCAGTGTGACTGTATTCCCTTCAGACTACAACTGAAGGTCAGCATCTATCAAACTTAAACTTTGCCTTGGGAGAGTCACCAATCTCCTGGAATTTCACAGTGAGTCTAAAATTGATAAATAAGCTTAGGTCAAAATTTCATTCCTGGATTACTCCAAGCAGGCTGTGCCAGAGCACATTTGTGCAGACAGCTCAGATCAGATTTTCATTCTTGACTGGAGCCTTGAGTTTCAGCAAGCACACCATTCAAGTGAGTTCATATGAAAGCATGGCAATAATCACCTAAGAAAAGAGAGTATGCACCGAGCATGAGCCCAGCATGCTTTTGTTCTAAAGGAAGAAATTACAAATGAAGTGCAACACTGTTTTTATAGAAAGGCTGGGAGTCACTGACCCCCATGAGAGACAATGAGATTGAATAAATATTTAACTATAATTTGGGTGAGGGGGTGTTTATCTGGTACTGGCATGTACAGTGATTTATGTAGTGGATGGCATAACAAACCCCAGACATAAATATTCTTCTCAGACACTTATCAACATAGTAATGAGAGATCACGTCATTGCCAGCAGAATACCCACATTTATCATCTCAGTTCATGTGGGTCACATGGATTACAATTAAAAAAGTTAATACACACATATATAAAAATGAACATGCATATTAGAACACATAGGTATTCTCATTGAAATTCACAATTTTTAAAAGATAAGTCTGTAGTATCTACTATAATAATTGTTTTTACTTATTTAAAGTCAAAGATATAAAGCAAACTATACAGCAATAGCTACAGCTGCCTTCCTTTCTAATTTATAGATCCTGAATCCTGGGTAGAAGAAGAATTGGAGGGAGGCCGGGAGACTCAAACTCAGATGATTTTAACATGTGAGCTGCAGGATTGAATTCCCTTGGATAATGATCAGGGACCTGGTGTAGCTGCATCAGAAAATGGAGTAGGAAAAATAAAGGATAAAAATGAGAAATGAAATAATGAAATTAAATAGTGAAAAATAATAGTTTTCATTTGCCTGTTATATTCAAAACTTCTATGGAAAAGCCAGCAGAGAAGTAGACCAGGTTCAGCTATCTGAGCTGGCTGGAAGGACAGTCGGGCAGATGGAATCCAGTGTTCCTTCCCTGCACACAGAGACAGAGGGAACCACTGGTTTTATCAGGATCCTTATCCACTAGTCTGAAAACTGTTGCTTGGCAGTTCCCTTTTTTTCTGTGTACAGATCTCTTGTTGCACTCATCATTACCAATCCCAGCACCAAACAATTCAGGATGGCACTGAGATATCCCCCACGTAGTTTCTTTGCATGTCACAGTCCTGATATTCCTGACAGGTGTGGCGGAAATCTCACTACACCTCAGGTAAAAGAAAGAAAACAAGAGTCCTTCAGAACCTTGTGATTAATCTTCAAGCATTTCACCTGCGATGGGGCAGCTAGCTTGAGTTGATTATTAATTACTCACATCTGTTTCTGCAACAGGTGGGCCTGCCAGAGGTCAACACTTGGATCCAGGAGGAAACTTTCATGTGTGCTTGCCTCCAGTATTTTAGTTGAGTTTATGCGATCTTTCATTTCTCTGACAGAAAATCATTGTATTTCAACACAGAAAATTCCATCTGCTGAATGGGAAACTAAATAGTAGCTAATGTCAATTCTCTTTCTTTTGTCCATGATCAGTGAGGGAATTGCCATTCAAAAAGTACTGTTGCAGACCTAGAGAGATCCAGATAGACTGTTTCTCTCTGAATCCTTGACACTAAAAGTTAGTGCCAGCAGAAAAAAAAACAATTGGTCCTCCTATGAGTATCATGTAAGTAGCCCATTGAGACCCATATTGTTCCATGGGTATGTGACCAGGTAGGTCCATGGAGTGACTCCTATGACTTAGGAAACTTTGGATCAAGCCTGAGAGTTGTGCACAAGTTCTCTGATGATCACAGTTTTCCACAGAGCTCAGCACAGCTCCAGTACTCCCACAGATCAGCAGGTGGGCTCCCAATGTGCAGCCAGCTCCTGCAAAGCCCCAAATGGAGGCTGGCTCTCTCCTGCAGGAAGGAATGGGACTCCCAAAGTGTCTGGAGGAGACAAGCAGGCTGCTGAAAGGCAACACGTGTCACTGCAAAAGCTTAGACATTGCACTTCAAATAGTTTCCCAATGGAATACAGATCCCACTCTGTGATAGCATGCCTAATTTGGTGACTCACTTGAAGCAACTGCTCATTAATTTGTCCAAATATTTTCCATTTTCTGCACTCCCAGTTTATCCAGCTCCTCTCACTTGCATTTATCTACCCAGACCCATTCCCTCAGGGCCAGGCATGAGGCTGCTGTGAGCTGGAGAAGCTGGTGGTGAGAGAGAAGGTGCCCATGACCATGTGGAAGAGTGGGACAGCCTCTCCCCTTCCCCAAGCAGGCAGGACTGTTTGGCACAGGGCGACAAGATGCCAGAAGGAGGCAACATATGGGGACTACCTGGGATGTAAGTAGTGTGCTGTGGAAACTGGAAAAAAACTGTAAGCTTGCAGGAGTAGTATCACCTCAATAAATCTGTTAAAAAAAAACCCAAACAAGCAAACAAAAAAGAAAAAACCCTAAGCAATTCATTGACATACTACAGAATTAAAGACAAACTCCACAGGATTAACTCCAGCTCAAAAAGAAACCAGTAACTCTAGTGGAGACCAAGTGGGAAAGATCTTATGCAAACTTATGATGAAGAGGAAACCTGGCAGCTTGTTATTTTATTCTGGTGTTTCATGAAACCTACCTAGTGTATGATATTTGAAACACAAAACTTCAGAGATTCCAGATAAAACAGCAAGATGCACCTAGTAAAATTTATCAAAATATCAAAGTTTCTTTTTAAGAAATTCCTCAACACTCCAGCATTTTATGCCCCTTTCAGTGGCCTAATATCTATATACATCTGGTGTTTTTCTTGTGGCGTATATCTGGGACGGGACGAGGAAAACTGTACTTTTTTGTTAGAAGGCTCACAAGGTTTTGAATATTGTGATCCCAAGTCAAAACATATTAATCATCAGAAGTCATCTCAGGAAGGTGTGTCACGTATCTTACATATATCTGAATGCTGACTGAATGTCAGAGCATTCACTCCTTTGCAGCCCTTCATCTGATCCAGCTCGGGATAGGTGCCATGATATAACACTTTCAGAGCTATTCTGGCAGCCTCATGGGTCACTGCCAACTGACTGCTTTCAAAAGCCTGCTTAAACACTCAGCTACAAGATTGTGAGACACAATCTTAAAGCACTTATTTTTTCAGGATCAGCAACTTACTCCAATGTTTTATTGCTTTTCCTTGGTCACTGTTCCAGAGTTCATTGTCATGAGACAGAATCTGAGGACTGAGGATTTTCAAAGATTATTAAACAACATGGAAAATACCCAAACCAAACCAAAAGAGCTAGGTAATAAAAACATTTAAAGGTAGATTCTGGGGAAGAAAAAATACTGCCCAGAAGAATAGCATTTCCAAACTGGTTTTAGACACAAGATCCATGCCAGACAATCAGACCGTGCTTCATAATTTGGAGAATAAAATTGTTTTGCAATCCTTTATGATAAGTATCCTATACACAGACAAATGACTTATACTCTCATGTCTGCTCTTATGCCAAGCTGTCAGACAAAGTGCTACCATAGAAATAAAACAAGTATTATATTTCCTTTTTTGTCTGGTTTTAAGAAAAGTACACCAAGAGCACCAAATGAATCCTTATTATGTTACTTATCTTAAAATAAGATTAGTGAGAAAATAGTTTAGTACATAAAAAAATATTCTTCCATCATAGATTAGTTTTTATTATTATAAATTCTATTTCTCAGTATTTTTTCTCTATTTTTAATGTTGAAAAATGATGGTGGGTAAAGGAATCATACTATTTTTGGTAGGGTACTATTAACCTGGTCTTTGGGAAGCTGCAGTTCATTGAGCCATCTCTCATCTCTTCATGGAGTTAATGAACCAGACAGTGAAGCCTCCTGCAGAGTCAAGATGCTTTTTGCACCACCTACACCACCAGTACAAGCCAGAGGACAGGCAGCGCAGACCTCAGTGCTTTGTCCACAAAGTGCTGAATGAGGGACTTTTCTTCTTTTACATATGGGTGGATCTGAGGCCAGTGTGGGCTACACTGAAGTGGCAGCAGTGCTCAGCTGCTGTGGCCAGTGGGCAGGTGCCCCGTGGTGCCGTTTATCACACATCTCAGTCATGTGTGAATGAAGCTGGCAAGAAGAGCAGGGCATGGACACCTCACCTTTCCTTATCTCTGCCAAAAATGGTGCCCAGTCCACATCATGCCCCTGGAAGCCCAGGAGCCACAGCTCGGCTGGAAATCCAGACAATAAATATAAATTGGCACCTACAGCAATGAGAGTCAAAAAGCATCAATGGAACCATAAAAGCAGGAACAAGCGTGATCCTTTTGCCCTTTCAAATTTGATTGCTGATCCCTGAAAGCTCCTTTTCTCTCTTTCTCCTCTTTTTTTCCCTGGGGTCCTTTCACTCCCCTCTTCCCAGGTCTGTTTTCTCTTTCTGTTTCTTTGGTTTTCATCTTCCTGAAAACAGCCTGCAGATGTTCCCAACAGCATTATTAGATAGGTAAAGCCATGGTAAAACTTCAATTAATTCTCACTAATTGATCATAATATATAATATAATCAAAACTAGCTCATTTTACCCTTTCTACTGATAACCTATTCAGTTCAAGACACGTAAGAGACACGTTCAAGACACGTTCCACATTTTCTGCAGTGACCAGAGGCAAAGCTACAGGCACCTAAAAGGAAAATGTAGAAGTTGTCAGGTAGAAAAGGCCTCCTTGGAGTAGTATGCTTCTGCTTGCCAGATTCCTACATCAGCTCTTAAAAGAGACTGGTTTGCATTATGGTCATTTTGCACAGTCCCCTGTTCCAGAACACACTTCATGAAGCTCTGATGAAGTGGGATCTCAGCTCCTTGTTTCTGAAGTGGACAGCTACGAGCAGGACAGATCTAACAGGACCGTGGCACAAAGTGCAAATGCAAACCTCGACCAGCCTTACTCTGAACTTTTGCACAGTTGCAAACCAATGACCTTGCTTGGTCAGTAAGAATGAAATCTGTCCTTAACGCACTCAAGTGCAAAGGAACGCCTCTACAGAGGACCGACTCTTTCTCACTGGTGTTAGTACCACGACACTCTGACTTCCCAGTCCACACTTTTGTGCTTTTTTTCTATTCGGGAGAAAGAAGTTCAGGCCATTCAACACCTCTTTCCATCACTGTAAGTGCTTATTTCCTGACTCACTGTCTGTGAGATCAGCCACGATGCACAGCTATCCCTCCCTCTGCAAGAGCCTCGCTTCAGGAATATGACCAGACCTTGAAAAAGAGTCGGCATCTCCTGCGCAGTGTGCGGAGGGCGCCCCCTCGCTGCCCCGAGTGTTTCTGTGACAGTGCCTGCCCAGCCCGCTGCCCTCCCTCGCTGCCCTCCCTCGCTGCCCCGTTCCCGCAGCCTGCCCTGCCCTGCCCTGCCCTGCCCTCTAGTGTCGCCGGCCGTGTCGCCTGCCTGTGCCTCCCTTTCCCGCTGAACCACACTGCCCGTGGCTCTGGGAAGGGACGAGATGCTGGAAAACTCAGGAGGCTCTCAGCAGAGCCCAGGGCACACTCCCAGCTGCTATGGTCCATCAGCTCCGTGTCTGGGGATGGTGAGTGCCTGGAAGCAGAAAATGTAGATTTGGAAGAGGAGGCCGGCTGGAGGAGCACTGCTTAGGGATGGGTTTAGGCTTGAAAGAGGGACAAAGGTTAGAGCTGACATGGGAGGAGGAATGCAGAGGGGTTGTTGATGGAAGAAGGAGGCTACAACTCCAGACTTAGCATGTTTCTCCTAACCCTAACCCCTGATGTTTGCCACAGCTGAGCTTTGACACAGACTGCTGAAGATAACCCCCTTGAAGGATGGTGTAAACCCTGGCGCAGGTTGCCCAGGAAGGTTGTGTAGCTCTCCATCCTTGAAGACATTCAAAAACCTGAGTGGATGTGGTACTGGACAACATGCACTGGCTGGTCCTGCTTGAGCAGTGGGATTGGACTAGATGATCTGAAGAAATCCCATGCAATCTAAATGATTCTGTTTTTAATGATTGATGTTTTTAATAATTTCTATAATTCCATTTGCTTGAAAAATTCTATCAGCAGCGCTGGTATATGTGTCAGTGCCTTTGTTGTTGGTTTTTGTTGTTGGGTTTTTTTTTGTCATTTGGGTTTTTTGTTCTCTTGGTTTGGTTTGGGTGGGGTTACTTGTTTGATGGTTTTTGGTTCTCTCCAATTTTTTTTTTTAATTCTGATCATAATTAACAAGTGGGTTCATCACTGACAATTCCTGGGACCAAACTGTGGTTCCAGCGTCATCCTCATGGGCTACAGTTGAAAGCTTTGTAGAAGGAGGTAACTCCAGCCTCATCTTTCTATGCTGAGGCAGGAGCAGCACCTCTCAGCTAGATGTGAACAATCATTCTGTTTTCTTCAGAAAAAGACCAAAACCAAACAGAACCCCAGAATAGATAGATACAGCCTGCAGACCAGGCTATTTGGATCTCATGGAACAGATATGATATTTTTGCCTTCCCCCCCCCATATGTCAGAAATTGGGCACATCTGGGGATATGATGACAGATATGCTGAATCACCAGTCTTTTGATGAGACAAATGCAATTTTCGATATTGTTTCTTTAGGACATCAGTTTGAGCTATTAGGAATCTGTATGCAATGTTAATAACCTGAGAAACAATCATTATAAAGCTATAAAACTATGCAACATAATATAACACCAAAGTCAAGTCTGTAATAAGAAATTTTGGTAGTTTGCAGCCAAGAAAAGCACTAGTCTTAAAAACTGGTTACAAAGTGCCCAGTAAACCTTTGTTGCTTATCTGAAAACAAAGTAAATAGGTGCTAATGAGGAGTGAGTAAACACATATGCAAAATGACTAACCACACAAATAATTTCTATCATTATTTGTACTTCTTATCAACAGTAAAATTTATATCTAACTAGTCCTTTCTATTGTTTGCTTGCACGTGTTCAGTGGCAGAAAATTACCCCATTATCACAGGACACAAAATCATGTGTTCATTTCAATGACAAAGTGTATTATGGTCACTTGTTCCTGTTCTGGTTACTTATGGTCCCAATGCAGCCAGGGCCATACTAAACACGGGGAACAAGAACTGTATTTGGTAACTCCTTTGACTTTTCTAGTTACTCTATCTTTACTATCTCATTTTTATAATAACTTTGAGAGACAAAGTGCTCCCCTACGTGTTCATTATTACAACAGGATTCTGGTGAGACCAAATTAATTTCTAGAATTTAATTGTACTTATTTTTTTTCCAACTCTGCAGCTTCTTTTTTTGTATTGTAAAGGAGCACGAAGCACTACAAAAAAACCCCTTTTATATGTTGAATAATCAGGATGTTTAGGTCAGTGAGTTATTACCTCATTCTGCAGAACTGGTGTCTGGTGGAAGTTTTAACGCCTTCTTAATAAGGACAGACACAGTTTTTCTAGTCTATGCCTGACATCTTTCTACAACTGCCAAACACTCAGTATGGAAAGCCACAAAGGAATCCCGTCTTTGTTGTTTTACCTTAATCCTTCTTTTGGAAACATTTTTTTCTGCTACCTTAAGTGCTTCCTCCAGATGCTCAGAAAACAACTTGCTTGTCCTTGCATGCTGGTTGATCTTATCAGCATCTGACTGCTTCTGAAGCAACTAATTCTGAAAACCATTTCCTGATGCATTAGGGACAAGAAAATAATCAGTAGTCACCATGGCTTCACCATGGGGAAGTCTTGCTTGGCCAACTTGATGAAGTTCTACAGTGACATGAGTGACCTGGTAGATGAGGAAAGTGCAGCAGACACTGTCTACCTGAACTTCCGTGAGGCCTTTGACAACGTCTTCCATAAGATCCTCGTAGGAAAGCTTTTGATCTACAGGCTGTATGAGAAGACACTGAGGTGCACCAAAAACTGTCTGAATGGCCAGGTCCAGAGGGTGGTCTTCAGAAGCATGGAGCCTAGTTAGAAGCCAGTAACTAGTGGTGTATCCTGGGAGTCAATACTGAATTCAGTCCTGTTTAACAGCTTCATTAAAGATCTAGATGATGGGGCAGAGTATACCAACAATAAGTTTGCTGATGACACAAAAATGGGAGGAGTGACTGAAACATCTGATGGTTGTGCTGCCATCCAGAGGGACCTTGACAAGCAGGAGAAAGAGGCCAACAGGGATGTCATGAAGTTCAACAGGGAGAAGTATAAAGTCCTGCACCTGGGGAGGAACAACCCTGTTCACCAGTATATGATGGCCAATATAAGGAAAGGGGTTTTGACATTTGCAGCATATACCTGAAACAAGTGCTCAGTGGCGAAACTTGTTTCAGAAAACATCACAGGTTCCTATACACAAGCTGCAAATTAGACTTCCCCCATGAGCACTGATTTAAGACCTGAGCAAGCGGAATGGTGAAACCACTCCTTCTTTCACCTCTCATGCTAATAAGGGACTGTATAAAGTAACTCAGGAAGTGGAGCAGCTCAGACCCCAACAGCAAGAAGCCCAGGGCCCTGAAGGACCAACGGGATGCTGCTGGACCTGCAGTGGTGACTATCTTCTGCTTGCACTATCTCTCTTTCTTCCTCTCTCTCATGCTGTTTCTCTCTTTCTCTCTTTTCCCTATAGAATTAATTTTACAAAATAAAGTCTGTATTGTTGAACCAGCATTTGGTCTTGCTTGCATCTCAGTGTGGGCAAAGGACTTCAACAATAAATAATAATAGCCATTCAACTGAAAATACCTAAAAATATAAGCAGGACAGTCTGTTTTAAGGTCTTCCATGATGTACATTTATAAATGGATGCCAATTTACAAGACTAAATTATCACGTGCCATTTTTCTAAGTAAAATCAGTGGCATTTTCAAAATAGATGAAATTTTGTGATTAAAAGTGGCCCAGAGACCCTGCAGACACTCATCCCCATGGCACGTCGTAGGGAGGATTTCTTCTTTTGCTGATCAGTATAAGGCAAAGTATAAGAAGACAGAATTGCAACAGCCAGCCTTGAAGGTTGTGTTGCTATGTGGCACTGACAGACCGGCTGGTATAAAGACATTTTTCCCAGGGCACCTATTGCACAGTTCTGAAAATCTGCCCCCGTGTCCCTCCCTACAACAGGTAGGGCATTGTTTTATTCTGAGGCAAAATCCTGAGCGCTTAAAATCTTCCAGAATGTCTGCTATTAAAAATCAGTCAGGGCCTGGAATTAGGTGAGGGTAAGGGCCATATTATTTATTACATGCCTCTGCAATACCCAAGTACCAACTATAGCTGGGTAACGCCTCATGATTGAAAGTGTTGCCACCATACACATAGCTGAGTTTATGAATGACAGATAATTATCTCTGAAATAATGACACTCCAAATTAATGTGACAGTGCCAGATAAATTTATTACATATCCATCAAAATGGTCATTTTCCTCTCTGTATCAGGCCAAGTGTTCCTCTGAACACTGAACAGCTCCGGCCAGCTACCAGACAAATTATCTGTTTCTCTTTCAAAACTCCTGAAATGATAATATTGAAAAAAGAGCACTACCTGAATTCCAGCTGAGATCTAAAATATGCTGCAGCAAATTGGATCAATGAGTCAGCACTTATCTATTGTATTCCAAATTCATTTCATACTAAAATGAATATACTCAGGTGGGCACAGTAACAGGATGTTGGCATTTTTGTCCTTGAGGGAACAGTGACTCAGTAATGACCCTGCTTTCGTCTGAACCACAGATAAATCTGTAGCTGATGCTATGCAACGTAGTTAGCTGAATCAGAAATAAGGCTCTAAGCAGATCTGTATTTTGCAGCCAGAAGCTGATGAGATCACACCAGCATGCAAAGACAACTTTCCAAATATCAAATAACTTTAGTACCACAAATAAAAAATTGAGAAATGCCTTCCAGGCAGCTCTGCATTCAAATGAGCTGGTCAACACTAATATTTAAACACAGCTGTGCAAAAAATTGTGTTAACTTTACCCTAAGACTTCACATCATGTTTGCAGTCAAGTGATATGGTTGCTATCCATTTTTCACAAAAAAAAATGAGCAGGCATATTTGTATGGCGTACTAATGTGAGCAAAAATACCAACCTTAGCTTAGTTGTACAGTACCCATTAATTATCTTGAGACATGAGAAGTTTTATACATAACTGTACAAAACCACAGAAAATGTCGTTTAACCTAAAGAAATGGAGCTTCACATTCCCTCTGTACTAAACAGAATATTTAAATTTGTGCATTTACTTAGGTCAAATTTCTTAGGTCAAAGAATTATCTGAATAAGAGAAACAATTGCCAGAAGATGAATTTAACAAAATGTCAACAGTTTTATTATCTCTGCAGTGGCTGTGGAGAGCAGAAGTGCCCCTTAGGATTAATGTAAGATGCTGTGCTTCAAACACTGTGCTTTTTGTAGTGAAGAGAGTTAATCTCATTTGATAGCAACTGGGCGGCTGTATTCCTGTTCCCTTCCTTCACTTGGCATTGACTGCAACTCTTTCAGTGCAACCACCCAGCCAATTCCTTATCCACTGAGAGGTCCATCATCAAATCCATGTGTCTCCTGAACAAGGATGTCACGTGGGACAGTGTCAAACACTTTGCCCAGGTACAGGTATATGATGTCCATTGCTCTTCCCTCATCAACCAGTGCTGTAATCCTGATGTAGAAGGTCACCAAATTTGTCAGGTATCATTTGCCCTTAACGAAGCCACGTTGGCTGTCACCAGTCACCTCCCTATTTTCTATGTGTCTTAGCACAGTTTCTGGGAAGATTTGCTTCATGCTCTTGCCAGGCACAGAGGTAAGACTGACCAGCCTTCAGGTCCCTGGTTCTCCTTTTTTCCCTTTTAAAAATGGGAGATTATGTTTCCACTTTTCCAGTAAGTGGCAACCTCACTGCAAGTTCTCAAATATGATGGATAATGTCTTAGCCACTTACTCTGCCAGTTCCTTCAGGACCTCCAGTTGCATCTCATCAGAATGCATGGATTTGTGAATCTTCAGGTTCCTTAGATGGTCTTGAACTAGATCTACTCCTACAGCAGGTGGTTCTTCATTATCCAGTCCCAGCCTTTGCCTTCTGCAGCTTGGGTGGTGTGGCTTCAGCAGTTGCTGGTGAAGATCAAAGCTAAAAAGCCATTGAGAACCACAGCCTTCTCCGTACCCTGAGTGAGCAGTTCTCCCATTTCCTTCCAGAGAAGGCCCACATTTTCCCTAGTCTTCGTTTTATCACTGATGCACCTACAGAAGATTTTCTTATTGCCCCTGACATCCCTGGCCAGATTTAATTCTGTCAGGACTTCAGCTTTCCTGACCTGATCTCTGGCTGCTCAGACACTTTGTATTGTTTGCCCATGCAGGCCACCGTCTGCTTTTGCCTGACTTTTCTCTTTGTCAGGATGCATCGCTCCTAAGCTTGAAAGAAGTGATTCTTGAATATCAACCAGCTTTCTCTGGCCACTCTTTCTCCCAGGGCTTTATCCCATGTTACTCTACCAAGCAGATCCCTGAAGAGGCCGCGGTCTGCTCTCCTGAAATCCAGGGTAGTGAGCTTGCCATATATATGTCCTGCCCTAAGGGTCCCAAACTCCAATATTTTATGGTCACTGCAGCCCAGGCTTCCCTTGTGCTTCATACTCCCCACCAGCCCCTCCTTGCACGTGAGAACAATTCCCAAGCTGCATTCTGATGACTTAAATCTTCACAGGCACACTGGTATAGCCTCCCAGGAGGGAAGCTCTAGGGAGCTCTCTCTAGGTCTAGACTCCACTTCTAATTGAAGCCCGCAATCCCTGTTAAGTAGCCATCTCTATCTTGTACTAACATTTTTTCCTCATTAAAACCTAGAGGTGTTGGAAATTATGTCACTTTTCTAATTTTTAATTGTTTTAATTAAACCTTTTAATTACTTGTTTTAATTAATCATAAGATGTATTAGACCTTAAATTACTCATAGCCAGCTCTTAGCAAAAAGCTGTCATAAGCTACTTCTATGAGAACATAGCTTGGGAAAAATCCTAAAACTGTAAGTTTTGCTAAACTGACCTTGATATGCTTCAATGAACAAAGCCTGGAAAAGAAAGATATATATTGTTGAAGCTGGACATCTGGAAGGACATTTTGCAAAAACCAGAAGAAAAAGAAGAAGATGAACAAAGGCTTAGTATTTGTGTTGGGAAAAAGACTAAATATATGGACTAACCATTACAGAAAATGAGAAATTAATAACCAATAGAAGGTAGAATACTAACTGATGAATGACAATTATGTCATTTAGAACCAATGAACATTACTCTCTTTGTCTTCTGAAATGTGTAAATAAGTAAAAAAATGTTATTGACATCTGTGTGGGGACTGGGATTCTGTCAGTTTTTCACACACACCTCTGACCAGAAATAAAGTAATGTCTTGTTTTCTAACACTGTGAAGATAGTGTTACAGAGTTTTACGTACCCTGACATTTTTGGAGTATTTGGCAACAGAGGGAGTCAGTAAACACTGACTCTACATTTATGGTGTGTACTTGTTTGAAATTCAGGACACAGTAAGGTTTTGAAATAGGAAACACTCAATCCAGCCTAGAGCGGAGATCCGCCCAGTCTGGATATCACCCCCTCTCCTGATGTCACCCAGCTAGAGTAGCTTATGCTTCAAAATGTGTCAGGGAAAAGTGACCAGGACAAAGCTGAGGACCAGCTGCAGCTGCCTTGTCTCTGACCCAGCAGCTGGGTCTTTTGGCTGCATTGTTATGGGGCTCCAGCACTGGCACCACAGATTTAATTTCCCAGAAAGACTCACCTGAGAATTGCTTTTAGCTAGAGGTTTTCTGTGCTCCCAGAGCCTCAAAGAAAAGGAGAAATAGCCTCATACATCATTACTACTCACCCACAGGACTGACACAGGCTTCTAAATCCATCCACACCACGTGGGGCAAGTCGCAGGCATATGACAAAGCATAGGATAACATCTCTGCAAAGGTCATGGCTTCTCTACTTTTAGAGGAGCCCACACACTGCCTTCTTGCTGCTGTTCCCCATGCTGAGGATGCTGAGATGCATCCTGCTCTTCAGACAGAAGGTTTGCCACATCTGCAGTCAGATCAGGGACTGACATCTAGGTTCCTTTCCTGGGGCAACCATGGCAATCTTCCTGGGAAGGAGCATTTCACCAGGGCAGAGCCTTGCAAACAGTGAAGGCCTCATTCCTACACCCAGAGTACCAGGTCATAGAAATCAGCAGTCACTGCTGTGACATGCTGACTGGTATTGAAAGCTGTCTGAGGGCACCTGGAAAGCTGCACAGCACAGCCACTGGCTTCTAGGTGCCCTAGCAGTCATGGGTAACCTCTGTAAGCAACTTCTACTTTATTAACATTATGTTCCATTGTGGTGGCAATAAGGGTGGCAACAAGTTGCCTGCATCAAATCTCCTCCTCCTCAAGTGGTTTCTCTCCACTCCTTTCCATGCGTATCTCATTTGATACCTTTTGTCTTTTTTTCTGCACTGTCTGCTAGGGAGCAAGGCAGTCCAGGATGGCTCAGTGCAAATTGATCAAACCAGACAGCTCAGTGGGATGTTTTGCAAAAAGAGGGACCTAAGTTCTGGAAGCATCATAGTCTCAGCTGGCTCAGTGGCTCTGCCTAAGGCAGATTTTGTGGCCTATAAATTTGGATTGGTAGCAAGAGGCAGCGATGCCTATCTATGCTGCTCAGGTTTTGGAAAGGACTACACCACAGCAAGCCGGGGGCTCTCTGTTGAACCCTACTGCACATCAAAAGCGCCCTGAAAATCTCTGCAAACTTATTCATTGAGGTTATTACATATGGTTAGAAGGGACCAAGCAATACTTTAGTCACTGTTTGTAGGAGTTTGCTTTTCTGTGCTATAGCAAATTCCTTTTGAATTGCATTTCCTAAAGAAAGAGGAACTACATCACACCTATCCTTCCCTTTAAGGTTCCATCAGTGCTTTCTGAATCTACCATTGTAAGTGTTGATTTATTTTTATTGGCTGGATTTCCCAGCTGAGCTGTGACCCCTGAGCTACCAGGGGCATTGTGCAGCCCTGGCACCTTCTTGGCAGAGGCAAGGAGAAGCAAAGAGAGAGATGTGCCCATGCCCTGCTGCTCTTTTCAGCAGATTTCACTCATCATCTTAATTTGCAACTCTGTAAAAAACAGAATTTTTAGTTCCAGAGCTGAATTGAATAAAAAATTTAGCTGAAATCAAATATTTTCAAGTTTTCTCACAAAATTCAGTTTCTGTCTGAAAAAAGAGACTTTCTAGCTTGTTTCATGGGGGGGGGGGGGTTATGATTCCTGAAATTTTCTTGGTGTCTACCCAATTCTAAGAAACAAAAAAAAAAACCGAAATGTTTTAGAATGAAAAAGTGGGGGGAAAAAATCAAAATGTCAAACAAACATTTTAGCTTCTTTTGAAGTCCTGTTTCAGTTTTTAGAAGGCCAAATCAATCTGATGAATTAAAAATAAAAGTGTTCCAAATCCATCTTTCCATGTACTTTTCAAAGTGAAAAAGTGTTCTTTAGAAATTTTACATCAGCTGAAGTTCACTGATATCTTTTCTCTTATTTGTCAGTTATATCCCATTTCCATTGTTATCTGTGAAGCACAGCCCTCTGTGAATGGTTAAATAGTGGCTGAAAAGATGGGGTATTGGCTTCATACTGTGGCTCATATGCCAAGCTTCAGATAGGCTTAGTCCTGCACAAAAAGTCCAGGGAGCACATTAGTAATGCTGCATCTGTATCTTCTAGTTCTTTCAAAAGGGAAGACAGTTCCAGTGAGAGACACACTGGTAGAAAGCTGGATTGTTTCAAATGGAGCATTCATTGGAGCAGACACTTTCTCAGTTTCACCCAGTAGAAGTCACCCTCTCCCTCTTTGTTTTTTCTCTGGGGATAATTATTTTTTAACTGAATATGTCTATGGGGAAGAGTTTCAGAAGAAGAAAATAAGAGAAACCTGACTGTCTAAACTGCTGATGAGGCCTCTTTATTGAGAAGTGGGTAAGCCAATTTCAGGTTCCAGTCCTGAGCCATGCAGAAGAATACTCTTCTTCTTCAGAATTATTGCTTTACTCAAAAACAATCTATATGCTATTTGCTTAAGTGTATAACCCATGTTACAAATAATCTGCCAAGTTTGATCTAGAAGGACTAGTTATCTCCCCTCCCTCCATTCCCTGCCAAAAAAGAGTGTGTACGTATATGAAAGATCAAGAATGGTATTAAGCCAAAGGGAATTCAAAACTGTTAATTTGATTTTTGTCAGAAAAGTGATAAATGAGAAGTTGCTCATTGCATTTTGGCAGTTTTTCTTTTATCCTAGGATTTCATCATGTCATAATGATGAGCTGGCATTACCTCCCCCATATATTGGGGTTTGATGTTTATAGTTATCTGATGTTTATAGTTGTTTATAATTATCTGTCTTCCATATATTTAGCTGTGTGTATGGTGGCAACACTTTCAATCATGAGGCATAACCCAGCTATCATTGGTACTTGGGTACTGCAAACACATGAAATAAATGTAAGTCCCCTGCCCTCAAAGGACTTACTATTTGGTCCTGGCTCATTTTTAATAGCAAAGATTTTAAGTGCTCAGGCATTTGCCTTAGAGAATAAAACAATGCCCTTCCTGTTATAGGGATGTGTCGTTGCTTTTAGTTGATGAAACTGAAGAGGGTAGATAAAAGGAGGGTTGTACTAGATGTGGTTAAACTAGAAAACATAAATGTCTGGAGCAGCATTCAACATACAAACAAGCATGAAGCGTGATCATTTTTGGTCACAGTCAGTGAATTTCCAGCTTAATGATATCACACTCTTAGTGTGAAATATCACATTTTAAGAAAACTTTACTCTCTTATTTTCAGAAGAAAATACTTATGATGAAGTGTGTCAAAGATTATGCATTTATCCAACTTTAATGTCCAGCTAAAGAACAGTCTTTGCCTTATACTGGTTGGTAAGAAAAGAAATCCCCCCTATGAACTTTCATGGGGATGAGTCTCATGGCAGCTTCTGCACTCTATACAGAATGAGTGTCTGCAGTCTCTCAGCCATTTTTAACCACAACATTTCATCTGTTTTGAAAATGCCATTAGTCTCGGTCAGGGATTAATAAATGGCCTGAAAGAACTTGAAAATAATTATTCTTTGTTTTCAGCTCTATGTTGTTGGTTTAACTTAGGTAAATGGTAATTTAGACTTGTAAATTGGCATTCATTTATAAATGTGCATCATGGAAGATCTTGAAACACACTGTCCTAAGTGTATTTTCATATGTGGCTTTGGTAGGGATTCCTCACTGGAGTGTAACCTCTACCATCAGATACCAAACTCCACATTTGTGCATTGTTTCTGTTTCTCATGGTGAGTGTTGCTCTAAGCCCTGCACACCACAATGGAGGTTAAGAGTGCGTTTTCCTGGGCTCTCTGTGAACTTCCAGCACTGTCAAGAGTATCTACCAGCAGTGTCAAAGGGCTGGATTTATACATGAAATTCCTCTTCTCACCTTCATCTTCTCCCTGGTAAAAAGTGACAAGATGAGAGGAAATGTACTCATGTTGTGCCAGGGGCAGTTTAGATTAAATAGCATGAAAAATTTCTTCAGTTGCAAGGGTTGTCAAGCAGGTTGTCAGAGCAGGCTGCTCGGGGAAGTGTTGGAGTCACCATCCCTGGAAGTGTTCAAAAAAAGTGTGGATATGGCACCTGAGGACATGGTTTAGTGGGGAACACAGCGATGCCAAGTTGACGACTGGACCTGGTGACCTTGGTCTTTCCCAGCCTTAGCGATGCTACGATTCCATCTCTAATCTCTTTCTGAACGAGACCACAGAATCACAGAAACTGTTAGGGTTGGAAGTGACCTCTGGAGATCATCTCCTGCCAAGTCAGGGTCACCTGGAGCAGGTCACCACCAGGAACGCGTCCAGGTGGGCTTTGAATGTCTTCAGAGAGGGAGACTCCACGACCTCCCCTTCGCCTCGGCTCGGCTCGGCTCGGCTCGGCTGGCTCGGCTCGGCTCGGCTCAGCTCGACTCGGCCGGCTCAGCTCGGCTCGGCTCGGCTCGGCCGGCTCAGCTCGGCTCGGCTGGCTCGGCTCGGCTCAGGTGGGCTCGGCTCCATGCCGCTGTGGCGGCCCTTGCGGCCGGCGCCGCCTTCCACGGGCAGCCTTAAGTGAGGATCTCCAGGGACCCCCGACGCCAGCCCGCCCGGCTGCGCTGCCGGCTGTCCGCCTGCTGGGACAGCGGAGTTCATCCACACGGAGAGGCGAGCGCAGGATGCTCCGTGTCCCGCTCCGCCGCGCCCCGATTCAGGGCACGGGATACCCGGGGCGACCCGCGCCGCCGCCGGGGCGGCACTGAGCGGGGACAAGCCCGGGATGCGGGGAGCCGTGGTCGTACTGGGCTGAGCATCCCCCGTGGCCCAGCCGAGAGCAAGGGCTGAGATGTGTGGCATGGGGAGATATAATCAGGTTGTGAGCTGAACGCAGGGAGCAGATTAATGGGGATTTTTAATGGGGATTTGAGCTCTCTGCAGAGGGAATTGGAGGGGACGTGCGCAGGCTTTTGCAATGTGCTTATGGCTGGTATAATCTTTCCTCCCTCGCTTATGCATGTCGGATTTAATAGCAGAAATGTAGACCTTTGCCTTCACCTTTCACAGGAGCTTCTCAGCACTGTAGAGGTGTCGTCACTGTTACAGCTCCATGCAGCCACAAGACGCAGTGCAGCAGGGAGAGAACATAAACCACGTTTGTATGCACATCTGAACGACAGTAATAACGCAGGCAGACATGGCAAATGAAGCTGAGACTGTGAGGTGGTCGTGGGTCAGTCCTTTTGTGCATTTCCCTGTAGCCCTTTGGATGCTCTCACCTAATTGGTATGCCGTGTGCTAGGCACGCTGTATCCAAGTAGTTAAATTTCCATGATGAACCAGAAACAAACCTTATAAATCCTGTCAGAGGCAGAAACACTCACTGATATTAGATGGCAGGGTTTAAAATGTAAAGCCTGAATGAGTAGAAGAGCTCACAAGTCTTTTATGCTACAGGTTGAAGGGCAAAAAACTCGTGGACTTGTAGTGGTTCTGAAACTCACATTGTAGGTCCGGCAGGGTCAAACTTACAGACCTGGCATAGCATGTTCTGCTGTGTTTCAGGGAAAAAAACAAGAGACAGTTTTATCTGCCACACTTACTTTAAATCCTTTCATTTGAGAAAGGAAAAAAGAATCAAGATGAATCCCTAAATAATGGAGGAACTATTTCTATAAGTCATATTTTCTGTAACTTCAGGAATAATTCTGAGTCAACATCTCCTTTGCACAATATAGATTGATTTAAAATTTATCTAAACTGAATAGTGTCCCTAGTAAAGCTGTAGGAAGCATTTCCCTCCAGACACTCCTTGGCAGATCCCAGCAGTGGTGGGAGGTGATTACAGATGTCCTCTTGTTTGCAAAGGCACAGGAGAAATGTACCACACTGTTTTCAATTGCCAGGCCTCTCAAGGGTGGCCAGGAAGAAAAACAGGGAGAGACAGGCTGCACCTAGGGCTGGCCAAGTCACTACTTTCAGCTGTCATCATGAGAAAACATTAACATACTATAAAACTTAAGAGTTGGAGCTCTTTCTAGAACTTTTATTTGCATTTAATGCCAAATTTTACATAGTGTGATTTCTTGTGTAAGACTTTTTACCCTATACAATGTCTTCCTTACCTCCCCTAAATCTGTGATTTTGTGCCTCAGTGAACTTATTACAGTTTCTCCTTTCTTTATCAAAATAGAGAGTATGCTATGTTATTTCTGGATTAACTGATTTAATCTGCTTTGTACACCAACAGTTTTTGAGAGTGCACCCAAGATAGTCTGTACTAATTAATACTTATTAAAGTCAACATAAGGTGAACTCTGTGAATGACTGAATGCAAACACATGTATGGTTTTGATGACAATGGTCATCTGATATATTATCTGTGTTTTGCTTAATTTCCAAGTTATGTAGGAGGCCTCGAAAATGGAGCTGTTGTAACTATGACTAGGTATGTCTTTGAATTCTTTGAATTGTCTTTGCATTTTCTGGGGAAAATACTTCCTTTCTTTTTGTATCTGCATATTGTTGTGGGGTTTTCCTTCTGTTAGTATCAATTTATGTTGAATTTTTTACAAACTTTGTGTGATAAAGATACCTCTACGTTTATTTTCCAAGACACGGATGTTTCCTTGAATTTTCATGAAACTCTTTTCTTTAAGTATGGATATTTAATTTCCTTGTAAGTTTAAAACTATACAACAAAACAAAAATATTAAGAAAATAAATAAAGAGTGGCCAGCAAAATAATACAAATACAGCAGGACATAGTGAAATAATTAACCCTAAGTTCATGCAACTGAGGCTCAACAAAGGCTAGCAGGCAGCCTGCCTAGTAGCAGTTATATAATAGCAATAATTTGTTGCCTTTCTGCAGAGCCCTTCTTTTTTTTTATGCCTGATAAAATGTTTAGCACACCTTGTACAGCACAGCAGGGCTCAAGCACATGAGCTCAATTGTTTCACTGTTTGTACCTCCCTTCCCCAAATGCCTGGAATTTCTGGTTCCCCAGCAACCCCAGGGCCGTCCAAATCCTGCACTTTGCAATATGCAATAATGTGTGTATGGTGTTTTTAGGCTGAAAAGTCATGGTGCTTCAACCTGCAAAAAAGAACAAGCAGTGAAACCTGCAGACTGCAGTACCTGGATTTCATAAGAGTGGGTCACAGAGAGCATTTCAGCCATGGTGATTTATTAATTTGGTAGCACTTTATTGACTCAATCTTGCTTCTGCTCATCCTGTTTTCCTTGACATTTCCCATGCAACCCAAGCCTGTAATCTCTGATATCTGTAGGACTGAAAATTGACTCATTTAACAGACCTACATCATGGTCTCAGTTTTTCTGCACCCACTGTCTCACACTAGTTATAGAAAACTATTGTCTTCACCAAATAGGGCTTGTGAAATTGCAACATTGGTATTATAATGCAGGTAGTATAATGGTAGTATAATGCAGGAAGGACATGGCTGCTGAATTTTTTTTCAGTGTCTGGTAGGAAAGCATGTAGGATGGTGTGGATCAGCAGGACTGGGAAAGAACAGTGGTTTGGTAAGGTACTTGCCTTTCTTTTCCTCATAGTTAAAGCTAAGTGTTCCATATGAGAAACAATAACCTTCATGAGAACAGCCATTAAATATGCTGTCATCCCTTTGGTATCAAAACTTTTTGTACAGAAATACAGACAACTTTTGTGAAAGCAGTAAACTTGACTCAATTACCAGTACAGCTTATGGAACTTTCACAGTCTTGTGGTTCTTTCTCTCTCACATAATCTCAAATTTTATTCCTCCCCTCTGAAAACTGTAAGAGGTTCATTTTGGAGCAGAATTTTGGAAAAAAACTTATTAAGCATATTGTTCCTGGTTAGATGCATAATGATCTCACATGATTGTAGGCTGCTTTCAAAAATTTCCTCTTTTTGAAATCAGACTTTCTAGAGAATGATAGTGAGAGAGTTTTATATTCCATACTTTGGAAAGGACCTTACCAAAAAGTTGTAGAAGGGCTCATGATGTGTTAAGAGACAAAGATCTCAGTGACATTCTTAGCCTCACGCTGCTGCATGTTGATCTGTTAAACGTCATTGACAGAGAAAGCTGTAGAGACTCAACTGCATCTGGTGTTGCACAACCATGACACAACGATGCATGGAACTTCTGCTGATGTCATACTTCCAGGGCCATTCTTTCCATCTACCTATGAGAAATCTAGTATGCTTCCACCATCAGTGAGTTTCAGGTTGTGAGTCTTCCTTGATTTGAGAGGGCAAGAATTAATGATCAAAGTCTTTGAGGAAAAAAATTAAGATTAACCAGCAGTATGGTATGTCTATACGCTTTTCAGAGAAGAGAGGAGTGCCAGGGGAAATAAATAGGCAGTCTTACAAGGCCTGGAAGACACAGAAATCTCAACAGTCTGGCTGATCCTGGTTATTTTTCTCTCTGGTACACTTAACCTGAGAAATTAGCAACAAAAAAAAAGGCAGGATAGTTTTCTAACTCAGTTATATTCTCATAAGATTATTTGCTAATTTGGATTGTATTATCTCATGAGATATGTGTGCTAACTCAGGGTGCTATCATTGCAGACATATAAAGGCTTTGAAATCTTAGTTGTGGGATTTGAGTGTAGATGTCATTAACAGGAAAAGTGCTTGCAATGTAGACAAGTCTTTTATTGGAAGAGTTTAGATGTTCTCCCAGAAGATTCAAAAGCTGCATGAGAACCAGGGAAAATGTAAGGGAGAAATGAGGTAGAAATGGCATATTTTGTTCAACCAGAGCATTTCAGGAAACAGCCAGAAAGATCAAAGCCAAGCTAATACCCTTGAAAAATAAAGCATGAACTGATACTATCAGAAATCCATCAAATCACAGTGAAAAACAGAGCAAGATGAATTGCTGAATGTTTGCAGGAAAAGAGACAAAAAGTCTGGATGATTTCCATGAATTAGCCATAGGAGTCAAAGTGGGAAAGGAAAGAGGAATTCTTAAGGGGGATAGGTAACAATGTAGTGGAGAATTTGAAGAAGGGAAAATGTCAGTTCCCAGGCTGGCCCTTCTAGATTGTAGAATGAAGGTAAGACACATCAGGACATCAAAAAGATTGAACCAAGACCGGGACAAGACAGAGACTGAGATGCTTTAGAAGAAACGTGGACATTTTTTGGGGGGAAATAGTATTTAATGGAGTAACCATAATTTATAAGTGGAAGAAACTTGGAAGAACAATATTCCTAGAAAAGATGACATACCAGCATTTCCTTCATGAATCCTGGAAACGAAAGTAGGAGCCAGTTTGGAGAAAAGCTAATGTTATATTGTATGTCTATACTATTAACTTAATCATCCTGACTTTTATGTTAAAAATACTTAAGACGAAAACCCTGTTCACCTCCTGTATAAATATTAACACCAAATAGATGTCTCAGATCAATACCATATCCACAAGCTCTTATAAGCCTTGTAATCAAACAAAATATTTAGGTTGTTTCAGAGCCAAATCCCATGCAGTCAATTTTATTTAGCATTTTATTAACACTAAAAGATACCCTGTCTACTCCTATTTGTCCTCTCAAGGAAAAATAATTCCTTTTTAATTAGGTCATTGCAGTCATGTGCTGCTGCCATTATATAGACTCTTCCTGGTATATAATGTTGGATAAATACAGCATAGCAATTAAGTAGGTGTGATGCTGGCATGGATATATTAATATGCAAGCTGTAGAACAGGTAGAGCCGACAGACTTTGATAATACAGAATTAAACTGAGAATTCTGTCTCAGTTCTGACCAAACATAAGACCAGTGGATAAATTAGGGTCACTTTTTATAAGTCTACACTCAAGCCATTGAATAAAATATCCTTTTCAAGGCTGTCATTATTCAGTGCCTAGAATTTTAACAAAGATCAAGATATGACTATCTCATATACATAATTCTGAGCTATCCACACCCATTACCTTATTCTTGTGTAAGGTAAAGTCAAACAAGGGAAGTGGGAGGGATTTAAGGGTGGGTGATGTTGGTTGTTTTTCACCTGGAAAGGAGATGGGTGATTTTTTTCAGAGAAGATTCAGTTTGGTTATCAGTTAAAGAAGTTTATTGACAAAAACTATACAGATACTCCATAAAAATATATTCAAGGAGAAAGTTCAGAGGTAGTTTTAAAAAACCTTTTATATGACTATTTAAACTGGGACATGTCACTGTATCTTTTTGCCCTTAATACAGTATAGAGTAAGTTTTTATCACGTAATAGACATATTAAAAAAATCCAAGGATTCTGAACTTGGCACTATTGCAATTCTTTGGTAAGAACAATTGTGGATTCTTCTACAAGTAATGATAAAGCTAGTACACTATTTGTGTGCACCTCAGGCTGCCACTGAAATAATATTGTAACCAGAAAAATTACGTAATTGAAAAATAGTAATCTGCTAGTGAGGTACCATATAGTTACTGTCCAGACTGTCTTTCAGTTTAGTCGTAGCTTCTTGGGTCTGGAATAGTTTTCCTACATGGTGGGTCCTGAGTAACCTTTTCCCCAGAACCCTTACTGTGGGGAAATATCAAACTGCTGTTGTTGTATATCAGTTGTAAAGAATCATGAGGCAGAGAGGGTGACTTAACAAGGTCAGGGAGTGTACAACTGACTATGCCGGTCTATATGAAATCAGCACTCCGTATGGCATAACTTGCAGTGGTGTTGATTCTTCCTTTGTCTTGTGTGCTCTCCAGTCCAAAATCAAGCTGTTCCCGCTCAAAGGGACTTTTGCCTCATCCTAGTCTCATTATTCTGCACAGTTATGAAATGTGAATAGTGTTAACTGCATCTGGTCAAGTGTGTCTTTCAGGACAGAGATGGCTTTAATGTGGCCTGTAAGCTTCTTGCAACTTACAAGCAATTGAAGCACAGCTCCCACACTAGAGTGATCTGCCATTTCACTGACAGTGAGTCTGTGCTATCATAGATCTCATGAGTAGTCCCTATCTGTGGGAAGAAGTCAGCAGGTACAACCTGATGAATCTGACTAGTCACACTTGTGACTAGTGACAAGTACATCAGCACTTGGTGTACATGCAGCAAGCACAGCCTGGTCCTGCTCGCAGTGAGAAGCTGCTGTCATATGTGAATTATCTCCAGAGTTCTTTCTTCCCTCAGCTTTTCAAAGGATCTGGTACATGTCTCATGACCAGTCAAATGAAGCTTTGGGTTGTGGCTCACTGATTCCTGGAGCTCATTCTTATCAGCTACAGATTTTCTTTTCACATTCTTACTTTCCCTATCAAGAGCTGCTTAGTCCTTCAATCCTCAAACTTTGTTATGTGTTCTGCCTCTCATGGTGGAACTACTATCAATACTGTCTTGATAACAATGCAATCAGGATGCTGCATCGTAGAGTAGCTGGTTATATCACCTTACAAATTAGCCCATGCTGGTTGAGGGAAGTTATCTTCTGTTAAATAGCTCGGTTTTGTACTTGTCTGGCAGAGGTAGGTAGAATAGCTTAGTACATCTTCAGTCTAGCAGAGAGCTTGATCCTGTGAAAGTTTGCAGGAAATGCTGGTTCTTTCCTCTTTCAGGAGATCACCTCTGTGTCCTTAATGACATTGTCATTCAAAGTACTTGTAAATTAAGCAAACTCATTAATGATTTAAAATTCAGTTCTGTTCATGGATACAAAAAGAGTTACACTCTTTTCCACAACTTTCTCATAAACAGTCCTGGCAAATTGTTCAGAGATGTTCAGTAAGTAAATCATTAATGTGAACACTTCCTATTAATCCCTCTACAAAGGTGTATGAAAAGAAAGCCCAAACTTTTGCAGTCTGAATTGAGTCTGATGACTTATTTGAACGATTGCAGATCATCTTGCCTCACGTCCTAAGCAGAACAAGCAGGATATGCTCCAAGTTGCATTCTCTTTTAATGTTCCTTAGAACAACAAAGTGCTTGAGAAGGCTTGACTGACCTTTACTCTACCTTGCATCTCATCATGGAGATATTTCAAAATTAATAGCTGCTCTTGGACAGGAGAGACTTTCCAGGAATCTTCAAAGTCTGGGTTTCTGATTACGTCAGAGGTTTTAATAAGCTCATGGAAGAGATGTAAATGTCTTAAGTTTTAATTCTTCCTTTCCTGTTTTTCAGAGTGATAAATGCTATGAAAATTATTCCATTGTTTGCCTGAAAACTGTTTTTTTGCTTTCTTAAAGTAAGTATCGGCAGCATATGAATACAGTAACACTGATGCTCTACCACAGAGGTCTTTCATGTCATATAATTTGATCTAGATTCAATGAAAAATGGCCTTTAATCCAGTCTGCCAGCAGGTATGTCTGACCAAGATAACACAGTCAGAGAAGTGCCTGTTTCCTTTTCAGACAGAAGCTGACTGGCGTTATTACTGCTGGCAAATCAATATGAATGTTTCCACTTTATACTGTCAAACCATCCCTGTGCCAAATGACAAGCCTCATCTGAGCTATTTCTTCAAATAAAACATAGCCTGTACGACTTTGCAAGTCAACCTCACCAGCTATTTTTATTCAGTGCAACAGCTATGCCAGTTGCCCTTCAGTGTTTGCATGTTGGAAGGAGGTTTCATAATTTTCTCCTCTGTGCATAGACATTTCAGCTGTCACTGTAACTGACTGCCATAAGGTTTGGTTTTGACCACAGCTAAAAAGGGTTCAGCAGACACAGCATGTGATGTCTTTTTAGGAAAACATGCCATTTTCAATTCTTTCCCATTGCAGAAGTTTGCCTAGTAGTCCTAATTCCCAACTCAAAGTTATCTGTGAAAGCACAGAACAGTGCTCTTGTTTGTTTGTTTTTTTATTTATTTATTTGCAGCACCCTGTATTCTATGCTGGCTGTACACAGCTTTATCCTTATGTTACCAGCCTTCTGCTTGCATTCCTTTCTACAGGATTTGTCCCCAGCACTGCCAATTGCAACACATCTCTGCCACTGAAAGAGCTGTACCAGCTTATATAGCACCATCATGGATCTTTTTCAGGGTCAATACATCACTCTGTTAAGTGTCTCCACTGCTTTGAACTTATTATATAGAGGTTTTCAACATTTTTGTAACCAACAATTTGCATGTTAAAATTAAACTTACTCAAAAAATGTCAGCTGCATATTCTGACAAATCCACATACATAGTTTAACTGGTCAGCCAAGCCTCTTTCCCAGGGAATTGCTGACAGACAAAATCATGACTACCAAGGTCATGTTCTTGGTAATGTAATGAAATGTAGAAAATTGGCTTTTGTAAGCAACTATTTCTCTTCTGAACTCTGGCAGTGAGATGTAATCAATTCCTATGTCTTAAATTCAGTTCCGTGTTCCATTCTTTGAAGAATATTTAGGTCAAAACAAGTGGTGGGAAAGAGTTTATATCCTGCTGTCAGTCCAATATAGAAAGAGACTTAGAATTTAAAGGCAAACATAATTTCTGTAGTGTTTTGATATAAAATAGGTGGTAGCTACTCACCATTATTTGTAGTTATTATCTGTAATAGCAGACAATTTGGTACACAATGTACAGTTATTTGTACATTTTGAAAGGCTTTTTTACAATGAGCTGCATAATCAAACCAGTTTTGTGTAGTATATCAGTCCTGGGAGAATAGTAATCCAATCAGAATCCTTAAGAAGGTTGACTAATGCTAATGTTTACTGAATAGAAATTTTCAAAACTGAATGTGAGAAACACCATGAAAAATTACAAAATATGAAAATAGTACACATATTTCTCAACTTTGCTTTCTGACTTGAAAAGTCAATTTTGTGAACTGTGCCATAAATCAGAATATGATAAATTAGAAGTATTTAGGTAACATTAGAATCTTCAATTTTGGTTAGTTTAGATCAATCCAAATTCAGAACATCTACTTTGTATTCATTCCTGTAGAAGATGAAGTCAGAATCAGAATCACAGAATCTTCCACAAAGCTCGAAGGGATCATTAAGTGCCTTGCATTCCACCTACAAGTAGGGTCTTCCTCTGGCTGTAAACTAGAGATGAGTTTTGATTCTTAATTTTCCTGCATTTTCTACTTCTTCTGTAAAATAAAAATGTATGGCTTGGCCATATATGAAAAACAAAGGGAACTTTGGAGAAGCATTTTACAATCCCTGACTTTGTAGAGCATCTGAAACTCTGATGTGCTTCTAATGAGAATCTTTTCATTATTTTTAATGGCTACTAACTCATATATGCAAAGTAAACATCTTAAAATGCTAAACCCATAAAAAGATGCAAACAATTATTTTTTCTGTTTTCCTGTGCTGTTTGAAAATATTGTCACTCCACTGCTTGTTTCTGGAGATAATTACCATTTTCATCTGATAGCAGCAGGGAGCCAACTTCATTTTACCTACAACCATCTTTTCCAAATAAAAGTTACAGCAAAGCTAACTTCAGTCACTGGTGTGTTTTAATGATTTGTGGGGAGTGATGCAGGGCGACACTAATACCTTCAGTTAGCCTGGCTGTTTGCAAGGTAGCTGCACAGTGATTTTCATCCTAACCAAGCAGAAGAGAGGTCCCATGAAATCCACATCACTGGTCTCCAGCGTGGAAAAGCATGTAGAAGATCACAGAAGGGAAGAGTGGAGTACAGACAATATCTATTCCAACACAAAGCCTTAAACATGCCTGGTTTAACCAGTGATGTTATGCACTCACAGGGGCTGAATTTATCAATGACTTCTGCCCGCTGTTAGAAATGACTACTGGTTCAGCCAGCTCTGAACTACTTTTCCTTTTCACACCATCTCCAGCCTTAATCTGCAAAGGACATTCTGGAGTCAAGCTCTGACAGGAGATGAAGTATTCCCAGTTTAAATTGTTTGAGATACCATATCTGAAATAGTTACCCTGCTACTTTGTGTCAAGAGGTGAGGAAGCAGCAGCCCCATGGGTCAACATTCTCAAATCTGATGTGAATGCACCTTTTCTTTACTTTTTCAGTCCATGCTGAAAACAGTTTAGCGAGTCCTACAAGCCTGGTTTTACAGTTTGCTTTGATTGCACATACCAGTGAAAAGGTTGAACTGATTTGAACTTTGTGAGATGGATAGCAGCTGTTGTACTAAGCTGTTTAAACCCACCAATTTGGGCTTAAACCTTGGCTGAGTAAATACAAAGCCTTAACCATATATAGTACCCGTAATGAGCTTTCCTTTTGAAATTTCAGTGAATGCTTTTAAATCAACAATATTTTACTGCCAGATTTTTCAATACCAAATTTTTCACTGGCAGATACTGAAGCATCTTACAAAAAAGAAAATAAATAAATAAAAAAAGAGACAAAAATAAAGCAGGTGAGTTTGTTTTCATTTTTCATGGGTGAAATCACTGTTCATCACTGCTGGATGCAGTGCAACTCTTTCCTCCCTAAAACAAAGTTTAAAGAAGCCTAACATTGAAATCATGCAAAAGTCTGAAACATTATAGGTTTGTGTATGTGTGAGCATGTCTTGTATGTCTCTGGAATAAAAGAAAGGAAGATGAAGTGGATGAGATGAAATGTAAGCAACACCAGCCTAAGATAGCGTGTGCACTTCCTGTTGGTTTCTGTAGCCTTTGAAGTCCAAAATGGTATATATATGTATGTAAGAATGGGAAAAGTTATAAAGCATTCTTTCTGAAGTCTCAAGGTTGTTTCCTTATCACTGAGTAAGGCAGCTAATGCTGACATGAGTTAGATAATAATGTTAATTTTTTACCCAGGTAGAAAAGAGTGAGTGAGCAGGTAATAGCGTAGGGACAGAAACATTGACTCTGAGACACAGCTTTTTACAATCCGGACATAAATATTTAACCCCAAAACATCTGAAGGTCCTTTGCCCAGTATGTCAGCCTGTCACAAAATTTCTTGTAAATGCAGAAGCTTTCATTTAGTGGCAGCTTGACAAAATATAGCGAAATTGATTTTTCAGTATCTTACTGTAAGTTACTCCTAGATAGAAATTTAAACGACAAATATATTGTCAAAAGAAAGCTTAATTATTTTCCCAGGAAACAAAAAGATGTATGCATTGATTTATTCAGTATTTACAAACCTTGGTAGGTTTCATTACTACTTTTAAACCACATCTAATTCAGTCACAGATTCACACAGCTGCTAAGATTGCTCAGTTCAATTTGCAATTTTTCATTAGAACTAGAGGCCTCAGGTTCAAATCTCATCTCTTCCAAAATTTTATGTTTTCACCTGCAATGAAGGTGAAAGCGATATGACTGTCGTTTGGTCTTGGTGGAGTTTTTAAGTGCAGGTGATTTAATTATCTACATTTAGTGGGGCAGATGGCACTAATAAACTCATCAGAAAACCCAGTGGAATTACTCACATGTATACAAGTACTCATATATATGAACATTTGTATAATAATAGTTGACACCAAAGTAAATATTAAACTTTCTCACACAATCTACTTTCTTTTTTCAGCTGTAGAGGTAAGGTTAGATCCTTTTTTCATAGCTGTGTCGTAGCATTTATTTTTAGGTACTCCTCTCTTTTTGTTTCCATTTCTCTTGTCTGTAGTTCACTTTCAGAAACTGATTTACCAACCTTTTCTTTTGGTTTTGGAAAGATGCAAACGTCTGCTTGGGAACTTTCTGTTCTGTCTTTTGAGAATTCCCTCCTTACTCATGCTGCACTCACTTTAAATGTCCCTAAAGGTGGAATATTTGGTGAGTCCAACTATGAGTATGTGCTACATCAACTATTTTTGACTACAGGAAGGTTATTTTCAGCAAGACCAACATTTAGTCAGTGTAGCAGTGCAATAAAAATGTTTTATGTTCTAACCAAATGTAACTTTTTGGTCCAGAACTCACTGAGGATCTCAGAAGCAAGAACCTTTTGGATGTTGGTAGATTTTTAAAAGAGGAATCTCCAATTTCGTGACCTTAGTGGGCAGGAATTCTAGAGTTACCATTTTGGTTATCTCCTGTACCTTCCAAATGGCGCTGGCTCTTCTTGTCAGAATAGTAAGTTACTTGCCTTGTGATCAGTTGGAATCTGATGGCTTTGATTAGTTTATAAACCACTTTTAAATCCTTTGCACGTGCAGTGTTGTACTGCATCAGGCTGGTGAGCTGCTGCTGCCATTGCCTTGTAATACTCTTACGTGCGTGCTGGTAATAAGACAGTGTGAGTTGCTGCAAGTTCACCACATGGTGCATTGCTAGTTGCTGAAGTCACAAGAAGGTAGTTTTCAAGATGAATGAAATGCACTTTCAAAAAGGTACACAGGTGAGAAGTCAACATGAATGACCACGGATGCATTCACGTGTGAAGAGGAAGGCACACCAGCACATAAAGAGGGACATTGCACCTGGAGCTGTAAAGACCAGACAAGTAAAGGCCAGGTTGTGAGACAGTTCAAAACATCATGGAATCCAAGTGGTGAACCAATACATTAGCGTGATCTGAGAAGGCATGTATACAAAGATTTCCCTTAAGGTACGGGACTAAACTCAAATACTCTTGTTGACATTAGTTTTACACTGCACAGGGTTTTAATCACGTGGATGTAATTTCATTGAATCATGACAAATAGCTTTTGTCTGGAAACTAAGTTTATTTGTGTAGTCAGGCTTGTTTGGTTTTACAATAGAGATTACTTAAATATGGTATAGTTCAAAGTGTATCAAAAAGAAGTCAGCAGAGAAGCAGGCAGGCTTTTTCCACTGTATTGACACGTCATGAAGCTTGCCTTTGCTGGTACTTGTATTAGTTTCTCCTTAGAAATTAGTAGTAAAACTAATAGTAGTAAAAACTAATGTAGTAAAACATTTTGTAATAAAGGCCTCTAACCTGACATCACTGAAGGGCCAAAATTATTTTTATTTTCATAATTGCACTTAACTTTCACAGACTGGCTAGAATGAATCAGAATAATGCAGGATTTTTCTGGATCTTGCTCAGCAGTGAACAGTAACACAGATGAGGATGGAAGAAAATGACTGCATATAGATTTTTAGAGTTGAAAACCTACCAGGAAAAGGTGGATTTACAACATGATCACTGTATGCACTTCTGCTGAAACTGTCTAGCAGGTTAAAGCATGTTTCATGTGTCATTCCTGCATCTAGAACAATACTAGAAGTTGGAAATTTACTAAGGGGAAAAAGACTTATATGGAACAATCGCTGCCATTTTTCCATCTGTACTGACATTTTCTGTGCTTCACAACTCATAATAGCGATCATAAAAATGTATTTCAGGCAACTTCATAAAACAAACAGGATGAGCCCTTCCTGTGCATAGAGCCAACAAATGTGCTGTGACATCTAAGGTTTCAAAGGAGGATTCAAATGGGGCCTAAGTATACATAGGCTTTGCACAGTCCTTTGACCTGGAATGAGTATCATAAACAGTGTGGAGGTACCTGAGTGAACACTTTGCACTTACTGAAGATTCTGTTGTTGCTTCTATTTGTATTTACTAATATGAATCAAAAGTACCATCAAGTCTAGAAACACCAATTTGTTTATTACATTCAGATGTGATCTAATGCTAAGAAATTCAAGAGCAATGAAAAATGGGATCTGATTTTATTGGTTTCCATAAACCTTCACAGTGTGTGGTACCAGTAGTGACAGAAAAGGGAGATGAGATTACACTGGCATCTTTTCTATCCAAAACGTTAATGTCAGAGTCATGAGTACTCAAATGGCTACAGTAATTATCTAATCTGTTCCCTGTGTTTGTATGTCTTGAAATGTATTTATAATGCTTCCGTCACCACAGGATTTGTGAACATTTGCTTTAGGAATTGCTCCTACACATTCTGTATGTGCAAGTAGGCCTTACTGGTATGCGTCATTCCAGCGACTTCAGCAGAACTGTGGCAGAGAGGAACAGGTTCATGGAGCACAGTTTGGATTTATGAGAGCCTGAGCTCCTGCAGGTACTGAGCTGACGTGTATTGTATCTTTAGCTGTCGCTAACATGCCTTGCAGCTTCACCAGTGTGCAGTATTGACTGTTGTTTCTAGTATCCAACTTTCTCTCAGGGCTAGCTTATGGCTTTCTTTGAGGCATTCTATTCTGCCATAAAACCAGTCACAGGTCGTGAGTCTGATGCAGTCAGGAGACAGCAAAGGAGGCCGGAATCAACAAGCCCAGGTCAATCCAAAGCTCTCAATAACACTCCCTTGGCATAGGTTCAAACCTCCAAGAACTGCTGAATGATCAAGGAAAATAGGTATTTGATTTTAAGAACAATAAACCGTCTAATGTGGATGTATGTCTGTGTTTGCTTACCACATACCAACTGATAGAAATAACAAAATGAAGATTCCTGTGACCAAAATACTAATGCCTCGGTGCTGCTGGTGACTGACTTCATTTCCCTGCTAAGAACCCTAAGTAGATCTTTTAGGAAGCCTACCATGCCAAATATTGTGTTGTGTTTAATCCTGTACTTGTTCTTTATGTGGTGCTCCCTTTGACATCAGTGGAAACTTGACATGTGAGAATGCAGAAGAATCAGGCTGAATGGATTTTTTTAGTAGTAAAATTTAATGGAATTCCTACAACATAAAAGGTTGCTTTCTGCTTTGTTCTTCAAGGATTTTTACCTATGTGGATTGGTATACATGTGTGTTTATAAGACTGTCAGCCTACCGGACAGCACAACTGGCAGACTTAGAAATGATTGATGGGAAGCTATCTATAATGAGCAAACAAGGAATTCCTAATAAATGTGTAACATGCATTTCAATTTGCTGTTCTACATCACATACACCACAGACACTTCTAAATAACTTCTGCACATTCGGTTTTGCCATCACCTATTTTGTGATCCCTAAACCATCTTGAGTAGAGGCATGCAAATATAAGGACACACATTGTGTTAATCAGTAATAGGCTTTAACTATTTTCTGCTTACACTCGAAGGGGTCTGAGAAATGTCTTTAATTTTTGTAAGCAATTTCCCAGCTGTTTCCTTTTGCTATTAAATACAACAGTACGCACATTGTACAAATAAGACTTTTCTCCCTCCTCTTAACAAACACAAACAAATGACACACATTTTACAATGCTTAATGTAAGTGATGGAGTCACTCTGGTGCTGTTCTAGATTTACAATGACCTCACTGAAAACACAATTTAGACCCCTGTGGTTGAACGACAAGAGAACAAAATTAAAGCCAGGTCTGAATGAACCATCTTAGTAAGAGAATGGGATAAAGTTACGTCATTCCCATACCGAAAACTGCCCGGAGCGAGAGGACAGAGGGAAATCTTCAGAGGGGGCATCTGCAGCCCCCCGGGGCCAGCCCAGCCGCACCGAGGCCCCGCACGGACCGGGCACGGCCAGGGTACGGCCCCGCACGGACCGGGCACGGCCGCGGCTGCCAAGGTCCGAGCCCTCCCGTCCCGCGGCACAGCACCGGAGCGTTGCGCAATATCCAAACATCCAAAATATGCGTTGCTCAATGTCGTACTCCCACATTCATCCTCGGGAGCGGTAGCTGAGCCGCTCTCGCAGTACGCGTGTATTTCCTAAATGAACGCAAGCCCGGCGCGCAGCTTCCCCGGGGCGATCGGGAACAAGGCAGCACCGAGCGGCAAGCGCTGCCGGCCCAGTGCCCCCAAGCCGAGCCACAGCTCCCCTTTTGCCAGCGCCGCGGGTCTCCGCCCGCAAACCCCGGCAATTCCCTTCCTAGCCCGGCACCTCTGCCGAGCCCCGGCACCTCTGCCGAGCCCCGGCACCTCTGCCGAGCCCCGGCACCTCTGCCGAGCCCCGGCACCTCTGCCGAGCC
>JAWWMO010000083.1:124505702-124521093 GCA_035047845.1 Dendrocincla fuliginosa
CACACGCCCCGCCCCGCCCCGCCGGCAGCTCCCCCGGGCTCCCCAAGGTCACGGCGCCCCCGCAGCGCCCGCAGGTGCCCGATGCGCGGGAGGGCGCTGCCAGCCCGGCCACCGCGGCTGCCCTGCCGGGGGCGCTGTCGGCCCGGCCCGCAGGGGCTCCGCGCCCGGCCGCGGATTATAAGGGACCGCTCTCTCCGCCCCCAGCGGAGTCTCCCCCCGCCCCCGCCCGCGCTCCCCACCCCTCCTCCGGCCGCGGAGAAGGGCATGGAGTTGGCGGGAGCCTATAAAAGCCCCTGAGAGAGCGCTGGGGCCACGGCGCCGTGACAGGCTCCGGGAGCAGAGCCGAGCAGCATGTCCCACCACTGGGGGTACGGCAGCCACGACGGTGAGTGCGGGGCACCTGCGGCAGCTCTGCGGGAGTCGCGCCCGGGACGTGCCCGCTGCCGCCCCGCAGAGCCCTGCCCGCAGCAGGGACGGGCTCCGTGGCGCTTTTCCTGTCGTAACCTTGAAATGCACCTGCGCCCGAGCAGCCCGCCCGGCGCCGCGCCGCTCGCCGGAGCATCTTCTGCGCCCCTGCTGTCATCCCTTCGCTTCGGGAAGGGAAGGGTGGGCGCTGCTCCACGGGACGGGGTGGCCCCTGGGACTCCCTGGTACAACCCCCGCCGCAGCCGCCAGGGCTCGGGGCTGCCTCGGTCCCCCGGTGGGCTCTGCTGCAGTCTTGTCAGAGGCTGATGCTGGTGGCCCAACATCAGAGTTAACAGAGAGTTATCGCTTAAACCCCCCGAGTTTTGTGTCTTTTCCCACTGAGCTGCTTTCCGCTGTCTTGCAGGACCCGCTCACTGGCATGAGCACTTCCCCATCGCCAATGGAGAGCGCCAGTCCCCTATTGCCATCAACAGCAAGTCCGCCAAGTATGACTCCTCTCTGAAGCCCCTCAGCTTCAGCTATGATGCCAGCACGGCCAGGAACATCGTCAACAACGGGCACTCCTTCAACGTGGAGTTTGACGATTCTTCCGACAAGTCAGGTGAGACCTCACCTTCGGGTGCAGGAGGGGACATGGCAGAAATCGCTACTAACGCTCCTACTAAAATGTATGCTGAGACTGTAGGGTTTTCTTAAAGAGAAGAAGATACCAAAATTGGCTTCTGTAAGATGTGAATTAAGCCTTTAAGGATTCACATGTCACACGACTCCTTTAGGCAAGGAGAAAACTGAACTCCCGTTAGAAGAAAATTAAGCCTGTCTGGGCAGATTTGAGCTGCCCTACTCGGGAGAAGTGAATTGCTTTATTTTTGTATAAATCAGAAAGATTTGGGTAAGGACTCAGCTGTGGAGAGAAAAAAATTAAAAAGTATTTGACAAGAGCAATTTTAGGCATAGCTCATCATAAGATACTAATCAAATGGTTAAAAGAAGAGGCAAAAAACATCATAGGAAGAAATTTGCCTTAGAACAGCAAAGGATTACAGTTAACAACTTGAAGTGGAAATAGCTTGGAAATAGTTTCTTTGGTTATCAAAATATTATTTCATGGTTCTAAAGCCAGCATGCTCCTAGGTTAGTACAGAAATAGAGGAATGATTAGAAAACACCTCTTTGTTCTTTTGTAATTTAAAAAAGACTTATCCCTGACATTTCTTGATGGCTTTCTAGGTAAAGGTAGTGTGTCCAACACATTCCTACAAAGTTTGCTAGCAGGCAGTTCCACAGGGTCTCGCTGTTCATTGTGCAGTATGGTGAAATTAAGCACTGAATCCTGCAAACCTTTAGTAATCCTTACTGAAAGGAATGGCTTTATTGATGGACAGGCAGGATCCAAGCCACTGTTGCAACAAGGGTTTTGTAGGTTGTCTTAATTGTAGTTTTTCATCTGTCTGAATTTGTAGAAATCATCACTCTCCACAATGAATGTGCCTTTATTTTTTATTTAGACAACAAAAACAATCCCATTGTAAGTCACTGACTTCTCTAGACTGCCTGATTTAACTTGCTTGAGCAAGTGTTCTGTTTTTCCTGAGTATTTTTTTGGCAATGTCGTTTAGGTAATGGTCCTGAAACCAAATGATTGTGCCTACTAAAAATGTGAGATTTTTGCAGGTAATGTAATATAATATTGTAACAGATGTTTAGTATTGCACTAAGAATTTGACTTTGGTTTTTTAATTGGTCTTTATGCTGAACAATACTAAGTGGTCAGATATAAGTGTCCACAGTTGTATAAATACACATAGATCCATGTATAACTTGCACAGAGCATCAACATTAATATTTGCATGATCTGAAAAAGAAGAAAAAGGTATTCTGACCTCTTAGTGCTTGTTTTTCTGAAGCACTGAGCAGCTAAAGAGGCCGAATGCGTTTTCTTTTTAACAGTATCATGAAGAATAAGGTAAATGATTCAGAGAACAAAAAAAGGGGATTCTGTTTTTACCAGGCACGTGTGAGCCTGCTCTCACTGAGCCCAAAAGAAACAGCTTCAGGTCTCCACAGTATAAAAAAACCTATTACATGTTCACTTTGTGTGTGCCTAAATTTGGAAAGAACTGTGAAAATTAGGTTGTGAGGAAAAAATGGCAGGTATACAAAATAATTTAAAGGAATGTCTGTAGGAAGAATTCTTTTTTATGAGAAAAGTCAGTGCAGCACCAGAACATCTGTGACAGAGATCCTCTGACAGATATGCAGTGACACAGCTTTCAGAGTGGGAGGATAGGAGATACAAGTAGAAATATTCTGTGTAGCTCTATTAGGATATCAGAAAATGATTATTCTGTAGAAACAAAAACAGATCTCTGTGAAGCCAGGTATGGGTGGATCATTCAGTATCACACTTACTGAAAATTACAGTGCATAGGATCTACCTGGCAGCACACTTCATTGGCTTCATTTGTATGCGGTTAACTAGGTAACCTACTTTCCTTACACAAAATAGAGCTGTCTTTGACTTGTCTCTGCTTGACTCTGAACTTGAGACTCTTAACGTGTGTATCCAGTTCTTGGATAGACATCACACAACAGTCACAAGGAGAAACTAAGTGAGATTATGTGATGTGCTGGTATGTTTTACAGAAGGCAGTGGAATAAAATCTGTAGATACTTCCCACAGGCTGTAATGCTTGCTTCTATGAGCTGTCCCATATGTGGTAATGAATTAACTGTGGGAGTAGGCGTAAAATGAAGTAATAAGATCATTGTGAATAATCTTCAAGATGTAACTGCATGCAAAGTAGATCCATTTCATTAAGAATCTTCAGGCTCTTAACTAATGACACTGAAGCAAATTGAACAGCGGTTCTAGGTTGTAATGTCTCATCACTCCTCCTCTTCAGAGTATGCAAAATAAGTTCTCACAATAAAAAGTACAGGTAGTAATAACATAGTAAAAATAGGTAAGTAAGCCAAAAGGCATGTTTGGATAAAATTCTGAAATTAATACTTATTTATTTGATTCAGAAAACATGTAATATGAATAAAGTTGATCACAAGTAAGAGCAAGTAGATATCAGAACCAAAATTTTGGTATTTCCCCCACAGAATGTATATTTTTTATGTTACTTGTGTGCATCAGGAGTGCCCATATCTGTGTAAAACAAAAATCTAAAAGCAAAGTTAGTATTTCTTAAAATGATATCTCATCTATATTGAGTAAAAAAGTAAAAGTAACTTTTTAAGCAAAAATAATCTTGTTAAATTTATGCAACTAATATATCTTTATAGAAGAAAATGTTTTCTTCTCTGTGCTTAGATGATCTCTATTAGTAGGTGGAGATTTACAGACATAACTCTTGATTCAGGTTGTACTTATGTCTACGACCTATACAACTTTCTCTTATAGTGAAGTTTTAACAGAGAATTTACATTATTTTTGGTGATGGCTTTAGAATCTTTGTTTTACTTTCTTGTTAACTTTTTTAGATATTGTTAGATGTTACTAACCATGGTTAGAAAAACCCTCTTCCTAAGCAATTAGCTCCAAATCTTCAATTTCAGTTCTTGTAGTACAGCCTTTCAGTTTCTTAGGTTATGTGACAGCTGCTACATTACAGAGTGTACTTCTAAAAGCTCAGTCAATTCCCAAAGTGAACCCCCTTCATATTTCACAGTTGCTGGTTGGTAGAAATAGCATATGGAAAGGAGATTCACTAAGCCAGCATTGCCATGTTATGAACATTTTTTGTTTGAGAAATTCCATGATTTTCTTGAAAATAAAAGGGTATCTTCTAGCTTGTTAGCTTGCAGTCTTTCAGAATGCTTTCTTGGCCTTGTATGTAGAAAGTGAGCGGTGAACTTCTTCCAGTTGTTGTTAAGTCTTCTCCTTCAGTTCTTGCAGTTGCTTTCTTAGTTCTCAAGACTGCTGTCTTTTAAAATAGTAAAAGTTAAAATATTTGTAGGCCTTCATCTTTTAAAATTTAACTTTGAAAGCAAAATTTTATTATGATGTGTCACTGGGGCTAAAACTTTAAATTCAGGTTCATGCAATCTTGTGTCCTGTATGACCTTCCATGTATGAGTGAAGCAAATGATGATGATGTATGTTAAAATAAGGTGTATCATTATAATTTAGAAACCTTATAGCAAAGCACTGTCTCATTAAGGGTACTTCTTTTATCATATTAGATACTTCATATTATAGCCTGCTATAAGGACTTGTGTATTTTTCCACTCACTTTAAAAGACTGAAGTAAATTACTTCTTAGAGCTGTAAAACCACAGGATGTGACTTTGCTCAAAAAAGCCTCAAGAGCCTGAAAGAAGGTTTTGTAACGTACATAAAATGTGTTCTCTGTGTAAGTTTTCACAGCAAACTTTCCAGGACCTACCTAAACCTGAGACTCAAATGAGGAATGTTCACAGCAGTAGATAATGTATTCTGTATTTTCTGATCATATGTTTTATGAGCTTACAAAAAAAATTGATGAGTCATGAATTTATTCTGTAGCAAGAATCTTGAAATATACTTTAGCAATAGAACCTGACAGAAGTGAATTGAAACTATGGTGTAAAGCTCTAGCTAAAGGTACTGGTAATTTATGCTTGTGGACAAGTCTCGTAATGTTTCATTCCCCTTCCTTGCTGCTGAGCTAGGGAGAATATTGGAATTCAAGTCAGAATCCCAAGTAAATCTGGCATTTTTGCAAACATAAAATAATAGTAGAACTTAAAAATTATGAGAAGACCTGATGAAATGGAAATACTGTTTTCACCTTGATACTAGCACCCCTTGGGAGTCTTTGAGTAGTTGTAATCCAATATATTACCTGATTCTTTCTGTAATTGTAAATATTAATGAGTATGCTTCAGCTATTGTATGAATTATGACTCACTGTAAACAAACCAATCTATTTTGTTATAGTGGTAGTTCAAAAACCAGTGTAACCAAACTACTTGGTTGGTGGTGAGTTTGAAAGTTGTGCCACTGTTGCTCTTTTCCTATACTTACACCTCTGCCAGTAAATGGAGGAAGAAACATGCAGGTCTGCTGTCTTTGCGGCACCACTCTTCATCAAAGTCACTGCTACTGGTTTATTTTTAGGCTTCCCAGATCCAAAGATATATATTAGCTATGCTAGAATAATGTGTGTCATCAATATAAGGTCATGGATTGAAGGTCCACAGTGCAGTATAGCATGTGAGAAATGTGTTGATCCTTTGGAATCAGAAATCAGAGGACTGATTGCTTATACCTTTAGGGGACCCTATTCAGACACCTGCTTATGTCACAAGTAATGTTGAGGACAGCTTGACTATAAAGTCAGAAGTCTCCAGGGTGTCAGATCATTAAGTCCCTTTTCCTGTGAACTGGGATCACCAGAAGCCGCAAAGCCTATGTAAACAAATGACTTGAATAGCTCTAAGTCTTCCAGGAACTGGAAGGCAAGATGAGAGGGCTTGAGATCAGTCCTGCATGTTTCAGGTCTTCGTTTCCTTACAGAGCCCAAAAGTACCCTTCAATTACATTTGCTTTTTGTTTTGGTTTGATTTAGGTTTTTTGTTAACATGCAATTTCTGAGCAGAAACTTCATGTAGATTGTGCATTTAAGAATCATGGCAATTTCCTTTTGTTTTTTCAAATTCCTCCTCTAGAGGCGCTTTTAGTGCAAAACCAGGAGAAACTAGTCAGCTGTTATCAGCTGGGACCACTTGGAAAAACTTATTTTTAATATGTAATGAAGCTGTGTGCCAGATGTCACGATTACCACTCTTCCCAGCTGATAATTTGTTTATTTACTTCTAGGCACGAGGGCTTGCTGCATACTCACAGGCAGTGCTAACAACTTTGTTTGTCTGTCATTAGATCTCAACATAGTATGGAGACTCTGTCCAGTACACAATTTTCAGTACAGTAAGCAGTCACTGAGATTAGTATTTAGCTATTAGAAATTAAACCATTAATTTCAAGAGAATTGTAATGCTTCTAGCTTGGTCCTTAAAGTTGTTGTCAGCCTATATGGTGTGAAATGTGAGGGCTGAAGGCTGGTCAGAGACTCAGTACAGCACTCTATGATTCACAGAGAATCTCCATTTAAGAGACTACATGAGAAATAAGCTCTGCTGGTCCCAGGGAGTTGACGGAATGATAAGAACATAAATGACTTTGTATCTTTAAGCAGGTCAGAGTCTTTCTGGCTGCTGCTCAGTCTGGATGAAATAGTTCAACTGAGGTGAATTGGAACCACTGACCTGCAGATACACGTCTTCAGGCTTGCTGCATTTTGGCAGTTGTTTCATTCTGATCTATCTCTGTGGAACATCCTTGTTGCCTTATCAGGCTAAACTTCTAGCAAGGTCAGAGTAGGGGTTTTTGTCCTAATGGTGAAACTAATTACAGATGTTTTCTGCCACTATGAATGCTAGAGTCAGATGCTTGAATTGCTCTTCTTGCTTGTCATGATAGAACAACCTAGGACGAATGTCTGAAAGAGATAACATAAAGAAGGAAACATTCCACAAACTGTGACTGTGTACTCCACATTTCACAGAAGTGAGAGTTCACCCTAACTGAACTCTTCAGTCTGTCAGATGAGGAAGCCCATTCTTGCATAAGAACAAGGCTAATCCCTGAGCATACTCATAAAAGCCTTTTTTGTGTCATTAATAGTGCATGGTGCTCAAGATTTTTTTTTCTTTTTTCCCTCAAGTAATGCTTCATCTGCTTTGTCTTTTCAAGGTGCTGTTTTCTATCATACAGATTTCTGTGTCTACACAAAAGCTTACAAAATATTAGTGTTAATGTGTATTCTATGCATATGTTTACGTACACATATAGCCACAATGTCATATACACATGGGCATCTACTGTAGGCTGATACAAAATATTGGTGTTCTTTGTGCTAAAGCAATGTATGTGTAAGAGGGCTGTCCTCAAAGGTAAATGCTTGAAATGTCCTGCTGCTAGGGTTTTGTTTGTTGGAATCTTGATTAGAATTAATTTCCTAAATTTGGGGCTTTGGACATCCACTGTGCTCTAGTTTATTTCAGCTACTGGAAGGAGCTCTGCTGTCAGTGATTTTCATTTGTAGAACACTTTCTCACTCTGCATTTCCTCAGAGTAACAAATTCGATAGTATTTTTTCTTGCCACGTTAATTTTTATCACAGGAAGAAATTAATGCTAACTCATGAAACAGTCTTGTAGCTCAGCATTTTGATTATTTCATTGACATATTTATTGCCTTGTTGAGATTTATTAGTCTTCTGTTCTGTGTAAAGAGAGCATCTCATAGGAGTTACCTAAATACCAGTAATTCCACAGTATTCCTGCAAAAATTCCCAGATGTGGGTGCTAGCACTTTCTGAAAAAAAGTATGAAGTTGTCCACAGTACTTTTTACAAGGCTGTTCTGTTTCACATGGGAAGGGTAGCTGCCCACTGACTTGCCTTCAAGTGGACCAGTGAAGGTATGTGGCCTCACTAAACAGCTGTAACCAGATGCAGCAAAATGCCCTTTGATTTCTGTGTGTTTTGAGATGTCCCAGGAAAGTGTAATGAAGTCAAATCACCTTCTGTATCCAAGAAATCCCACAGTCAATATTAGTATCAATGAAACAATTTGTGTGGTCATTTGACTTTCCAAATCAGTACTGCTAGTACTTACATATTTAGACCATATTATGAGATCATTTAATAACAGTGCAATGTAATTACGGGATGTTCGTAGTAGAACTTTTCCATGAAAGGGTAAAAAGTACAATGGTAACAGAAAAGTTACCATTTCTTAATCTAAGCAAAGTTGTTCCGAATTTGTCCCACTGTGACATTTAAAATAACTGTCAAATAGTTAAAAAAAAAAAAAAGCGGGTGCTTTCAAGCTGTTACCTCTTGGGCTGTTGCACATCTTTGGAGACAAGGCTGTGTCAAACTGTGCTGAGTAGACTGAATCTATGAGAAAAGAATGTGTTTTTCAGCTCAGTTTCTGTGCTGTCTTCAGTCTGCATTGCATCTGAAGCTGTGCTGTGGAACAAAAGGGAGCACAGCTACATATGTGTTTTCCGAATGGTTTTCACTAGTATTAATTTCAAAAGGAAGGGAGCTAATGATGAAATGCTCAGATATGGCTCAGAACTTCCCCATCCTTTTTAAAAAGGGAATGGAAAGGATTGGAATTATCTTTTCAATGTGGCCTGAGTTGATATTCCTGTCACATGGGACAAAGACAGGGAAGTTCCTGGTGTGAATGTTGTTCTGATTCTTGATGAACTTTTACTTTGCATCTGTTCATGGTTTAAAAAATGTGTGCTGGAAAAAACCCCAAAACAACATTTCTACTTTGCCTTTTGAGTTTAGTTTTAAATTCTCCTTCTTTGGAAAAGCTGAGAAATATTAAAAATAAAATAACTGCTTATTGTAGGGTAGAATAAGAAGGGCTGTTGTGTAATTAAGCCTGCTGAATTTGTGTTCGTTTACACTAATCTAATTATTACTTTCTTTGAATGCTCTGCTGTGAGTCAAAATAAGCTAGTGCTGGATTTGAGAACCACAGAATAAGAAAAGTAAGCGAAAACTGCAGAGATTTTTGTGCATCTTTTGAGTTTTATGAGACTATAGCAGACTGTGTAGACAAATAACACTGCAAATGAATTCAAGAATATTGCATGGTTCTGCTTTTCAGCATGCTTTCCATTGACTAATAATGGCAGATTAACCTGTGCTATGCTAGTGCTTTCTGAGGTTGAGGAATGGTGAAACCTCAGTCCATTTGTACCTGCAATGAGCAACAAGACCATGAACTAAAGGAATTGAAACCGAAACATCACAAAACCATGGCATCACTTTTAAATGAAGCAAGATATCGTGGGGATTAAATGATTTTGCATCTGTGAAGACATAGCAACTAAATTCTTCATTTCCAAAAGGAACTAATGCACTTTCAGTCACTGTTCTGAAAAAATTACTCTGATTTGTAGTGTTGGCAACTAGAACATGTGGAAATGTAAAAGTAGAATAAGATATGTTTCTGTTTAATTACTATAAGTAACCATTCTTTGGATCACTTAGCTTGGCAATAGGTAGGGCAAGTCCTGGTCTGGTGACTGTTCAGTGTTGGCTATAGTATGAAAATTACAAAGGCTACAGTAGAACATGTATTTATGTCTTTCAAATAGAAGTACATATTGGGAGACTACTAAATATATCTACCAAAGCAACACCAGGCAAATGCTAAATTTGTCCCCTGAACGCAAATTTTGCATGTGTAAGGCACATCAGTGTAAACTAATGTATTTTTTAAAAAGTCTTATATTTTGTTTTCATGTATTCCAGTTTTTTAGTGAAATCCTTCTGACCTCATTGCCATATATCCATGGCTGTTGTTGTCCATGCTTGCATATAATCAGAATTGTTCAAACCTATACATAGTGACCTTTTTCAATCAGCTTTGGTGTATGTTTTCACACGTGCACGTATTGTGCTAGTGTCTACACTAATTGCAGACTGAGAGGAAAGCATCTTTATTCCACACAACCATTTTGTGGCACATACACAGAGCACACTTACATGTAATATCTGATGTCAACACTCTTCTGTCACTTTATTGCATCTATGTTTATGTATACATAGAGAGAAATTAGATCCTTAAAAAAATCTAACAATTCAAATTGCATTTAATTTTTTTGTTTTTAAATATTAATATCTTAAAGATTAGTTGTTAATTTGAATTTGAGATGCTTAGATAAAAATGAAAATAACCCAACCAAACCACAAACCAGTGTGAAACCTTCCTCTGGTGACTTAGATAAATAGCTCTATTTCATAGAACTATTTGTTATTGTTCTGTGCTTTAATGCTGCACTTTATGCTGGATGAGACATTGTCTGTGCCTTGAGCATTTTGCAGTAGTAGGGCTTGATCCTGCATATCATAATGGTTATTGGTCAGAATTTAGGTGGAAGGGTAAAACTAAAAAGCAGAATAAGGGAGCTCAGGGGAGCTCACTTCTCTCTAATTGAAAGCATGGCTGGGCACTCCACTTAAAGCAGTCCCATAGCATGAGTAATGTGAGATAATGGAGACCAATAAATAACTCATTTCCAAGCCATTATTTAAAAAAATCTTCTGTGTAGGCATTGCCGTTTTCACCACAATGAGAGGTGCAAGAGATTTGAATTCACAACTCTGCAATGCCTTGCCCTGTGCCTAGCACTTGACCTGCCTGCAACCCATGGCTAACAGGTGTTTAAGTTTAATTTGGAACCAAAAGCATTTTACTCAATCCCATCTGCCACAGGATTTGCAGGATTAAGACCTAAATGGATGAAGTGTCTAAAATGAAAGGACAGAGTACAATAGTACATGAAAGATGATTTGGTCTTTGTGTACTTCCGTAGAGTAACTCTATGGCCCTCTTACAAAGGCCTTTTTTATCTGCTTGGTGACAGAAAAGTTACATCGTCCCTCATCACGTGTAATATTAGCATGCTGATGAGATGCTCACTGTAAAGTCACTTACGTTTTTATGCACTTATTACTGATCTTGGTGTATTGCAGTAATGTCCCATTGAAGATGATCTGGAGTAGCATGGCAGCATGCAGTGGTCTGTAAATCACATGGAAGACTTGAGATGGCAGTTCCAGTTTGAAGTGAGACTCGATAACAAAGGTTATGGGAGTTGCTAACAGAGGCTCTTTGCTTTGCAGTGCTGCAAGGAGGAGCACTGGATGGACCCTACAGGCTGGTACAGTTTCACATTCACTGGGGATCCTGTGAAGGCCAGGGGTCTGAGCACACTGTGGATGGTGTGAATTATGATGCAGAGGTAGGACATGCTTTACCTTCTCTAGTCTTTTGTGTGTAATGAGTCTTTATTTTTTTAAGTATTCCATCACAGTAGCAACTTCTCTATGGATCTTCATAGGAGGAGGTTAACACATAAGATTTGGCATAATGCCACCTTAGAACCTACTCCTTGCAAGAGCAGAAGTTAGAATGGAGGATGTGTAATATTTCTTTTCTCACTACTTCATGTCAGAGAAGCAGAAAACCCCACATTAATTATCCCTACTTTTCCTCTTGATTTCTGTGTCTCTCAAAAATTAAGAACACACATCTCCTTTTCCTGGCTTCAGTTTTTAACATTGTAGGCATTTATATTAGCAACAGAATAATGCTGGGGCAGACAGGGCAGGCAGACAAGTGAAATCTTGTAGGCACTCTTTGTGATACCCTTGGACCACTTAAGACTGTCTTACAGTCTGACTACAGAAATTGAGTGATTTTAGTACCTCGCATCCCACCTTTCCTTGTCCCCTTTTAGAAATCTACCTCTGGATGATGCAACAGACTTCTAAAATGAATCCATAAATACACATGCACTGAACATACCTGTGATTTGCATTTACTGAGAAAAGAAATGGCCCTGCAAATTCATTGGTTCTACCTCTTTTTCATGACATAGAATTAGCTTTTGTCTTATCTGAGAAACTTCCATTGGCTTAGGTCTGTTCACAGTACCGTAATTACTTGCTTGACTTGCAGATGTTGGAAAACAGCCAGATGAACTTAAATTAGGAAAAAACTTTGAAATTAAAAAGAAAGCAACATCTTGAATAATGTGACCTGGAGATTCAAAAATCTTTCCAGAAAAGGACGGGACTGGTTTTTGTTTGGTTGGGTTTTTTTGAACTTTCTAAATTGCAGGTCAGATCAATAGTTAAAGTGTCTTCTCTGCTGTTCCTGACACTAACGATAATCTATTTCAGTGTTGATAAGAACTCCAGGATATGCAGCATTAAAATACTACATCAAAGTCCTGCAGGCTGTATGTGGGAAAAATTCATGCTGAAGATAAAGAGGAGTTTCATTAGAAAGCAGAATGATACAGCCACAGCTTGCATTTAAAACTCATGTGGGAATAAGAGCGAGAGGCAAAATAAAATGCATTACAGAACTCTCTTTGCATAAATGAAACTTTAAAGTAGATGAATGATTCAACAAATTCTTAACTGTACACAAAAGTTTTTAAACCTCAGCAGTAAAATGCGCATCTGCTCTTAATAATTTACTTGCTTGCATCCTAATTTGTCACGTATTCTAGATGGAATATCATCTTTAAAATGCTTTTTATTTTCTTGCTCCTAGCTCCATATTGTACACTGGAATGTAAAATATGGTAAATTTGCTGAAGCTGTGAAGCATCCTGATGGTTTGGCTGTGGTGGGCATCTTCATGAAGGTTAGTTAAACTTTTATATCATTTGTTCAGCATGTTTGTTGTGTTGCAAGAGGGACCTAAGAGCCCAAAATAAAGGCAGCATTGTACTATACTGCCTAAACCCATAGCAAACTAGGTGGTGTTCCAAATTCTCATCTTTCATTACATGTAAAAATTGTACACTAGCTGTGGAGTATGACTGCCATCCATCACTGTGGCAGCCCTGTAGCAGCATATTTGCCTTCAACAAGACAGTGACACTGCCGTAATTGTTACCAGTAAAAGGTGGTGTGCATTACTGACAAAACTATGAATCTGCAGTAGGGCAGCCTGTTTTCTTGTCATTGCAAAATGTCTAGAGTGTTTTGGTTTAGGTGAATTGGCTTTGCAGCTAGTTGGAGAAGGTGTCTGTGCCCCAGCAGTATGTAGTACTCAGTCCTGGCCTCACTGACAGTGTCTGTTTTATTAGGAGGGTGATTTCTGTGAAAAAAGAACAGCTTAAGTCTAAAAATAAATCCCCACACTGTAAATGAAGACAGCTTTATGCTGTCCAGTGTCTTTGGCTGACCCATTTGTGCTGACTGTCAACTGGCATGATTTTACAGAGACAGTTCCAGTCACTTATGCTCTAATACTCCTGTTATGTAATGAAATGGTGCTGGAAAAATGTTTCCTAGAGAACTGTAACAGAAAGCTAAAGGTGTTGTGAGAGTGCATGGTGATTTTTCTTTTCATATTGTTTGTGCTACAGGTGGGAAATGCCAAGCCTGAAATACAGAGAGTTGTGGATGCTCTGAACTCCATTCAAACCAAGGTAGTATCTGCTGTCTCTGACTAGCACCAATCACAACTGTGCTGTGTTTTCTTCAGAAATTAGATTTTTTTTTTTTACTTCTTCCCAAACTGCTGCATATGCAAAAGTAAAACAAACCTTCCTGCAATCAGCACTGGTGCTCCTGTAATCCTAAATGCAAAACAGATTTGAGTGGAGTTGTGATACAGAAAAAGGAGTACTAAAAACAGTGATTATTTCCTATCTCTGTGACTACATTTGTCTTCTAGCTGCATTCAAACCTATAGGGTAGGATTTATCTTCCTAATCTAAACTACTCTTCTAGGTGCCCTTTCTAGTCAGTGTTGACAGATGGAAAAGGTACTTCCCTTCATCTCTGCATCTGTGCAGTAAATTTCCTTCAAGAAGACATGCTTTTCATGGATATCTCTAGGGAGTCCAGACAAACAGTTAAATCAGGATATGTAACTACTAGGAGAAAAAAGCCTTTCTGTATTTAAATATTGTGTGTGCAGTGTGTGTGTGGTATCTTAATGAGGTGGGTAATGATGAACGTTAAGTACTTGCTGAGTAACTAGATACCTTCATAGTGGGTAAAGGCCTGTGCCAATGAAAAGTATGGACAGAAAATGTAAAAAATAAAACTACACTGTCATCTTTGTCACCAGGCTCACTTTGAGGTAATGGAACATTGCTGTTTATCACAGGGGACTCTCCAACAGGTCTCCCAGCTTTTATATTTCCAGTGCAATCAGTGTAAACAGCATCTGAAATTTCATTGTTCTCCAAGCAAGGTCAAATGTTATCTCTAGGAGCAAGGAACATAAATGTAACATTTGAAATTATAAACAATGTCTTGAAAATATTAGAAGAAATATATTGCTGAGACTACTTAATCCCAAATGTTCTGTTGTTGGTACTCACTGCTTCTGTCTTTTGCCAGATGTGGAGCTTCCAGAGGAGACCTTACTACTGCAAGCCCAATGTGTGTATGTGGTCTCTCCACTGACCTAAGCCCATCTCCTTTCTTTGTTTTAGGGAAAGCAAGCTTCCTTCACAAATTTTGACCCCACTGGACTCCTTCCTGCATGCAGAGACTACTGGACATACCCTGGCTCACTGACCACTCCACCACTGCTCGAATGTGTGATCTGGCATGTTCTGAAGGAGCCCATCACTGTCAGCCCTGAGCAGGTAGGTGTCCAATTGATGGTGCTAGTAGATGTGTTTTGGAATTACACCGGTTGCATCAGCTCAGCTCGCCAGGTGGTCTTTGAAGTGGCAGTGTTACTGCAGACCTGTGCAGGGTGTTAGCTAGCATGTCAAAAAGTATCTGGCTGAGGTTATCCTCTTCTCACAGGTCTCTGCTTCTGTGTGTGCAAATAGAGTTTGCTGCAAAATCTAAGGCTGTCCTCTATTTGGACACAGTCCAGGGAAAATGAGCGGTGTTTTAAAAATTTTATCAGGCTTTCCAGATACATGGCTAGAGCTGACATGTGGTAAAAACCTGGAAAATTGAGGCATGCATGAAAGGACCATTTGCATATGCAGAGTTAGTCTAGCATGTATTGTGATTGTCGGCGGGTTCGCTGTACACGCACACACCACCTGTCTGGGTATACTTGCCCTGAAAATATCAGATTTTCACCTGGAGAGCATGTATCCTGCATCTACAGTCTCACACTATAAATCTGTAGTCAGTCTGTTGATTTTCCAGCATTTTCAGGACACACAGCTCTTTTTACAAGTTCTATTTGGCACAGAACAGACTGTGAAATCCTACGCAGAATTGTGACAATCCTAACAAAACTCAGTTGTTTGGAAGAGGCAAAACTTGCAGATTCCAGAAGTGTGCTGCCTAAGAAAAGACTTTGTTGACCAGCTTGAGAAGGATAGCCTTCCTAGTAGGAAGAAGCTTGTGCAGATTAAATCACTCTTGGCCCTAGCTTT
>JAWWMO010000083.1:124524120-124604624 GCA_035047845.1 Dendrocincla fuliginosa
AAAAGCTTATATTTGGGTCTTGCAGCTCTTCCACAACAGACTTAAAACAGCACCCATTCCAACATCATGCTCAGACAAGTTTTAACTGGAAAACTCCTTATGAATTCATGATGAAAAGCAAGGCACGGCTTTGGTCATGGAAGCAATGTTCCACTGCACATCATGGTGTTGTTGGCCGGTAGGCAGCTCTGATTGAAGGGAAATTCATGTAGAAGGAGAAAAAAAAAAGGCTAGTATGTTAATTTGAAGTCATTGTAAGATACTCAGCCAGCACTTTGATGGGTGAAAGAGAAGCACATTCACTTGGAAACTGTTCATTTTGTGCAGTTTGTGATCTTGTCTGGCACTTGTCTGCCAACTCCATGTGTTGGAACATTTTATGATTTTTCCACTATTTCTAAGGCTTGGACATGTCCTAGATTGACATGGGTGGGTAGACTGTGATTAGAGATGTTCCCTGAAAGATAAGATAATAATGCCCTGCATGGAGTCAGCAATATTTTTAGAAGTCCAGATAGTTTATAGAAGAGTATTACCCACTAAATGACAGCTTTAGGATTTTCTGACTCTTCAAAGAAAAACCATGCCAGCAACAGCTGTGTCAAATCTAGTATCATAGAAACAGTGATGAAAGTATAAGCAGTGGCTTTACTGAGAAATTCCCATGGACCCTCTAACATCAGCCACTTCCTCTTCCAAACCACAGCATCCCACACAGTCACGTAGCACCTGGTGGCAGTTGCTTACACTGGGAGTTTGGTATATTTTAAGTCTAGTTGGGAACTGGCTGCTTCATTGCTGTCCCTTCCTCTTTCTATATGATTGTAAAGTGTTATGCTGCCTTGATGCTATCAATGGTTCACTCAGGTCATGAGGCTTCCCAGACACCATCTTCCTAAGGTACAAGCACAAAACTTTTCAGGGATCCCTGAATAACTTTCAACCACATGTTTTGCTCTTGTTTTTCATCCAAGCCACAAACCAAAGCTGTTTTGGGTACTTCCCCAGCCCAATGTGGATTACAGTGTAGTGATTCCCCAAGTTCTCATGTTCATCCAACATGTAGCTCTTCAGGATGCTCATTTCGTTCAGAGCTCAAAGCAGCACAGCTATGTTGTCTGAGCTGATGAACCCAGATGCTCAGCAGGGCTCAGTGCTAACATAGTGTAATTGTGTTGCTCCCAAACCCAGCATAGTCAGTTTTGTCCATTGAGGATGTCAATGCACTCTAGTGTATAAGAAGTAAAAAGATATCCTTGGGACATTTAGAACAAGGCAATGCATAAGCCTTGTCTTCATAATCTGGTGTGGTGTGAGGCATTCCATATATGTGAGACAAGAGGCAGTCACTGCTCTTTTGAACTCATACCCTGTAAGAGCAAGGAAATGCATGGACACTAATCTGCTAACCCCAAGGCCAGGTCCAAAGGGTAAGGATCTTTGCTTCAATGAGGTGGGATGACTCCACCTGAAGGGTTCATCAGTGTAAGAACTGGAGCCCAAGACCAGTGCTCATCCTGTGTCACCCCAGCTAGAGAGGAAAAAGCAGGCTGGTGTAATGACTCATGGGATCCTCTCTCTGCTTGACTGCTGGGCCTCCAGAAGGAGTCCAGTGTACCTAAGCCAGGAAGCACCCTGGAAGCAGACTGCCCTTTCCAAAGCAAATGAGGAAGGATAGCCAATGATCCTGGTTTTGCAGAACTGTGTAGCAGCAGAATACTTTCTTGAAGGTCAGGGAAGAATTTCCTCTTTCCTTTGCTCAAATTCCTCTTCAACAGTCTGGTTTGAATTTGATTCAAGAAGAGGAACATGAGCCTATTTAATGGGGTGATACATCAGGTGATGCAGGATATTGTAATTTGGATGGTGTCTCTCTTCACCACTTTAATAGCTGTATTTATTTCAAAAGTCACTATAAATAGTCTAATTCCATTATTCTCAAATTGCAGTCGTAAATAATATATTCCTTGAATTAAAATCAATACCTAAATGCCTCTAGATACTTGTACTGGGCATGTGTTTTGGTTGTTTTAGTGATTAATAATCATGCTCCAAGAAGGAAGATAGAAATAACAAAGATAACAAGAGCAGTATTTTGCTGGAAAAAAAACCAAGAGAAAAACAAGGCTTGAAAAAATACCATCCTCACTCAGAATCTGTTCTTAGGAGACATTTAAAAGGACAGCATTTTGTAGATCAGTTTAAGAAAGGGTGGTAAACATAATTTCCTCCTACACTCCTAGAAGTGCATCAGACTTAAATATTTTCTGACTACTAATGGAAATCATACCCAGACTGCATTTTGAAACTGAAGTCTTTTACATTATTTGCAGAGTCATAAACAAGCATTCAATTAATGATAATGCCTACAGATACAAAATGCAGTAATCCCAGAATGAGTGAAATGCACCTGCTTTGACTTCTTAAATGTCACCTTCTGCTCTGCACTTCCTAATGTTCTCTCTCTCTGGAGAAGAACTCATCACATCAGGGGTATGGGGGAAGCAATACAAGAAATTAAGGCCTGATCATGAAAACACTGACGTGACTAATCACTGACATGAGTAATCCCATCCATTAATCGATGTTTAATTGGTTTCCCACACTCACTGGACAGGAAAGGCCGTTCTCCTTCCATGAGGAATGGAGTTTGGAGGCTGAATACCTGAAAGGTCAGGTGTTATGTTTCTTTCAGTTTCAGTTTAGGGATTCATCCTGAGGAATAGTGGAAAGGGGACGTAATGGAGGAATTACCTGTAGTAAAGGCAACTAGAAGAAATGTTCTTCATTTTCCCCCCAGCTACACAGATGTTTCCCAAAGAAGTGAATGTGAACCAGTGCATTACTCTCATGAGCATCGCACTTTCACGGTGGGCTATTTCCAGGCCTTGTACTCCAGGTGCCAGTTTTAAGTTGACAACCACTGTAGTAGCTAAAGGACAAGAAAGCCATGAGCAGTGCAAGCTCCTGCTTCTCAAGGCTGCCAGAGTGCTCTGTAGGGTCAATAGAGAGGTCACCTGTGAAGCACTGCATAACAGATGGTTTCTGCATGGCCTCAGCCTCCATACTTGGACCTTGACCTTCCAAATATCTCACATGCTCACCGTCCAGCAGGTAGGGGGTAAATGTAGCTTTGCTGAAATTGCTTTCTCCATTTGTCACTCCAGAGATGACTTCTGCTGAACAGGAGTAAGCTGGGCTGGTGGGACTGTTCGTGTGAAGAAAGCTGAGCATGCTCTTAAGTGACTTGCAGGATCCAGCTCTTAATTTTTGCTCAGTAAAATTCTATTTCCTTCTAGTTATCTAATCTTTGTAAAGTCTCCAGGTAAGTGGAAATGTCAGATCATTCCCATGTGAAAATCCAATATTATTCGTCAGAGAATATTGCAAGAACTGAGTAGCTATCTAGGTTAAAGGAAGAAAGGGGTCTGTGAAAATATCTTTGTCTTTCAGGAAGAAAAATAGCAAACAGAAAGAAAAATAGCTGGGAAAAAAGTCTTGGCTTGTGTAATATTAAATTATTTTCATTTTGAGGAGCAATTATGTCAGTGCAATAATGACCTGCTCTGTCATGCAATAACCATACTGTGTTTAATAAAGTTATATGATAATAACAATATATATGAATAATGTTTTGTTAGACCCTGGGCCTCAGATATATCCAACGACTGCAATATATCTGGCTGCATGATAAATGCCAACCCCAATTCATGAGAATGAAAAGTCTCCCTTTCTTCAGCATTTTATGCTTTCAGTAATACAAACCTTTGAAAAAGTTATTTTTGTCATTCAGAGACCATTCGTCTTAGAGTGGATGTGAAACAGAAAACCAATATACCAATTTTCACCCAAAACAAATAATCTGCATCAAGCTAATCAAAATATTTTATATTACTTTGTCTTCAACCCTTTCTGCTTCGATCAAAACTGTACCTTTTGAAGTATTCACTACTCAGAATAGGGAAAAACTAGGTCATATGTCTGCTCCAGTAAAAAATACTGTGCATTTCAGACACCAGAGATTTGCTTATGGTTGCTTACAGGAACTAGAGATTCCCCCAAGGGCTGAAAAAATGCTTTTTTAAAAGATGTTTCAAGGACTCAAATGAAACTAGTTGCCCAGGAGGGATAGGGAGACAAGTAAAAAGTAGGCCTGTCATATGCATTCCCTGTGACTGAAGAGCTAATGACACAGGCTCTTTGGAAATTCAGTGCCTGCAAGCTTGATTAGGTAAGACAGCAAGTCTAATCCGCATTTAATGAATGATTCAGGAATAACTTTAAGAGCCTAACTTTATGGTAGCAGGGTGTTGACACAATTAGGTACAAGCTCTATGCGTATATCATGTGACCTAGCTAATTATGGGTTTCTGAAAAAGTTATTACACTTCTTCAATCCAGTTTCAAAATTTGTTGTCTGCTTGTCCTGCCAGCTAAGAACTAGGATTTTGTTAAAACTTGTGCTACCATGAAAGCAGAAGCTAGAAAATAATGAAAGAAAAATGAAAAGTGACTAAACCTGTTATTTCTGCAGTGCAGTGTAGGCAGACAGATATTTATGCCTCTGTGGAGCCCCAGTGTTATATTAGTGTGTATTCACAGAGATCAATAAGAAGATTTTGACCTATGGTCTGAGTGCTGAAAACATGCAAGTAAATGCAAAGAAAGAAAACTAATCAAATATAAAAAGAAGAGTAGGAAATCTTCATTCTTTTTGATCCTAATAATATTTTCTTTAAGACAGGGAAGAATGACAATGTGCCTTTAAGAGGTGGTTCTTAGATACATTAGTTTTCAATTATACATTTTTTGTGAATGTTGGCAGCACTGCAAAATGTCACAAAAGGAAAATCTACTGACATGCGCAACCTGCAGTAACACCATAAATGTATCAGTCCTGCTTGAAGTCTGAAAACCTTTGATTTAGCAGGGAAAACTTCCTGAGGCATATCTAAAGGTTCCAGTAGGGAAGTGATGTGTTCAAGAGAAAGATAATTGTCACTCACACTTTTCAGGCCTTGTGATTCAATGCCTTGGTGTTTCTGTCACTGAAACGTATGTGCAGAATTCAATCAGCAGGTACCTACCACCTCTCAGTGTAGATTTCCATCTCATGTTCCATGTCTTAAAATACAGAGCCTGGGATAACCAGGGCACTGTGAAATAGGAATCACACTCTGTGTGACAAGAAAAAAAAGCCACTGCCAAAATAATATAGTGGCAACCTACTGAGTGGCTGAGGGATGGTACCTTGCTCCCTTGTCATGCTTAGCAGATTAGGATTCTGTCTGTTTCTATGTGGTTTTCTTTCTTCTTTTTTTCATGTCTGAGTTTCTTTAGTGATCTGGACAGCAATATGGCTAAAATCAAAGCATTTGGAACTATTACATTTTACAATGGAGAAAACAAAAGCAAACACAGAAATAAAAGGGATCTCCAAAGTCATACTCTCTACAATCAGAAGAAAAGCCCAAGGCTCATACATTAACTAACAAGACTATTTTTACTTCCCAGCAGTAAGAAATGAGCTACTGATTGCAAGAGCAATAGACAGTTCTTGAGAGAATGAGGTCTCTCGGCCCTTTGAAGCAGTCAAGGGAATCTGGGTTAGTCCCAGACAGTAGCACCACCGCTCATGTGGCCTCTGCTTCAACAGTCAGCTTTGCACCACAAAGCTTTTCTCCTTCATGCTGCTGTGTATACCACCAGCCTCGTGAAGACTATGACTCAAGATCTCTGCAGACTTACAAGGTTGAAAATACCCTCAACGGCTTCGGCTCTTGCAAGGCATTTTAAGATGTAAGCAAAACCTGCGGCAACAAGCCCAGTCTGGATGTGCAGAACTGAAAAAAAGTGGCACACTGTGCAGTATGCTGTTATAAATCCTCTGCTCCAAGGGACTGAAATGCAACTGTAATTAATCACTGCAGGACAGAGCTAGGCAAGAAAGTGTTCCAGAGAAGTACATATTATTTTTCTTTCAGCAATACTGAAAATATTGCATATGTATGTGAAATACTGGGCAGATTAATCCAGGGCCTTGAGATCATTTCATTTTCCATGTTAATAAAAATAGATTTAACAGCAAAAACTGGCATACCACAAGGTTTTGTAGCAATGGAATTTCACCAGATAAAAATGCTACTACCAGATTAGAGTCTGTCTACCTCTGTTCCCATGTCTCAATCAAAGGTCCTTTATTTAGCCCTTCCCCCAGTCCTGCAGGGGTTTTTTGCACACAAAAGCTAAGCTTTTTCTCATGACCATAAACTAAAGCAGTGCCACAGAGTTTCTTCACAGGGATCCATTCGTGCCCCTCAGTGAGTCTGGGCTTTAAAATGTGGCCCAGGAAATTCATACACCTTCAAATCCATTTTATGGCTGTGGCTCTATGTCTGCTCCAAATCCTTCTGGTGTTCTGGCAGAAGATGTGCTATCAACAAAGTCCAGCAGTATTTTTTTTTGTGCTTTTTTCCACCTGTCCTCACTGGTCATCTGTGAGTCCTACATCCAGACCACCTAGTTAAATCTCCTCCTGCAACCACAGCATCAAGAAAAAGAAGTGGGGTGGGGGGGTGTGAAATGGTATTCTGCAGATGATTCAAACTTGTTTCCCAAGGGCAGGGCAGGCAAGAATAGATTTACCTGAGATTTTGTCCTTAGTTTTTCTGGCTGTAGAAAATCTGTGGGAAATTCACTGATGGCAAAATAACATCACCCAGATGGTGCTGGCGTAAAAAGCACTTGATCTGTTGTATGGCACATAATCAGATGCTGTGAAAGATGATGGTTGACTTTGTGATTATTTATAGCATGTAAAGACAGACCCTTGAACTGAAGCAACCATGGTAAGTGCTGCACACTGTGGAGACCAACAGCTCTAACCATGCACCAGCAAGTCTTCTGTGACTGTTTTTGTGCTGTTTGTTTCATTTCATGAGACGAAATGCCACAAGTCATGTTTCTTTTCCCTTTTTTTGGATAAAACTCAAGCTTTTTTTCAAAAGATTCACAACACCCAACAAAAACTCACTCACATATTTTATCCATTCAAACTGAATGGCTTGTTCTAATCGGAACCCTATTGCAGTGTCAATCCTAATACTTTCTTATGCTAAAATATTTTAAATATTCATCTATAAACACGCTGAAGAAAACTTGGAGTTTATAAACTTTATATTATACATTATATATATTTATTTTTTTCCCCCCAACTTAGTGTTTCATATCTGGATTTATTACTGGCTAGGTTTCATCATCACACAGAAAGCAATAAAAGAGCAACATACATTAGAGAGAGACAAATCCAAATTTCTAAATATGTCAGCTATACAATGAAATCCCTTGAATACAGCAAACAAAGCACAGAGGAACCAACTAGAGAGGAAAAGAAGGCAATAAGGGCATTATTTTCTCAAAGTAACTGACAGGAAATTTTCTCCACTGAGATTATTCTTTTTGGCCATAAAGATAAAACATTATCAGGACACTAACTTTCTCAGTTATTTGTGAGAAATCCCAGAAATCAAAACCAGAAGTACAAAAGAAGTTAATAAGTTATCAAGTTTAAGAGGGAGCTGTTGATTCAAGTAGGAAATCTGCTCTAAAACCAGATAGCATTACATTGCCCGATGTGTTGAGCTGATAAAAATACAGGTACTTCAGCACTGAAAGTAACTTTTTTTCCCATGCTTCTTGTCCTTATCTTTCAGAAAATGCATGAGCTGGAGTAACTGCTGCAGTGGAGTTTGGTCATGAGCAGTGGAATCTTGTACCCTGTGCTGAAAGTTAGTAACTTAAGCCCAATAAAAAGTGGAAAAAAAAGTAAGATAAGAAAAAATATTATTTGTTGCCCAAACAGACAATAAAAACGTTTTTTTTCATCTTACTGCTTTGCAGTCTCTTCTTTATCACTGTAGACCAATAGCTATAATAGCATTCAACATTAATTCAGATCTATGGTTGCAATTCCTGAGGTGGGTTGGAGCCTGAGATTCTAATCAAGAATTCATTAGAGTAAGTAGATTTGTGTCCTCACTCCTCATGAACATGAAGAGAGGTTTAGCTCCTGCTTTCTTGCAATGAACATTATTTACATTTACATTATCCTTTTCCCCAGAGCCCCATTCAGACTTCATGGAGAGGGAAGCTTTCCAATATGAGGTCTAGTACTTTCCACTAGTACTACGCTAACTTAACACCAGTTTCCAGGCTTTCATTTGAATGTAGCAAAAAGTTGTGGTGGGAGTAAATTACTCTCTGTAAAACTGAACATGATGAGGCATGTGAGGGCTTTTCAAAGGGCTTTGAATCATCTTAGTCATCTTCACACTTTCCCCACAGTTTGGCAAATGGTACAAGATGTCTCGTTTTTAAGGGTCTGTTGCAGGATGCCTGGTGTTGCTTGTGATTCAGCCTCCTTTTTGTAGACAGGTTTTTTTCCAACCTACACACCAGGGAGGCGGTGAAACAACTTCAGTTCACTCAATCTTTGAGACCTGAAGTAGAGTGGCAATTTTTAAGAATGCACTAATCTCAGGTATATTGCCAAGGATTTGCTTCATTTTGCTACAGAAAGAAAAAAAAAAAAAAAAAAAAAAGAAAACCAACCAAACAAAAAAACCACCAAAAATCAGCCCCCAACAAAGTAATAAAAACTCAACCATCCTGAATTTGCCTGTATTTCAATTTATCTTTCACATGCAGCAGCAGTGAGAATGATTGTTAGAACTAGAACTAGTAGCTCTAGAAACCACAATCATCACCATGAGACCTGACTAACAGTATCTCAAGGTACAGCAACTTTACCCATAGTAGCATAGTCTAGTAAAAAAATGAAACTTACTTTATAAGGTTTTTTCTATGTCAATAATTTTGCAAGTAAAATTCTAAAACAGAGGTCATTGCATAGGGGCTAAATGTATGGAGCATTTATCAGTCCAGGCAATCAGCTCTGTAGTGATCATATGCTTTCTCGTTTTAAGAACAAGAAAAAAGATACCTTCTCTGGATGTTTCAAACAAAGATCTTCTGATTATGAGCAAGATGAATGAATATAAAACATTTTGTTCTGGTTATAAACAAAAGTATTACTCAATGGATTACTGTGAATTTACTGAGTTACTTTTATCCATGATATTCATGATAACATTCTGTAATTACTTATTTGTTTGATTGTGCTAATATTTCATTGTAGTTTTGCTAGATAGAGGTACAGACATGCAATATTTTCGGAAGCTAATATGGGATATACCAGAGTGGGGACTGAGACACTGTCTCCAGGGTTCATCGAGTAGGAAAATTCCACAAGTCACAGGAGTGAGAGAGAACTGCGGTGTGTTAATGACAGGGATTGTATTCAGCTTCAGAATTAAATAGAGCTGCTATTGCAATTTTCAAGAGAATAACACTCATAGTGTTACGTTCATTTACCAAAACTGACAATTACTGCATACCTACGTTTTGTGATACTGTCAACGCAACTTTTCTTCTTTGAGTTAGCGCATAAAAGAAGATATACATGCCCATCCCATCTGCAGTTGCTCACCATATAATTGTCTTATGTAAATCAGCACAAAAACATTTCAACTTCTATCAACTGAATAATCATGGAAAGAAATGCACAGCACTACAGATTTCAGCTTGAACAAACAGAGCATTAAATAAGTGCAAGTTTTTCTAATGTCATTCATTAAATTTGTTTTTTAAATTCCTAATGTATTGGGCATTCATATAAATATTCTTCAGATATTTTGAAATTTTGTCATATGTATTAGATGATGAGTTACATTTTTGGAATTCCAGTGCAGAGTTTAAATTATTCTTTTTATTGACCTCAGGAAGCTGATTATCTTCTTTAGGCAATCTCTACAAAGTTCAGCCTCACAATCAAATTAACTTCTTTTGTCCTGTTTTGAACTGCAGAACATTTACATCCTAAAGACAATTATCCTGGGGTAATCTGCCAGTGGACAGACCCTCTACACCCATTATCTTTGAGGGTTGGGAAAGGTGAAAGGGAAGTTATTTGCTTTCTGGAATCTGATTCTGCCTGAGCTTCTCTGCACACAGCATGGGCCCTACCTTGCCACTGACTATCAAGCAGAACAAAACCAGGTGTCAAACAGCTCTGCTGCACAGCTGATCACACAATATAAACTAATCTCTAGTCCGGATTCTGGATGAGGACTATGTTTTGACATGTTCAACATGATCTATGAGATCTGATCTGTGAGACTGCACAAAACATTCTGGGATGAGAATGAACACCTCCCCCCCTAAAAAATCCAGATGACTGTATATTGCCATTTCATTTCCTTGACACATGGTTGATTAAACAGTTACATCCACACAGTCTCAAATGGCTCCAGGGTTTTGTCACCCAACAGTTAATCCTTTTGGGAAATAAAAAAGCAAGAGACCTTAATATATTGCAAGACTCCAGGCACAAACACTCGTCAGGCACAGCCACAGTGGTTCCTACTCAGAGAAAAAGGTGTTACTGGGTGGGCAAAGGTATGATTTTGTCAGGTTTCCACTATCTGAGAACTCTCTCAAGGGATTTCAAAAGTAACTGATTGGTCCTCTTGAGACTCTTGAGGATAGAAAGGGAATGTCATAACCATGGACATGTCTTTGCAGGATTTTAGTTGGAGAAAGGTCTTCTGCTCTTTGCAGGTGTACTCATTAGTGATACAAGTGCTAACAGGAGCTGATGCTCAGCCATGAGAGCTGGATTCTTAAATCAAGAACTATAAATCATATGAACAAAAAAATTATCATTAAATAAAAGTCTGCCAATATTGTAGCTTCAGGATTCAAGAAGATTGCCTTTCAACATATATTACAGGCTGTTCCGTTAAAAATTGGTACTAGCCAAGGACCTTCAGTAAGAAAAAAGAAAGCTACTTCTCATCTCTCAGAAGACATCAAATATTTATTGAGATCTTCATTTACTTAGCCACCCACAGGGAACCACATACAGGAGATCGTAGTTGCTGGTTTGACCTTGACTATTTAATGAGACGTATAATGATGCCATTGCAGCAAACAGAGCCTGGCAGAACAAATGCAATCAGCCACTGCACTAAGATCTCATAATCTACCAAAGCAGCACTGGGGGTGGGGGGGGAAGGTAATATTAAATGAAGGATGCCTTCAAAAATCTCAGCATGCAGGATCAACATATGGTGGCACCAAATATCAGATGCCAAAAGAAGAGCTAATACCTATTTCATGCCATAATTTTTTCTGTGTAAGATGTAGGAAACCTGCATGTTGTATGACAGCTGGTAGCAGCAAATTTGATATTGCTCAAAGAAAAGATATCTGAGTAGCTTCTTCCCTTCTCTTGTGTACCTCTACTATATATATATATCTGTGTAAAGCAAGTGTATTTCACTCACAACACAGACATTTTGAGATCCTTTTTTTAGATGCAGTGTTTGTCTAAGGGTTCTACAACAGTGAAGGAATAAAGCCCTTTCCAAAAGCAGCAGGCAGTATTAGAGGTCCATTAAACTTGATATGACATAAAACATCAAGATACATCTCCTACTCAGAAGACAGGATTGCACTGTATCCATAGCTCTCCATCTGGGGGGAAACTAAATGTAATTATAATCCCTTGGGTTTCTTTATTGTACAAAGGGACAAAGTTTACAGTACACAAGTACAGAGAGAGTGGGATGCTTTGCCTACCTTCTTTTTTTAAGCTTGCTTTTTTAGGAGGAATACTTGTCACAATTCTGCAGGTCTTTCGCCCTAAGTTTTCACCTAGCCAGAATTAAGGATGGCTGTCCAAGTTCCCAGTAAGCGTAGGCATTTGGAGTGTCAGAGGTGCTCTGCAATGTTGCTGCATTACACAGGATATAATACTTTTCAGATACGGAGGGCTTTTAATAGGCATTGTTGTTAGGTAGTTAAGACTGATTGCTCTCTGTATTCACCCATAAAGATGGCCTCTGTCATGTAGATATCTTGGAAGAAGTGAATATGAATGAAGGAGGTGGAAAGGTTAACTGCTTTACAGCTCAGGTCAAAGAGACATTTGAGTGAATGAGAAGGGCTGGGTTAAGGAAAGTTCACAGTCTGATAAGGGGGAAGGGGACCAGTATCCCTGAGAAATACACATATGTTTAGGACAAGCAATTAAAGATTTCCAAGACAAAAGCAAAAGTTTGTGCTTGCGAAAAAGACCAAATAAACTCTTTTTTTTTCTTTTTTCAAAAAATCCACTTTGATAATCAGTTTCATTGAGGAATGCCTCTAATACCTACATAGTTCACTGAGAAGTAATGGAGGAAGTGAATTCACATGTGGGCCTCCCCATCATGTGAACAACCTTAAGGCATACTGTCTAAAACAGATGAACTCTCCTACTCTAACTGACCTCACACTCTACTAAAAACATGTTTTTAATGACCAGAAACTTCAGCTTCAGAGCAGAGTAGTAAACAAATCTGTAGGTTATCCCTAATCTAGCAGAAGTTGGCAGACTTCCCAACAGGAGGGGCACCAGGTGTAGACCAAGAGTATCCACCTCGGAAGACATTCACTCTCCAGCCTCTCTGTGCAGACCAGCCCTCATTCTTTCCTGTTGAGCTGCTGCCCCTCTACCAGACCTCTTATAACTTGAACAGCCCCTTCCAAATCTGAACCCACAGTACTCACCTCTGGGAGCAGCATGTAGATGATGGATACGGTCACAGACAGGAGTTTACCGAATCCCGGTATTACTGAGCTATCTGAGGGGAGTTTTTTCCCAGGCCAGCTCCTGACAGTGTATAATATCCACTTCAACCTGGCTATGGCACAATGGGGATGATTGCAGTCCAGGGTCAACAACCTTCTTGCTCCTTTTGAACAGGACTGGAAGTTAACTTTTCTAAGAAGACACTTTCACATGTGGGCTGTCACCTCTTAAAGGCACAGCCAGTACAAAGTGTAAGTGTGCCTTCTACATTCTTTTTCCTTGCATAGCTCTGTAAGCAAAGTCACAGAAATTTTTTTTGCTTCTAGGCCTACATAGTTCCATGGTAACAACTTTTCAACAAGCATTACTGGAGATATATTATTTGTTCTGCAGTGGAAATTGAAAAAATATTTCCATTGTAAAAGAGACTTTTGCAACTGCTTTTAATCAGATTTTTTTCCTGATAACAACTTAGAACTCTAAGTCAATTTTCTCAGCAGAGTAACACCATTATGGCCTCACTGTTACTTTCACCGTGTGTATCTCCATGGACATTTTGCAAACAAACTGAAAGATATTCTGGTAATATCTATCTATATAGCTGGAATACTATCACTAACTGCATGAAGCAGTTAATAACAGGATTTATAAGGAGTCCTGTTATCATGCAACTGTCAGGAACGAATGGTGCAAACCCACCAAAATTAGTTTCCCTAGTTAACGTGTCCTCTGTGCAGTCTGGATAATAATTTTTAGCTCAAAGTTTATTGACAATATGGGGATATTCTTCTGGTTTGATAGTCCTTCATGAGATATCTGTTTAATATTCTCTTGGAAAAGTTTTAGTGAAATTTTTTGGTTGTCAGTCTTGGGGCAAGCATCCTTTGGAGTTTAAGATATATTATCTAGTGATAATAAGTGTGAGCAGTTGCATTTTGTACTATCTATTGTACAAACCAGAAGACTCAAATTATAGTCAAAGCATGGAATATTTCTTAAAGAAATGTTTGGATTAGGCCACCTAAAACTTAACATATCTTCAATTTTTATGTTCTGGCCTTCAAATTATGTATTTCACAAATTAAAAAAAAAATAGGCACGGTTACCACTTTTTAAAGCAGTTAAATGGTGCAAAGGATAAAATATATAATTGGCAAAGCTTGTTTTTGAGGCTGGCTTCCCTTCTTGAGGAATTCAGAAAGACAAGAACAAGCTTTATGGCTTGGCCATTCTTTCACTTTTATAGCCCACAGGGACAAAGAAAGCAGTTATGCTGACTTTGCAATGGTTAATGACAATTACCTCCCCATCTGGCTCTTGTGGGGCAGAATATCCCTAAGGTTTGAACACTGGGAAACAATGACATGGGGGATTCTTGTTAGTAACACACAAGAGGCAGAGGGTTTTTCTGGTTTTGCAGGTGCGGGTGCCAGGGATTTGCTAAATCTATGCATTTTCAGGAATAAGAAGCTTTTGTCAGATGCTTCTCACTGGAGAGACACAGGATACACTCACATGTGCAGCTGACCTCTAGGAACCTCTTCTCCCTCCTGCTCTTACATAAAGACAAAAGGTTTCAGATGTTATGAAAGCTTTTACATTTCAAAGGTCTAAACCCTCGACAGAGGAAAGAGGCCAGGGACACTGTAGATGCTTCCTTCTAGACACAGTCATGAAGTAGCTGGATTTTGTTTGGAAGGTTGGCTACCAGAACCTCTGAGGATCTCCCTATTCAGTGTAATTTACACTCACTCAGCAATGCATAATCACAAAACATCTTACTTCATGCCTCTTTTTGTCCTAAATTGCCTACACCTTTTGCACATATCTCAACTGACTTCTTAGAGTCTCCCTTGAAACAGGGAAAGGGAAGATTATAGGCCGGCTTTCCACAGGAGAACAGAGTATTGTGTGACTTGGTGAGCTCCAAGAACACGTAAGGACATATCAGACTACATATTTGAATATTTCCATGAGAACATCTCAGATCCCAGCTGATCCAGAATCCTTCCTTTGGGGAACAAAAGGTCTTAACCCTCTAAAGAATGAAAGAAAATGAGCACTAGGGCAAAGTAGTGAGTAAGCACATTTTTTTTAACCTACAACACTGAAAAAATGGCTGTGTTTTCTCAGTGAACTCCATTTGGAGAAGGAATTAAGGAAAATCAGAAGCCTCTTTTAAAAAAAAATTGACAAAATTGAAACCTTTGTCTTTTATGCTTCAGTTTATTATATTTAAAAGTGTCATGAACTGTGAAATTTTTCATAGCTGTTATTTCCCTGCATCCTGCTGCTCTTTACTTCCTAAATGAGTTCTATGCTGGGTGAAACAAAAAGGTATCTTAGAGGCAACACTGCTTTGCATGAGTGAGTCACAAGCTGGAATAGCTAAAAAGGGCTCCACAATTTATTCCTGGTCTTAAATGGGAACTGACTTGTATTCTTTTGATCAAACTGTTGCTGGAAACCTCCTCTTGTGGGCCATCATTTACTGTTTTCATCTTCTTGTGTGTTTCCCTTGATGTTATTACAGGCTATAATCACTGAGTTAGGAAATCAAATGCATTTTTGAAGGAATCAAGGACATTCAACTTCACTGACTTTCACTTAGTGAATGAACTGATTCCAGGTAACAGCAAAGGTTTCATGTGATTGTAGATAGAGCTGGCAGTTCCAAATCCAGTGGCTTCTCTTGTAGGAGATATAAAAACCAGCCTGTCAAGAAGGGAACAGTGATTTAATGAGACACTCCTTAAAGCAACAGATTTAATGTCATTCCCTCTCTCTAGATTAGGGAATCATAGGATCACAGAACAGTTTGGATTCAAATGGACCTTGAAGATCATCCAGTTTCATCCCCCCTGCCATGTGCACAGGCACCTTCCACTAGACGAGGTTGCTCAAAGCTCCATCTGACCTGGCCTTGAACACTTTCAGGGATGGGACATTTACAGCTTCTCTGGGAAACCTGTTGCAGTGTTTCACCACCCTCAGAGTAAAGTATTTCTTCCTAGTATCAAGTCTAAACCTGCTCTCTCAGTTTGTCCCTCCTTGTTCGTGCTCTTGTATACAGTTCCTCTCCAGATCTATTGGAGGCCCCCTTTAGGTACTAGAAGGCTGATAATTTCAGTCACAGAAGAGTGATTAGAGATGGGCTTGCACTGAGTATTCATTTATTAGGACTTTTAATGGGAAAAATATCCTCAAAATTACCTGCCTACCAGCACATTTAAAATAATTCTGGGTTATGGGATTGATGAAACAGAGCTTTTTTTGGTTATAAATGTTGCAAAAACACCAAATACACTTAGTAGAGTGGCTCTGAATACGCAGCAAAGTATCAAGACACATTAAAAACATCATCCTTTCAGGATATGTGTTTTCTTGTGTCATTATTTATTTTCTATTTTAAATCTACCCACTCATTGTCAGACTGCAATATTTCTTCAGACAGCTTCCCATTTATAAGATGATGTCCTAAGAGCTGACATCAATGGAAAATACAAGCATTCAGTTCTTTGCCAGACTTAGTTGCACACTGCTCCACAGCATTTTAGAAAACATGGCTTTTTTCCACTACAGTTATTTCACTTAGTAGCTGACAAATTGTATTCTATAGAACTCCTAGAATGTCAGCTTCTAACCCTGGGATAATTGCAGTATCCTTAAGAAAGAAACAATGAAAAGTTAGTGGCTCTGCAAACAACTGAATAAGAAAAAATGAAGTGCAGATAAACTTTCTTATTTGACATACATATGAACTTAGTAAACAACCCAAATTAGAAGTGAGGAATAAACACTGCTAGAGTGGGTTCACGCTCAGTATAACCTTTGACTGCATAAGCCTTTTTGTGTTTCCTGCAAGGAATCCAGCAACTTTCCATATAAACTCCTCTGCTGACCACACTTTTGCCTCATGCTCTTCAGCAGCCTTCAAAAAGTTTTAAAGATTCTTCAGATATCCTCAATCCCAAACATCCTGCCTTCCATCCCTCAAAGATTATTTTATATCCTTCTACACTTATTTTGTGAGGAAGCAGAATAAATGCACATTGCAGATGTAGTGTTCCTTATTTTAGCAAGGGCCTCCAGTAGGGATAAACGTGCAAACTGGAGCAGAGTCCCAGGAGATGGCTGTCTGCAGTTTGCCAAACAGGGCTGTGTGCAGCTTGGATGATTCACTGCTGATGCCGACTGTTTCTCAAACTCGAGAGAGGAGTCAGAAATGGCAGTTAAAGATCATTTTCTTTTTCATACAATATTTTCATATGGAACTGAATAATTCACATTCAGTTGTGAACAGCTGAAATGCTTTCTTCAAGCTCATTTTCTAAATGAGTCTTTTTTAAACAAAAATTTTCTTTTTTTTTTTTTTAATTTTTACAAGGACTTGTTTGTCTTCTCCTGAAAAGCTGAATAAACAGTGAAATTGTCTAGTTCTGTGTCTGAATACACAAAGACTCATAGCTAGGAAAAGGTTCCTTTCATGTGCATGGCTGCAGACAGTCACCTCCAGTATGAACTTCTGGTCCTTTTGTGGCCACACAATTTTGTCACTGTTTAAAAAAATCTTCTATACATGATCCTGGAACTACCACAGTGAATGACTTCAGACTGGTCAACCATTCAGTTGCATATAACATCTACTGAGAGGACTCACCTGAAACTTAATTGGTGCCTAAGTCTTATTTGACTAGATTATAAAAACCAGCTCCTATTCAAGACTGCAGGTCCCTAGATTCATGTTACCTGAAAGGCAGTGCAAGTGTAGCCGTAATCTCTCGTGACAGCTACATCCATTGAAAGAGCGACACCATGAATCACAAGAGCAAAACTTGTGCATACAAGGAGCAGAGTTTTCTTGGCAACTGACCCACTGAGCTAACACTCACCTCTGGAAGATGTCCAGAAACTTGGCTTCTTAGCAACAGTATAAAATAGCAACAATTCTATCTTTCCTTCCTGAAATACAGTAAACTGCAGTGGAGATTGAAAATGTGAAATCTAGATCTAGGCTCACAAGGAAGTTTTAACTTGTTATTAAAGAACCCAAGTTAGGATACCCCAGCTCTGAGTTACGTAGCTAATGCCATGCATTGTTTCACATGCGATGCAAGCAGAAATATAAGCATTAGCATGTGATTCTCCCAAATCCAGCAAGCCAAGCAAGTGGCATATGTTAGCCAACAGAAATTGGTAAGATATAGATCACATCTTTAGCTTGTATGGAGTCCCCTACTCCCATATTGGTTTCAAACCACCAGACTTCACCTCACTGTGAATCCCTTTTGCCAGCCTTTCCTACCAAATATGGTCTTAACAGTGGCTCTCTTCCATAGGTGGACTTATCTGAGTATTTATGCGAAAGAAGTACAACTAGAATAGATTCATTCTTATACTATGAAGAGTTTTAACCTACATTCCCTTCCCCAACTCCCACATTACTGGGCTGATGGTGGAAAAGAGAAGAATCTTCTCAATCACTCTAGTAGAAGCTACAGCCATCCTCATAGACATTAAATATTAATTGTGCCCTAGAAAAAAGCCCATGAGTGAATATGTCACTATAGCTCGCTGTTTTCTTATGATTCTCATCTGTGAGAAGAATCTTGCTTTCTGCTCTCTCTTCCAGTTCAAAATATGAATATTTGAAAAGAATTTCTCCACAAGAAGCCTAAGGCCTAGTCCCTCAGTGTTCAATCTCATATTGTTCTTCTTTCCTTCCTCTGACCTGAATGTTTGATTATTCCCCCGAAAATGGAAGTTAAGAGAATTCCACTCCAGCCTGCTCTTGAAAAATGTATTCTGGGCCTTGCTCCTTCTTCTGTGAAGGATTAAACTGTCAAAGGTCTTTAGAGATTTGAGGTAATGCAGCTACCAGCAACCTCTATATTTTGTGCAGGGCCTTTTCTAAATGATGTGGTCTAGAATGCCTCTCAGTTGAGCAAGACAGACAGAACTTCACCTGCAAAGACTGAGGGACCTGTGTATCAGCTGGCTCCTGAGAATTGGATGTTGTTAAAAAGGAGGCATTTTTAGCACACTCAAAGGTAAAACTTTAGAGACTTTGCTAATGAGCACATAACTAACTGCAGACTTGGGCAACTCTAAAATAAGGCACAGCAAAATGTTACAGTTTGAATACTAAAGTAGCAAAGACTATTAAACCCAGTTAATTTCTTCTGTTCTTTTCAGACTGTGAGTCCTAAATCCTTTAGCTTTCTTATGGTCAGCATTGCAATGACATGCCAGGGTTTGTGTGCAAATGGTAAATGAGAGCATCCCTGTTGTCATCTCTCCATGGAAGTACTGCAGATTGCCCTGAGCTGTCATTGCCTGCACCTCCAATGTAAGGCATGTGCTATGAGATAGGACAGACGTGTGGGGCTGTCCCTACCATGCTGTGTGAGGCAGCCTGATAGGAGTTCCTGCAGGCACCACTCAAACTGTGGCAAATTGTACTAGGGTGAGCCACTGCAGCACAGTAATGTCTAAGAAACACTGCTGCTTTCAAGAACCTTTCCCAGAATGCTTTGAGGAGTTTAACCAGCACTTTCATACTCTGTCATAATTGTATTACAGGAGAAACTGAAAATAGCACTATTTTTCTTTTTCTTTTGGTCCTGCTACTAAAGAAAGTGATGGAATATTTGGCAGCAGAAAGCTGCCAGGAGAAAGGGAAGTGTCAGCACTAGTACTGGACATCAAGGCTCTAAGTTGCTACTTATTTTGGCTTTATCTCTGCTCAGACTGGTTGCCTGCATTTAGAGAGGCACTGAAAATTTGCCTCCAGACATGCAGCAGTGAGAATACTCCTCAGATAATGGGAAGCCTGTTGAATCTTGTACAGTCACAGTATTGCAAACATTAAGTTTGTATATCAAGAAAAAAATGTTTGCAAGAAGTGTAGCAAGAAGAGATCCAACTGGTGGTAAACTCTGTCAGATTCATAGAAGAGCAGAAATACAGAACCTAGGAAGACCATCTGCTCCAGTCCTTAGGAATTAAGTTGGTCAGTGGTCTGCACTAAGATCATTCTGACAGATGTTTGTCTCACCCATCCTAAAAACCTCTATGAAGGAGTCTTCATAACTTCCATAGAACAATTTCAGTGCTTTAACAGCCAAACATGAGCCTTCTATTATACTCAGTGAGATAATTTTGGTATAATTTAAGGTAATTTATGTTTGTTCCTATCCCACTGGCCCTGGAGAGCTACTTATAATCATCCTCTTTACAGTAATATTTTATAGCAATGGAAGGAAGAAAAATGTGTTTCATCTTTCTGGGATCAAGTAGAAGGAATAATTACCTCCCACATCATTATCAGCTCCTGTGAATGCAACCCAGACTAAGATTTGCCTGCTTGGCTACAGTGTCTAGGAGGTTTTTTTCTCATTTTTAGTCTGTGTGCATACTTTAAAAAAACCCCTATTTATTGTCTGTTATCCTATAACTAAAGAAAACCTCCAAAATCTTGCCTTTCTCTGAAAAACATCTAGCTAACTCATTGCATCATTTTATTGATTAGCCTGTAAATGGAGGTGTTAATCATTTAACTTTGTAGTCTAAGGAAAAATAAACCCTACTGTAAATATGCAGGGCACAGCCATGTGCTTAATCTTTCTTTCTAGAACAGACCTGCTCTTCTCTATTAAGAATGTAGGTTCCCTCTGTGCTGGAAATTACTCAGCATAAACTGTTATAAAAATGAAGGGGTAAATGTTGTTTTTGCAAAACTTTATTAAGGCTGAATGAATACTTGGATACTTCCAACTTATTTATTTATAAAGGAAATTGATTCATTGATACCAGAGGCATCAACTTCTGTCCTCCTCCTTGCAGTAAGTTTAAGAAAATTCTTCCAATATATAATCCCAGAGGAGATCATTAGTCATCTTCAAAAATGGAAACTTCTTTAAGGAAAAAAATATTTTTGACCTTCTAACTCAGAGATTTCAGGAAGAATCCATTTCTGCTTTCAGAATCTGCAGTGATACAGAATTAGTCACCATGGACATATATACACTGTGATTTGAGTTGGAGGGAACCTGTAGCTTCAGTACATTAATCAATATTTTACAGAACTTGTTATGTCTTCTTTAGTCTCCCATTTTTCTCTCTGGCAGAGTGGTATAAAAACACAGCACAAGAGAGAAAGTTAACCCAAGAATCAGAATGATAAGAGTCTATTCTTATGCAAAAGTGTTGTTTGTTTGGGTTTTTTTTAAGTTAGAAAAAAAAAAGATAGAAAAGTCTCTATGTTAGTCTAGAAAAGCTGTGGAATCAAGAGGCAGAATGGAAATGCATAGTCTGAAAATTTGCCTGAATTACCTGTATTTTCTGGTCGGAGGCAAAGAGAAACAGAAAATAAAGTCTTACTGAAAAAACAAGTATTCTATATGCCTAAGTGTGTTTTCATGCTTCCTGAATCATTTTGCTCTCAACTCTATAAATAATGGTGATCTGGAAAGAGGAGGAGCCTTAGGTAATTAAAAGTATAGTACACAGAATTTTTTTTTTTACTTATTATTAAGAGCCATGCTCTATGGTTCATGAGGCCACCTTACTGCTGTGAATGTGATCTATTTTAAAATCAAACCCATGATTCAGTTAAAAATTGACTACAAATATTGCTCTCTGAAAGTGGAAGGAATGCTTTGTAATCAGTTGTTTTATAAGTTATTTTAACATGGTTTGCTAGATCTTCCCTAGCTCATGTGTACTGCAAGTCTAATAGTGTACTAGAGACATTAAGAATGGGATTTACCTTCTGGCAGAATTTTGTTCTGTGTATATACATCACTATGATTTAATAAAAATCTTCTTGATATACCCCTGTGGCATTCCACACTGTAATATAGTCTTTGCTTTTACAAAAAGGAAACAATAGAATTGAAAACAAAGACTAGGAAGGTCCAAAAAACATGCTGCTGTTGTGTGAGAAATAGGTCGTCCTTTGTCACAGCCCCTGTATAGCACATGCAGACAAACAGTATCTGAGTCACTCTTTACTTTCTCAGTCTGAAATTAATTAAAAAAAAAACCAAAAACAAAATTAAGCTTGCAATAAACATGATCCAGGGTGCAAATGAAGAGACAAAGAAAAAGCCTAAAGGTTTTTTAACTGAGCTAGATTGTCAAAGCTCTAGATTACATGACACTGGCCATGTGCAATATCTGATAGACAAAATGATTTATGCAAGCACATTATATGTTATTATTTGCATTGCAATATCTTTATGGAACTTCTTAACTCCTTAACTGCTAAAAAAAAGAGAAAGGCTTACTCATGCAAGTAAAAATGTTACAAATCCTGAGTATCATTAGCCACAGTATTCAACACACAGAACACTGAGCTTTAAGCAGTTTTAGTAAACAACAGTATCTTCAGTGAAACTCCTGGGATCAGTTCTTAATGATCTATCCCCTCTCTGCAGCTGATAAGTTGCTGATATGCTGAGCAGTTGACTCATGTCTAGCCTTAATCAGACAACTTTGTAGGCCAAGGAGGGACTACAGCTTATAAAAGTCTAGGTTTGTGCCCCTGGGATGTTTTTGATAGGCGGCATTTCTTTCAGTTCTGCTCAGCTCATGGGGGAACTTTGAAATAGAGTAATATTTATTGCATTCACTTTTCACTAAGAAATCTGCCTTTTGCCGATTTTCAATATATTATTTTAGAATTCCATTGCTGCTTTGAAAAACAAAGGCGACAAGGAGAAAGTTAGGAGGGAAAGGTTTAAAGATCAAAGCTTTAGAATTCCCTATAGGAATTTTATTATTGTTACTAAGAGCATTTTTCCCATGGGAAGTTTTTCATTTTTGCCAGAACCCAATTTTCCAAAGTATTCTTAGTCAAGAACTTTGACCATCTAGGACATAGGAAATACACTTCCATTGCTGCTACCTAAACAGGGTTAACAGATTTAGTTTCTTTTCTAGTTGTCGTTCTCAGTGATACTGGTATAGTAGATGGTCTTCATTTAATACTTGGCCTATGTATGCTGTATTCCTGCAGCATATTTCAAATCATGATAGAGGCAAATAGCACAGAATGCAGGAAAGGTTGTACAGAGCTGGTAAGAAAAACACTTGGAAAACTCTTACTTGTCTCTAACACTAATGAAACCTTGAGCTTTGCCTGCTCTTGCTTGACCTGACACATACACGTGGACGGATATGTCTTCAAAATCCCAAAGCCTGCTTTTATAGGGAAGAAAGTTTTGCAAGATACATTAAAATGAATTTTTAAAGTGGGAAGAGAGTGAGAGCTAATCTGCATAGTGTGAAGATACATTATTTGTATGTCTCAATTGGTTCACATGATGGAGTCCTATAAAATATAGACCAGAGATGAAGCAATAAACAGAAAATGGAATAGCTTTTTAAATAATTCCTCATGACTGTTCACAACACTAGTTCTGATTTCATATAATACCATTTTCCAGAAACAAAATAAGGTTCCCTTCTGAAAGTCCTTTCTTTTCCAGTGTACACAGTACTAATAAAGTCATCCCTAAGTATATACACAAAGACAGCTTTCCATTGTAATTCAACCCATATCTAATCAGAACAGCTACTGACTGCATGCATAATTTAGTGATGGATAGAATCCCTTAAAGCAGCAATGTTATTACATACTAATGTAATGTCTAAAGGTACAAACATAAGGCATTCAAGATACATATCCTACTGGAATGTATCCTACTAGTCATCAATATAAATAAACAGACTGCACATACTAAGAAACAAATATATTGCTCTGTCACAGTTCCTGGAGCATTTCCTCTGGCTCCTCTGGGAAAGGTGAGCAGTTAGCAGATACCATGCACCGAAGGACAGTTGGATGGAAACTTCGTTTGTTGATAAGCAGAAGATTAGAATTCAGAAGGTCAAAGTTTAAAGTCCAGATCTGCCACAGATCAGCTGATATATGGAGGATAATTCAGGTAGCAATTTTATGTTCCATTTTCTTCAGGTGCAAACTTAGGACAGTACTTGCTGTGGGTAGAACACCCTGTTGGGTCACTTAGGCACAGTGATTCATGACTTTGTGCATGCTCAGAGCACCAGAGAAAAGACAAAGAGCTGGAGGGTCTGTTACATCCATGCTGTTTTTCTCTTTAACCTGGGAGTGCTTTCAGGGGCAGTGTTTATACCATACATTTGAGGAAAGCTCTGGAAACTAAGCAGTCTTCTTCAAACTCCTTTTTTCTGCCCTCTCAATGCAGAGCAGATGCAGTAAATGATACTTCCTTTCCCATTCCCAATGCATAGCAGAAATTATAATGCCATGTTCATATTTACAGTACATATATCCTTTTAAGCTAATAACTTACTACAAAAGGGTCCATAGGTAGTGATAGAAAATAAAATTAAAAACCAAACCAAACCAACAACAAAAAAAACCTACACCAAAAAAAAATTTGCATTGGTAAATCTGACAATGTTGCAAATTTTCCAATTTCTGTCATGAGCTGTGAAAAAGAAAATTCTCCCACGCACTGGTGCTGACTCACGCACTGGAGGATTACTGAGGCATTGCTTCCCTGGAAGCAATTCAGTTACTCAGGGGAAACAGTAGGATAATTATCCTTCCCTTTTCATGACCATTCATGAAAACACCTACTGAATATTTTGCTGCTGCTGCAGGAAACCTCTCTGAGCTATATTCTGGCAGGCAGATACTTTACTTCTCTTCTGCTTTAACTTTTTTTTTTTTTTTTTTGAGCTTCAGAAATGTAAATGACCTGAGAAACCTAGTGAGCTTCTATCTGTCCAAAAATCTAAAGACCATGTCTATTGCTTTTGGGCTGCTTAAGACCAAAGGCTGTAAAATAGTTACTGCAGATTGCTTTTAATTCACTGTAGAGTAATGCTGACTGTTGAGTTTCCAGTGTGCAAGTCTGAGCAATAGGAAGACAATGAGAACAGAAGCTTGCCAGTTACAGATGCATGACAGATATTAAACAGATAAAAACGAGGCTATTAATTACCATGGAATGAGCTTGCAATAAGTGTTTGTTCATATTAAGGTTTTGCTCAGTGAACATGAAGAATTCATACTTTCATGAACTGCAAAGTGATTTCCAAGGCTAATGATAATTACAGTGTTGACAGAGAAAAGCAGCCCATTTCATTTAAGAAAAATATAAAGGAGAAAAATGGTTGATTTGTGGAAATTGCTTCAAAACTCAGTCTTCAAAACATGCTATGAAATGTTCACCACCCTTGTAGAATTAGATTTGAACCCACTCCCCAACTTATTTTTATGGGTAATACTTTTTAAATACACAACACCACAAGCATTTGTAGATGCGATTATCTTTACACATGCAAATAAATATTTAGTAATGGTGTTGATAATCCCCTCTCTAAATCCTGAAGAATGAGGAACTGCCTCTGTAGCATAAACCTAACATTTATCTTCCCAGGTAAAACAAATTTTCAGTGGTGCTTACTGGTATTTTAAAATAGTGCTGTCAATTTTACAGAAAATATAAGGAAAATATCATTTCTTATGGCAAACCTTTATATTTTTTATGGCAACTGTTTCCTCAAACACATCAAGCTCAGTGTGGTTTCAAAACTACAGAAATATTAGACCTGCAGGCTAGTTCCAATACACTGAAGAAATCTCTGATTTTTCTTTCTCCTGCATTATGTACAAATCCATCTAATCCCCACTCCTCCCAGTCCCTCACTCCCAGATAAGTGCTGCGGACATAGTTTTGCTTTTCCCCAGGCAGCCAGCATCTTCTTTCCTGCTCAAAGACCTTGTCTGACATTCAGGCACACTGGCTGTAAGTGGATCTGCCGCCCTCCTTCCCCTTTCACTGTCTCCTGGCTCCGGCGGCTCCTCTAAGAGTATGCCAAACACCGTGCTGATGATCCAGTTAGCCCTAGGCCCTTGTTCTGCCAAACAGCGAGGCACAGGTTTGATTTTAACTGCGATTGCAGTGAGATTTGTTATGTGCTAATAGTTAATAGGTGTATTATTAAGTCACGAGGATCAGGCTTCAATGAACATGCCCTCACTGGTATGTGATGTTAAACTTACCAGGAACTGAAAGTAATTTTGAAACTGCAGTATTATTTCCATTGTAACTTTACAACTAACTTTGTAAAAGTTACAAATAAACTAACTTTCCCTATTTTTTGTGATATATTCATAGAAAATTTATCAGTTTCTCCCTCATAATAATTTTTTAAGTGCCTTATTTTAAATCTTAGCATTCATCTGGAAATGTGTAAGTACTAGTAACTATGCCATTAAATTAGGGGTATAAATAAAATATACCTTAACCGTGCCTTGTTTTTGCACAAAACTTATTCTCATTGGGAGGCCATTTTTAATTTAAGAAAGTAATTTTCTGCATGACGTTTATCAACATCCAGACAGCTTTCTCCATTTCATTGCCAGGATTCTCAAAAGAGCCAGTGTTCTGCAGAGCTGAAAGTGAGGGGCAGCTATTCCAGACATCATCAGATCTCCAGCAGAAGACAATGACATACTCATTCAAGATCACAGACCACCATATCAAAGTCAATAGACCTTTGTAATTTATGTCAGCTGGAACTGTAAAGTATTTGCTGCTCTGAAGGTTTTGCATCCTTCTCTATTCTTTAAGCTCCATAGTATGTCTAGGGCACTTTCCACCAGAAGAATTTACTATTTCTTCTTTAATCTGTTGTTTTAGAAGACATATAAGACACGTATTTTTCTGTTATTTCTGGAATATTAACCTCTGTAACATTAAGCACTACAACATTGTGGAAACAAACACAAAGTTCACCAGGATTGTCCAGAATGTACTCTGGTCTTCTCTGCTGCTTTTTGCCTGGATATGCACACAGTTATTGCCCTATTGTTTTCCCTTTCATTCCTATTGTTGTTGTCCTTATGGCATGCTAACTATTTCAGAAGATTGCAACTGACCAGACTAGAAGACCATCCTTAAACTATTATAGCCTGTGAGAATTATAGAGAAGATTTTTGTGTATCAAATTAAAGAGAAAGACTGACATTTTGATTTAAAAAGAGGCTACATTTGACTGTTCTTCATACTGCTCTTAAATTCTGTCACATCTATAATTTTCCTCTGCTGAATAAACCATGTGCTGAATTTCACCTCAGAGTTCAACTGAATCTAAATTTGACTGTATCCTGAATACTGTGGTTTTAATCTTTTATCCCCCTCTAAAAGTTGTGCAGTGTCAGCTGTCTTTGTACTGTGATTGAAAGTTAAGGTCTTGGTTCTATGCTACCAATAGTGATTTTGCCACAGGATTCAATCTATATAACCCAATCTATATCATATATACCCTTTCTGTTCTACCCTAAATACATTCACTGCAGCTTTTAGATTTAGACCTCAGATGAAATGCTTTACCTTCTTTGTCAGACAAAAATAAATGGGTGCATTTTAAGCCACACGGTGATGTCTTTTAACTACTTGAAGAACAGCAAAGAACAAAGCAGAGAAAAACTCTGGATTTTCTAATCTATTAAAATTTAAAGCTGGGTATCAGGTTTATTTTCCAGACAAAATTATGTTATCACTCTAGGACACTTTTAAAAGGATTAAAGAGGATACTTTTAGAACTGTAAAAAGTATAGGTATTGATTTTCTGAACTGTAGTATTATGCAGCTCTTGCCTGACAAACTTTCAGGGTATATCATTGTCTAGCCTTTGTTCAAAGCCTTTCTTGTTCATTTTTTTGAGGAAAACATCAAATTTAGCTAAAAACCAGCTCAGCTTCTGTGCAAGTTACTTTGTAAATCACTTTGCCTTGTCCTGTGTTTAGAAATTATATTAAATTTGTTTTGATTTGAGGGTTGAAGCATGCAAAGCTGATGTCTCTTTCTCAGACTGGAGATTATCGTGTGCTCCACCAAAGAGAAAAATCAACCTAACCTACCTAAAGCAGAAGGCCTGACAGACCTTGCAACACGCAGAGCAAGTGTTCAGAAATGGGATTTTCCAACAAGCTGTTCAAAAATGTGCAAGAATTGATTAAAATACAAGGCATAGAATAGTGAGTCTGCACCCAGATTTCTTCTGGGGAAAAAAGAAAAGGAGACACATTCAAATGATCTCAGCTGGATAGCTGGAGGTTGATTCAATAGCTCTTGGAAAACCTGTTCAAGAAGCAAGAACACATCACCTTCAGGGCAGGGGAAAGGAGGAACTTGCCACCTATGCTGTGGCTGGGGAGCATTGAGTGTGCTGTGACCCTGTCATGGTGCAAAGCTGACATGTCCTTTGGGAAGAGGTCGTCACTGTGGCTTCTGCTTCCATAGCTCATCCCTAACAAACAAGGCTGGATGGTACCTGAACTGACTGTTGATTCCCTTGGGAAAAGAAACTGCACTCGCCTTCTGTACTTTAAAGCCTGCAGAGTGCAGAAATAGCTGGTGACAGAAGAGTGAAGGTGCCATTCAAGAAGCAGAAGTCAGCAGGTGAATGTGCCGAGGACATCTGTATGTGTCTTTGCAATTCTGCATTGTCATGAGATACCGGCAGCATTATGGAAAGGGAGCAAGTCTTTCCTCTGTTGTAAACTAACCTATTTGTGTGACTTTGTTGTTTTTTCTTCTCATTAAATCTTATTCTAGACAGCAAACTTTTGGTTTACTTTCCCCTCCTAGAAAAAGGGTGTTTTTTCACCAGTCTTCCCTTGGTTTCACATTTCGAATAGATAATACAGTGGCATTAGCATGTTATTTGATAACAGAACAGATATACTAACACACCTATGAGACAAAAGTGATTGGTGTACATGCAAACACAAACAAAAAACAGTAAAGCTGCAAGAAGATAGAAAAAAAGAGAATAGAAAAATTTACAGCATCATCTCTGTTACCCTGCCTTTAGAAAATATAGAAAATTTATATCATACAAGTAATTGGAGTTTATTTTATTAGCTGTGCATATAGTACTGTTATGGCAGAAATGGTGTGATAGCAACTCATGCATAATGCAAATTAAATGTAGGAATATTTCTCATTGAATTCTTTTCTTCAGTATTTTTTAAACATTGACTTGGCCCTTTTTTCCATTTCATATTCTACAGATTGAAGGGTCTAGCATTTTACAGTATGTACACATGGGGTGAGGGGAGACACACAAATATTTATAACATGAAAACAGCACATGCAAATACCTACCTGATTTCTTAATTTGTGCATGTATTGTCTGAATTTGGAACCTATGGGTACCAACTATGGGTTATTAGGCTTAATTTTTTGTTCTTTAAAAAGACAGAAAGAGTTCAGTGACAGAAGAAATGACCTTTCTACTCCCAGCAGAAAAACTGCTCTGTAAACCAGCCATTTTTCATACCTCAAAACAATTTTAATTTTGTTTTGCTTTGTTATGCTACAATCTTCATCCTCTCTGTCAGTCCTTGAATAAATCTCACAACTGTAAGAAGCTGTGGGGTCCAGGCTTTTGGTTAGGGCTCAAATCCTATCCTACAAGGTGTTTGAGTCCTTTTCCCCATATGCTCATTGTGTTTTCTTCTCAAAGGATCTTCTAGTTTTTGCAATCATTCCTCGTTGCTAGGTTTTCACATTGGCCGTGGGAACACTCGGAAACACATGTGAGACATGCTCACCTTTCGCAGCAGTTGTGGTCCTTTTCCTGCATTCCTCCCTTTCTCCACTGACACTATTTGTTCCCCATCTCCCCCCAAATATTTCTTGTATGTATTTATCACAGTTTTTGTTCTTGGGGGTGTGCATGCAAACAGTTATAAAAATGTAGTCGACATTTTGGCCTCAGAGGGGACTGGTTTGTAGGCATTTCAGTGGCCCTCTGCTGCAAAGATGTGAGGAGGTAGCTGAGAAAATTTTGTTCTTGGCTTTCATGTTATATGCTTAAGGTCAGTGGGTTTGGCACTTCTAAGGAGTAGAACTGTTGCAAATAAACTTCACAGTGAGCAGAGAACTTTATGAAGTTGAGATTGAGCTAATGAAGGCCTTTGAAGATTAAGATGAAGGCCCTGAGCGCAAGAACCAGCAAAAAAAAAGCTTAATTTCCTTTGTGTACGTGTTAGAAGGCTCATCCAAGTCACTGGGAGTGCCTAAGTTTATAATGATAACAATCCCATTTGCATGAGCCTACACATTTCTAATGCAAAAAGAATTCTAGCTCTGTTTTAGTGGTTATTATGGATGCTTTCTAGGAAATAAGGCTAAAAATACTAGCACATAACATTACATCACTACAAGATAAAGTCTCCATTCAAAACTTGTTACAATCAAAGTTGATTTTCATCAGCCCTGATGAATATTTGGGGTTAATTCTGTAACACTAAGATGTTCTTGCTGACTTAGCTATGGAGGGGCAAGAGTCATCCACAGCATAGGGAGAGAAACACACACATACCTGTAGAACAGGTTAGTGGTCTCTACCAAGACATGAGTACAGAATCTACTTACAGCTGTACAGATGGAGAGCTAACTATGCTATTGAAATCCTACGTGTGAGATGCTCTGTTTGCAAGCAGTCAGGACTTGCTGAATGAATGCAATACCAGTATTTTAATGGGTTGGGCTTTGTTAAAATTAGAGTGCAATTAATGTGCATAGCTCGCTTAACCCTAGGAACGCTGAGGTCTGAAAAGAGTTTCAGAAACAACTTAAATTCAGTTGAAACAAACATTTCAAGTATTTCATCACCAAGTGATTAACAGTTTCACAGGTATGAAAGAACATTTCATAGGCATCTTTAGCAATCTGACAGTAACAGGATTTGGTATTACAGAATTATGAAAACTTTTCTTCACTTGTCAGCACTATAGCACAGCATTTGTTATGTTAATCAGAGTATTTCTCAGAAAAGTGGTTTGTGTGATTGTTGTTTTGTCTGTATTGCTGGTTCTGTCCAATAATCCATGACTCTATGCAGTAATGGTCTGTTTCTAAATTAATTTCTGCTTAATTTCATTACTGGATTTTGGTAAGCAACAAATAAAAGCCTTTTATGTTTCTTTCCTAGTGATACTCTGAACTGTACCATTTGTTGTACTCAGTACAGCAGAAGAATCCCGGAAACAGGATCCAGTCACCATAACACTTTGCCAGCAGCCAGATCTGTGTTTTGCTGATGAACTCACAGCAAAGTGCTTCACTGAAGACTGTTTCCTGAGGGCTTCAGCTGATTAGTTTTAGAGAATTCTTAGCTTGAACAAATGCTATGCACACTTGAACTGGTACAGCTGAAAGTTCATCCAAACACCCAAGTACCTTCCCTATCCCATGCTGGAACAAGTATGATGGCCTGCAGGTCCTTCCAGACTCTGATCTCAAATGCTGTCTCGGGGAAAATGAAACAGCACCTGCTATCTATGCTGGATAATGAGTTTACAGCTCATATTTTGTAACCAGCTGGAAATTCACCATCTATTTAATTGTTGCTGATGGAAAATAGTGTATATTACTTCAGTAGAGGATTTCAATTTTCTTCCTGATACTGGAGAACTGTAGAACTTCACTAATATACAAGCACTTAGTATTTTCCTTTTGTTTATGTTTTTGTGTGTGTGTGTGTGTGTGTATGTGTTTTTTTATTGTTTTGGTTTGGGTTTTTTGGTGTTTTTTTTTGTGTTTAGGGTTTTTTTGGTGTTTTGTTTTGGCTTTGTTTTTTTTTTGTTTGTTTGTTTTCTTTGTTTTCTTTTCCCAGTGCACAGGCAAGCAATAATCACAGATTCTTGGATCCAGATGAAAGGAAACTCTTCCTTTAATTTCCTCCACTGCAGCTGTCCTAAGCTGAAGTCATCAACCATACCTAGTGGGTGAGTTCTGGCTGTGTGAGCCCTATCAGTTTTGTGCAAACCCCATGGAAATTTCTGCTAAACATTGCGGAGATCACACTTAGTGTTCCTTAAAGTTTGACAGCCTTTCTGCACCACTTCATCCTTGCACAGGCTTTGGCAGAAAACTCAGGAGATGCTTAGTGTTTGTGAAACTAGGGGAGAGTTCACCAGGGCTGCTGACAGATGCACTTAGAGATTCAGATACTAGTATATTAAAAGAAAGCATTCCCATCCTCCACACTGGTATACCATCAAGCAGGGAAACAGCTGAGTGACTATGGACAAATGAGGATAGAAACCCATTTTGAACAGACCACCAAGGGCCGCCTGTTCTTGGACTGAGCTAAAAAAGAGGATTTTTTCCCTATTTAATACTGCCTGAGTGTAGTACTAACTCCACTGCTAAACTGGAAACAGTCTGTGCTCTCTGGCATGTGAAAAGGTGGTAGAAAGCAGGAGAAAGGTTTCCTCAGCAGTGAGCTGCAGGCTGTCCACCTGTATCGGGTGGATTGAAGTGGCTCAAGATCGTGTGTGGCACTTCTATGTGCCTGGAGTTAGAGGAACGAGTTTCATTCCTTGGCTGTCATGCTATTCCAACAGGAGTTACTGTTATGGTGGCACATTCATATTTCAGAGCATTAGCTGGAAAGTAACATAATCTAAATGTGTAATTGGGGCCTGAATGATGTATATGCTGTGACCCTTGTTACTCTACACTTCATTGCAGGCTGCCACTAGAAAACAATGATCACAATTAAATTTTTTTTTCTGAAATGTAGACAAGAAGTTGTGAATATGTAGCAAATGTGCTGCAAGCAAACTTAAGAAACACAGGTAAAAATAAAAAATCCAGTGATTCAGAATGTAAGTGTAGGGAAAAATGCAAAAAAATCAGACTTTACCTGGGAAATCTTGATAAAAATATTTTTCCTGGAGATTTCATTCTCTGTTTCCAGGAAATGGGGAGGTTAGATACCAGAAACCAATGGATTTCCAAAAATTATTTTAATTTTTCATAGTCTTGAGTCCCTACCATGTTGCACATGCCATGTCAAAAGAAAGGCATCAGGTTTCCTTGTGGATCAAACACACTTGTATCTCTGCAAAGGGAAATAGTTGCACAGCCTCCTTAAAAACTGTCCTTTTGTACCCACTCCAGAGTTTTAAATGCAGAAAAGCAACAGGGCCAATAATGAAACTAATGAGGCTTAGGACTCATACAGTTTACAATGTAGAAAATACCCAAAGCACAGTCAGTGATGGGAAGCTGAAACAAGTTCACCGGAGGGCAAAATTGCACATTTTTCATGCACATAGTGATGTAGTTAAACTCACTCACAGGACATTATTCACATGTAATATTTATACTCTGGCTAGAGGTCTACATGTTCTACCTCCAATAAAAATGGCAATATGCAAGACTGATACCTACATTTGGCTTGTATTATGAGAACAGAGGAAACAATTCCTGCTAAGGTTAATACACATATATGTATGCATGTATAAATGTATGTATGCAATACATACATACATATAAGTGCATGTGCTTAAGGTAAGGCTGAGAGATGTTTCCTGAGTCATAGCAAAGTTGTAAAAATGGTGTTATGTAAACTAGTGCGAAAAGCTTTCACTACATGAGTCATATTTTGCACAGCTTGTGCTTAGAAAACCAGCACTGTTTTGGCTTCTTTTCTTCTTCTGGAGCTGGATCAGATTTCTACTTGACCTAACATTACACTTTCAGTTAGTTTTTTTTTGACAGAGGTATGGCATGAGCAATTTAGCTGTTATCTGATAGAAGAGAGCTTGGACCTCTGTAGGCCCTATTTAAAATGCTTTTTGGGCTAGGCTGAGGTAAAGATGGACAGTTGTCCATAGACTGCACTAATCAGTCTGCACTAATCCTGCACAAACAGGATTTGAAAAATACTGAAAGTCTCATGAAGCATTTGTCGGAAGCTGACAGTGTAAGGACAAAGTGTTTCACCCATGTCTCTATTACATTCACAGATCTAAGCCAACCTCATGCTCCAAGTGGAATTAAATCTGAAGTCAGGCTGTGTGATTCAGGGCCATGACCAGTAATGGTTCGGAAATTTCCAAGAGTGGAAGTTCCACAGCCTCTTTCAACAAGCTTATTCCAGTGCTTCACAACACACAAGGATTTTTTTTCTTTATATTTAACTAGACTTTATATTAAACTCTTGCTGCAGGCTGAGGTCATTGCCTCCTGTCCCTTCCCTGAGCACCTCTGAGGAGTCTGGTCTTTCTGTCTTTTAGGTAATTCCTCCTTAATCACTAAAGACAACTCCATCTCCTCTTACACTTTTCCATATTGAACAAGTCTAGGTCTCTTAATTTCTCCTTGTATGTGTTAGTGCCAGTCACCCAATCTTAGTGGATTTTTGTGCCAGCTGTTTGCAGTTTGTCCATTTCTCTCTTGTACTGGCAAGCGTGAAACTTAACAGTTTCCCCTCCTCACTAGAGTTGAAACTCTGGAATTTAATTAACTACACAGATGATATAAAGACAGAGTTAATTGCCATGTAGGTCAAGTATTAGGTTGAAGGTGTAAAAGGTGTTAGCAATTTCCACTAGTGAATCATCGTGATCAGTTTCTGAGAATCTAGTTCAGTAAGAAGTCTGAGATGGCACAAGAGGTCAATATCCAAATAATATTAAAAGAAACTTTTATAGCAGAAACTCTTTTTTCTTTATTGATGCTTTGTGCTAAGCTGGTTTTGTTCCTTGCAAGACAACTATGTCATACCTTAGGGATTTTGAACAAAGTGCTATTTAAAATTTAAATGTCAGCTTGACTGGAAAAAAATTATCCAGAAATCACTGAAAGGGAAAGCCTGTGACAGATTTTTTTTCAGCCTTGACTAGAATTTTGGTTCTCTTTAAACTCTGTATAACTTGGTGGTATATGCAAAAGGTGCACAGGGAGTGTGTAGACTATTTAAAGAGAGGGACTCAACTTTGATGCAGCAGCATCTATATTCAGTGTAAGTCCCTAGACAATTATGAAGGTATAGACAATTTCATGTCATAAACTTCCCCGGTGTACTTCTAGTGTTTCAGTCGCTGGCATAACATGTACTATTATAACATGGAAATATGGCAGTGCACTCACCCTTCATAGGCACATTTCCAGTTGACTTAAAATAGAGTTGCTAAATGAAGCAAATATTTACCTTTTCAGGTACTAATCGTTGTCTCAAATATAGCCACAAATGCTGATACAATCTTTATGAAAATAATTGTTTTCCATAACTTCAGAAGGGCAAGTCAACTATTCAATTATAAATTAAAAAAAAAGAAAATATTGCAACACCTACTCATCATTCCACTTTTATCCAGTTCTTTCCAAGGTAGTGCTGACATTGGTTTTGGTTTGACTGTTAGGACATGGATGCCACTAAGCCTGCCTTAGAATGCATGCTCGTTCTGCAGTGTTGCTTTGAAGTATTTCACAGTGCAATGTCAATAGAAAACTCAACTCCTCACACATGAAACTGTATTTGTGAGTTCTGTGCCAGACTGTCTGGGTAATAATCAACAGTTAATGGGGGGGAGGACCCTCCTCCTCCTCCTGTTGTCAGGAATGCATCTTCAATCTCTTTGCTCTGTGGAGAGAATAAGTCAACCAAAGGGAGAAAGATAAGTGATAGGATTGCAACCCCTCTTTAATGTTTGTTTTTTCCTTCCCTGCTCCAGGAGATTATTGTCACAGGAAATGGAGCAGTCTCTGCAGTCGAAAAGATATGGATACACCATTATGACTGACTTGCAATGGGAAGAACTCCTGATAGACCGAGGTCAGTTTTGGCTAGATCCTTCTAACCTTCTCATTTTTGCAGTAGTCCTAAAAAGAAGGGCATGCCTGTCAGTCATACTGTCCCCTCTCTGTCACAACAAAAAAAAATTAAGTAAGCAGGAGAATGAAATAATCTTTGGCATGTTTGCAATATATTTTGAAAGGTTCTATAAGTTTATGAACATTATCTGGAAACCCAGCTGTGCTCTTCACTCCTCCCTGTTCTTGATAAGTCCCTTATTCAAATGGAGGGCAGATTCAAAGTCGTTGCACTGACGTTTCGAACTTTTATCTGCTGGTACTTATCTCTTCTGCCACACAAAATACGTACATGAGAACCTTAATTTCAGCACGTTAGCAGCAAAAAGAGTGAAAGAAGAAACGTCTTTCATTCAGCTATTCTTGGAAGACCTGAATGCACGTAAGTGTCTAGGGACAGTCCAGAATATCAGAGAAGAATAATGTATCAATGTATCAATGTAGAGCACAAATGCACCTTCCTTCAACAGAACTTAAGACTTGGTTGCTGCTGTGCCTTTCTCAATGTACACAGTACAGAATATCTTCTGTGTCAATTAACACTATACATCCTGTAACAGGTTGCTGTTGTTATTACTGCTGCTGTTCCTAGCAACCCAAGTAATGAGTGAGGTTTCATCACGGTAGGCACTTCACACAAACAGGTCTGTGTGTCAGCTTCAGAAATTTATACTCTGCACTGACAAAAGGGGTTCATGAGGGTGAGGGGATAAACAATACCCAAGGAACTGAAGACCTATATGAAAGGCTGGATGAAGCTGACTCTCCTTGCAGGGTCATGACCCTGCTGGATAAACCTCCTCCCTTCTGCTTCAACCTATGCTTTGTGCCCAAATGGTAAATTCAGGCAGGGGCCTGTGATTTCCAAAGGGCGTCTGGAGCTCCCAGTGAAAAAGAGCTCACATCCATCAGTTCACCAGGTGTGCTGCCCTGGCCTCTTCTCTCACAGCCACAGGCTGTTAACAAGCTCACATACTCATTTCTGGTGGGGAGTTTCCAACTGTTTGTGGAGCTCAGATTTGACTACAAGACCAAAAGGAAGCTGTCATGTTTGTGTACACCCCTCTCACTTGTACTGATGTGTCTGACTTTCTTATTAGATGAATCATAAAATTAAAAAGATAAGTATTTTTTCTTTTAATAATTAATGCCAGTAAAATAAACATATGGTCATATTTTTCGAGTATGCTGATTTTTAAATGTTTAGGATCATTATCCACTTTGCTTACTAGCCGCAGCAGCATAGTTTGATGCTCTTACTAACATGAAATAATCTATTTCTGTGGAAAACCAGAAATGTTACTCAGAACACATACACTGGGATCAGTGACACTTGCAACTGAACAGGAAGTGTAATGTGTAATTTCTAGTGCCTAACATAAGGCATTATGTTAAAGACTATAACAGCCCATCACAGTCAGTGCATGACAGAACTTTTGATGTCATGCTTTAAGCAAGAAAGCCAAGGTATCCTAAGCTTTTAAAATGTTCTACAGGGTGAAACTATCTTAGAAACCAGAAACACAGCATTTTATGGACTATTGGTGGAAGAAGACATTTTCAATTTCGCAATGGCATTGATGAAGCCACTAGTCTAACAGATGAAAGCATTACAGTTATTTGAAATAATACTGTACATAACATCATACAGACTACAAAGTACTCAAGCGTGTGTTAAAACGAAAGCCTGCTTTTGCTGACAAATCTACAGCCCAAAGAGCGAAGAAATATAAATTCAGTATTTTACTAGTGAGAGAAATTATGGTGTGCACAGTACTTTTGACAACTGCAATTTTTTGGGGAAAAGATTTGGCATTAAAAAGCTTAAAAATAGCATGTCATATTTAGTGGAAGTGAATCCTTTATGCTGATAGATGCTGTGTTTCTTTTACAGACAGACAAATATTTAGACTGTCCATTATTTGGAGGGAGGATATCCTCTTAACCAGATACCCTAGTATTTATAAACAAAAATACTAAGAAAATGTAACTCCAAACATTGCCTTTTACTGTTAAAAGGGCAGTTAGATAGAGGGTTTTGTCGCAGCTTATGTTAAAGGTTTTGTTGCTTCAATTGCATGCAGCTTTTGTTAACAATATCACTGTCATTCAAATCTGGTTCAATCCTACATATTTAAAAATTGCATTTTAAAATCCTTATGAAAGAATGATTATTTTACCCTCTAATGGTTGCAGTCAGCTCTTCATTACAAAATCAGAATTTCTTCTGCTAGTTAAGAAATTTTGTTAACAACTTAGAGGCACAGTAGAAGTGATGAGAATCACCATGTTAATGAAATTCATATTTAATAACTAAATCCTAGTAACTAGAGGGGAAGGTATATTTTATAAAAGTTCCTTCAAGGCCTGTGGTTCTGCAATTGCTGTGCAGTTTAAACCCGTTACAAATTCTCCGGAGATGGCTGTTCAACGTTGTAACTCTAAATTGCATAACAACTTTTGAACTGTGAAGTCACGTTAGTGGTAGCACTGAACATGCTGGCATTTAATGAGGCTTCTATGTTTCTCATGCACACTGCAACAAGTTACTGCTGCCTTACTTTGCTTTGGCATGCTTCATTTAATGGCAAACTGCCTGGGTACAGACAGCTGTGAGATGGCATTTCTTTACATTTTAAGTCAAGTAGCACTTATCTGTACACAAAGGGCAGTGCTGGTAGTATTCAACAGAGGAAAAAGAAAGAAAAAGCCATTTGTTAATTCTAAGAGCTTTTTCTATAACTAAATAAATTATTCTTTGTGAATGCGTTCATTGATCTGAGCACAGGATGTGCTATATTAGATAACTGTATATTATCCATTCTGCCGGATCAGTAACACTGAACACAGGGTCATTTGCTATGGGGTTTATTCTTTCTTTTGGTCAGGTCAGTTAGTTTGGCAAGCATTTGAATTCTATTGAATTAAAGTCAATTCAACAGTGAACATTTTTCCTCATACCTTCTACCATTAGAAAAAGTATTCCATTTGCTAAAAATGATTCTTGATTCACAAAAATCTGATGCTCTTTAACTTAACTTCTGCCCTGAGGAGATCACTTGTGTAGAAACTCCAGCTCAGTAGGTTCGAGTTTGTGACTTCTGGAATGTTGTGTAAATACAGAAGATCATCAATACCTTAATTTGCATTATTGTAGTTGCTCGTATGTTACGCAGTTTTCATTTGCAGACCCTGGTGTAGAGGACTGGAGCCTAAGAAAGGGATTGTAAAAAAACATATGTTATATGTAATGTGTAAATGTAAATGTGTCCTTCCTCCTCTACTCTGCCTTACGTGAGAATTCAGTACAAAGTAACAAAAGCTCCACCCTTACTTGGGTTCAAGCTCAGGGTAAAGTATATAAAAAGCGTTCTAAATTTGCAAGCTTGCTCATATCAGTGGGACAATTGAGTAAAAAAGGAAGGCTTTTGAAAATACCAGGAGAAAGTAAAATTACAGGGGTATTTAAAATATTGAATTTAATAATTCTCTTAAAAGAAATGACCTGCTTTGAACCTCAGGAGGTTACGTATCTGTGTATTAAATGTGGGCACAGGCTACATCTGCTGTGGTCTATAGAGATATAAAGCATATTAGCATCTTATTACACAAACTTTTTTTTGTTTTTTTTTTTACAACACTATGGCTCACTTAGTCCTTCGGATGGGTTATCTGTGTGCCACTGCACATCTATGATAATGTAGTCTACTGGGCCTAGTCTGGACAGGTTTATCGCACTGAAGCCAATAAACCTATCCTGGCCTAACACACAAATGTTTTATTTATAGGCCAGTAGGACAGAAGCCTTCCCGTTCTTTATCTTTTATAACACTCCTCATAATGTGATATCAGGTAGTGGACAACTTGAAGTTAATTTCGGCTCCATGGGTAACCTGTGGCATGAGCACTTGAATATAAAAGCAGAGCAAAAACAAGAAGTGGGACTCTAAGAGGGGAACAAAATCTGCTAACATCTTGGAAACAGCTGCCTCTCTTAAGACAGAGTAAATTAGCACTAATTAAGTTAGTTATTTCTTTTTCCTCAGGAAGTGTGGAGTACAAGTGACCTGAAACATGCAGGGTGTCACACATCCTTACAAAAATCCAGGGTGTCCTTCCAGTCAGGTAAATAAAAGTATCAGGGTCATAAACTCCCCTTTTCTACATGGCTTTTACTGCCTTCAGGCAGTGGGCAAATATAGCTGAGCAAATAACCAGAAATTAATTTTAGTTTTACACCATGGCTTCCAAACTTACTGGTTATACTACCTAAATGTATAGGCTTATTTCCACTCTTGTTTAGCACTGAGGGCTGCAGACTGCATGTACTGGAGGGAGGGCACTTTGGCCTGTAGTGCTCCTCTCCCCTGCCTTGCAGAGAAAACTCAGGATAGCCCCTGTATTTGACCAAAATTAGGCATCTGCTAAGAATAGAAGATCAAAAGGATCCCCTAATACCTGCTCTGATCCTTGCTGAAGCAAAATGAAAAGACAGGCCATAGTAAAAGTCTTGAGATTGTTTAGTTGTTTTTGCCAGCTGAATCACTTCGGTGTTTCTTGTGTAGCACCTGTAACATGTACCTGCATGGAGAGGAGTGGTCTGAGCCCTGTATGTATCTCCTGTCTCTGTCCCACAGGCAAAAGCTTAATCTTGGGTAAGTAGAGACCTCATACAGCTTGTGCTTTCCTGTACTAGACATGGAATTAAATCCTAGAAATGAAAAAAAAAAAAAAAAAAACACAAAACCCAAAACAAAATGCCAGAAGCAAGTAAATATGTAATTAAGAACTGACATTAATTTTCACTGTGTTTCAACATGAAGTACTATAGGTTTAAGTTTGGATGAGGCACCCATGCGAAATCATGCCCTTGCCTGCTTCAGTGAAAGAAAATTATTTTTAAGCCTTTTGACCTCATTTTTTTAGAAGATGGTATTAAAATTGACTGAGTCAATGTTCTGTCACCATGCATAGCTATTGCGCACACTTTACAGAGATTTAGCATTTATATTTCTAGAAGCTTTAACAGCCCATCTCAGAACTTTAGAAATGACAGATAAAAGGAAAGTTTTCAAGGTTGCTTACTGTTTTGCAGAACTCAATTCTTTTACAGCATGCATTTTTTATTTATCAAAAACATGCTTGACATTACCACAGAAAAAGTGATGACTGAGAACTATATTTTTGCACTCATGTTTAGTGGATATTCAGACTTTCTAAGCCATCACTGTGAGTTCAGCTGCAGGTTTTCTTTCACAACACATCACTGATACTTTACTGAGGGTCTTTGTGAAAATCCTCAGGCTCACAGACAGGATCACATTCCTGGAGAATCCTTTTCCTATAGTCTCGGACTATAAAGTCACCTCAGGCTATGGGGTCACACAGTGGTTGTGCAGATCACAGTGTGCCAGCAGCCACTCCTGTAGTGAAAAAAACGTATTCCAGCAAACTAAAAATGCCAGTCGCTGGGGATTGTGATTAGCAAAATTCATGTGCAAATGGAGAGAGCAGATAAAAGACCCAGAGGACATCCCTGAAGAGGAACGACCAAGCAATGGGCATGTGCAGGAAGAAAGGACCTTACCTTTCACATATCTACTGATAATGTTATGTACTCCATGAAATAAAATATCCTGGGAAGAGACAAAACCAGAGAATTTAATGTTGTTGCGGGAACAAATAAGTTACTCTGAGAAATATGTGTTTCTCATTCAAAGTTTAAAAAATTCTCTTTTAAATAGGCTAATCTTTTAAATAATGAACAGACAAGATTGGTTTGCTAAGCAGTTATATAACATTATAGTATTTTAATTTGCAATTTTTCTGCCCTTACAGTCCCAAAGCTGCCATCCACTTTTGATTCAGTAGTTTATTACTCAATGTTACAAAGAAGTAATTTCTTTTCAGATCATATCACAGAAAACAGTGAGGAAGAAAAAGGATAATACCTCCATGAGAGGGGACTAAGAAGAAGCATTTTGCACAGCAAAGGACTGCCTGTTTCTGCATCCAAAATCTTATCATAAGCACTAAAATTGTGACCTTAAAGGCTCTTTAAGCCATTCACTGATGGATCAGTGCAGTGCACCAACAGATCCATGACCTGCTCCCTGGCAGGAACAGATGGTGACAAAGCATACATAGAAAGCAAGGTGACTGGACTGAGATCACTTTCCTACAGGAACCCAAACCGGACCTGCATGTTTTTCTGTCACACACTTCAAACCGAGTCCTACAGCATCTCTTGTTTGTGAGGTGTGAAGAATTGCAGTGAGTAGCTGAAAAAAATCACGGATTCAAATATTTTCACAGGTATAACTACTGTGAAGAGTGTACAGCTTAGCAAGGCAAAGTCTTAAAAGCAAGGCTAGATAGCACAGACTTGCTGGGCCTTCAAGGGCAGTACAGGAGCAGAATCCTTAAGACAGACAACCTGATGCTCTGGTGTTCCAGGCAGTCAAAGCTAAATGTGAACTTAAACCAGCCCAGACAGCAGCAGTCTGCATTCCTTGAATATGTCAAAAGAAAGCTCAATGCAATGATAAGCTAGGCTTGCTGTCTCAGAAAATCAACAGTGTAGCACATACAGCATAAACCACCACAGCTCCATAATCACAGCTCCATAATCATGTATAACAAGGTACAGTGTTTGATTTCTAACAGACTAGCAGCTCCTACTGCTTGTTCTCCACTTGCCGTAGGAGTCTCTGATCTGACTGATTTTTGCAATAGCAACAACAGAATAAGAGCCTGAACAGCAGGGATCTGTGTTAATAAAACAGGATTATGGTCTTTATGAATCTTGGTCAAAAGCTGAGGATTACAACTTCAGATATAAACAGCACTCACAGATGAACTGTTCAAAAGCAAAATTTCTGTCGGTAATTGCTTCCAGCAATGAAAAAAGAGAAGAAAATTACGTGACATAGATATCAGGGTATCCACTGGCAGGATGTTTTTCTCAGGCATTACCAGCCAAAGTTGTGTAGGCACTGCAACCTCAAAAGAGCAATATAAATATTTTGTGTATGAAACCACAGCAAGTATTGCAGAGTTTGACTGTTATTTCCCAGCTCACTGCTACTGGTAAGCAGGTAGTCTTTCTCCTCATGGATGAGGGCTCCAAGTAGGGTTGCCAGCCCCCTGCTCAGTGCAGATGTGCTCTGAGGCGGAGCAGGCAGGACAGGAGTCACTCCTTTCCCCATGCCACACTACCAGTAGTATGCTTTCTGAGGTATTTTTGCTAAATTGTAGAAAGAACTGATGCTGAGTTCAGAAGCATCAAATCCACCAGAAAGTTGTGTGAGTTCAGGGGCTGGGTATTTAGCCAGTATTTTGTGCCTAGGGGATGAAAGGGCGTTCTGTAGTACTCTCAACATGCTTAAACTCATCAGCATTAACCTTTTGCACACTCCTCGCACCGTCAGCTGTCATTGCTGTGAGGGCAAATGATGTGCGTCCTGCTGACGCCCTGCAACACCTCGTGAGGGCCAGAGGTTTAGGGTTTCCTCGGGATCTTGTCCTGTGTAATTTGAGTGCAGGATGAAGCAGGATATTGTGTCCAGAAATACAGCACCTAGCAATTTGGGGATTCTCCATTTTGAGTCCAGAAAGTCAGTAATCAGTCATCACAAAGTGAGCATTTGGCATCAAGAATTACTTTTGAAAATTTATCTTGGTCCTTTTTTCTCCTTTTATGAGTAATTCTTAGTCCTGCCGCAGATTACCATTAAAAAAAATCTGAAACTATCCTAAAGGATACTCTTTTTATATTTTCACATTGTTACTATACATTGTAGTAGATAAATTATAACAACCAGTCACTTACCAGTATGCTCCAAAGTATGCAAAAAAAATTGTCCTCTGTCTTGATATAAATTCATTTATTTATTTGCTGAATAAAATCAGTTGTGCTCACGTTAAGACAAGACAGAGATGAGTTTCTCTGATACTCTCTGCCCAGAAGGACAGTGAAAATTTGTCTGAATACAGAGTTCTGTGTCTTAGCAGTGCAATGGGTCAGAAGCAGGAAGAAAGTAGCTATTCTAAAAATATATATTCTTAATAAAAACCACAAACAAGATGGCCTTTTCCATCAGCATTGTAAAAATCCATGGGAAAGAACTAATTTTCCCTTGATCCTTATTAAATGCCATTAGCAGTTGCTGCACTTACAGAAGGAGGTCTCCTCTCTGTATAAGGAGAAGTTGTGTGTGGAAAGCAGTGGAAAAGCCTGAGGTACTTCTTTCTGAGTGCTTTCGCAAATAGCTCAGTGGAGCTCACAAATGCCTCTTTAAACTCTTTCAGCTTTGAGGAATTAACAGGAGAATCTTAATACCAGAAAATGAAGTATTTAGAGCTACCAGACCAACTTTTTTTTGAAGCAGGGTTTGAAAGCACATGACCACATGGAATTTTAAAAGGCATTAGAAAATGTTTTATATAACGGTCCTTCCTGTCGTGTTTTCAGAGAAATATTGTTTCAGAGAAATAATGCTGCACAGTGAGTAATAATGCATCACGGGACCCTGTTCCCATAGAACTGAAATTTCTTAGTTTAATTTTCACCTAAACAAATATTTCCATAAAATAAAATAGAATAGTATTCTTAGTGTCATGTGCTGAGTCTTTTGAGTCACTTGGAAGAGTAAATAGAGCCCCCCTGCCTGTTCCTGCTTCCTTTGACTCCTGCTTCCTTTCCCACGTGCTTTATTTCTCTGACTGTTTGACCCATGCCTGGGCCTCGCAGGTTCCATCATCCTTGCTTGGCTCTAACAGCATCACAGCCCTGTGTGGGTAATGAGCCACTGAAATGAGTTCTGACATATTTACTGGGAAACTGTGGCTGAAACTTTTCTACTTTGTGAGAAATAGTTCTGTGGGCACTGGATCCTTTCCACACGACGGCACACTGCTTCTCTTATCTTGACCTTTCTGCCTCTTCTTTTATTCTCTACACTTTTTTTTTAGCTACTGGGTTCTTGGCTACCTTTACTGTTTGCTACAGAATATTCATGCCTAAAGATTAAGTTTTACCTGAAGTATGCTGAGGAAAGAAATGTTTATTTCAGTCAAGATAAGAGCTAGACTAAGAGAAAAATATTCCTCTTGATTCACATACCTCAAACAAAACCACAAACCTAAATCCAGACTTTATTCCTGAAAGCAGATTTTCAAGAAATGAATTAAAAATATGGTAGCTCAGCAAACGGTTCTCAGTTTGATTGCTGCTTAGACAATGTGTAAAATCAGTATGTAAAAAGACAACAATGCCACACTTAGAGGAATTTTTCTACTTTGATGTTACATGCAGCTGGCACCTGTTTTGATGTCACTGATGTCACAGCAGAATATCAGTTATCTTTTTTCCCTTCTCCTGCTTATTTACCAAAAAATTATGATATTCATTGCTGTCTGCTGTGAATAAATTTTCACTGTTATAGACATTTGCAAATGATTTATGGTGAATATTTACCTGTAGAACATTAAATGAATATTAAATATTGAATGGTGAGTGTTAAAAAGAGTGGGGTAGGAAGAAACATCTTGTTTGTAATAACTGATAACAATATGGCAAAAATCACAAACAGTAATAATACACATCTCAATACATTATTAAACAGATCTTCAGAAATTACGAAGCCCTTTTCTGATATTTTGTGGTTTTAAACATATATGGGCCACAACACCAACAACATCATCCAACAAGGCTCCTTTGATTTGTGAACTCCTATATATTTGTGATAGAGATGTGAATTCATACAGATGTGTTCCTCATGGAAGTGTTTACATACTTGCTATAGTATACAATAATTTTATTTTCTTGACTTTTAAAGGCCTTCTAAGGAATAGTTCACAGGTTCCAAGGATATCCAGACAGTAGGATGAAAAACTCTATGACAATATATAATCTTTTGGATATTCCCTTGTGAAATAGATGCATTTCACAATGCAGACATCATAATTTCAAGCCTCAAATAGAAATTAACACCTAGAATGGGGTTGACGCTAAAGGCTGAAATAGCAATAGAAGCCCACCATGTTGACCAGAAAGTAAGAGGTTACAGTCCTCCGTGTACAGAATGAATATCTAGGTCTACTGAATTGCAGGATTCACAACAAAAGTAGAATTTATGTAACCTAAATTTGTCAAGAATAAAAACAAATTGCTGTAGACAGAGATATCCAGGCTTCTCAGTAACCTAGAGAAATTTGTATTTGTTCAGGAAGTCTCTGTTTGAAACTGGAACTGTGCTTCTTGCTCTTTTTGTGTGGGACAGTGACTCACATTTATAGAATAACCAGGGTCAGCATTTGACACCATGTTAAGATTAACAATGGACAGTTAATATGTGATTGGGGAATCTTCTTTATATACACACTCTGTAACTCTCTAATTGGAGTCTGCCTAAGCAAAATCAATGGCAAAAGGAAGTCCTACACAAAAGTTTGTCTTCACATTTGGGTTGGACCTTGTCAGCAGAAAGTTTTGTTTGAAAATTATAGCTGGCCAGAAGCATCACACACAGACATGATTACCTGCTCATCTGTTATCATGTCAGCTAAATAATTGGTGCAACTAAGATCAAGATATGAAAATAAGTGCTCAGTTTTGCAATAATGGCATACTGCTATTACAATTTCAGAGGTGGATATTGGATAAAGAAGGAAGGGGCCCCATGGTGGCCTTCTTTTAAAACATTAGTGAATGAGAAACCTTCTCAACAAATGGCTTCTAGTTTTGGTGGTCAGTGAGGAGTGAATGAAGAGCAATTTAACACTTAATGATGACATAAATCTTGCTTAATATTATGCGGTGCTTGTTTAGAGGCTGAGGATAACAGAAATGTTTAACTAGGCACATGAAACCAAATAATGTTTCTGAAATTAAATGCCAGCATGAAACCATTTTGGCACAATTCTAGATAACCATCTATGTCTCCACACACCTATTATTAACCATTGCAGTTTCTTAAAAAGTTGTTCTTGGGACACTGCAAAGAATGCTAGCAGTTCATCAGCCATCAATGAGAAATATAAATATGGCAGAGAGTGAGCATCAGCAGCAAAGCAGAGATGAAGGCCTCTGCACTATGGAGAGGAAGCAAAAGCCCCCTCAGAGAGCCGATAGCATCAGTTAGGTAGAGGAGTCACTTCCTGAGTGGAAGCTGAAATCAGATATAATTCTAACAATATCCACCAGGAAATCACAAAATTCTGCAAGATTTGTTGGTTTCTAAGAAAATGTAGATGTTTCTCTTAATCTCAAATGTTAATGTACATGGTGTTTGTTTTCAGTGAACTCAACAAGGAGTATGACAAAGATCCTATTGTTCTTGCCTCCAAAGAAACATTCATGTTTGTTTATAAATTGCTACCTGATGAGCCATTTATATAACTGTGTCCCAAGTTATTTCCTCTGCTGTCTCTGCACCAACAATGTCTAATCTGACTTGGCTTCCTATAATTCTTATCCACTGCTCTATTTAAATGTCAACATCCAGTCCAAAAATCAAAGTGAACAAAACCCAACATATCTTCCCTAGTATTTTTATCAATTGTTTTAATGTCCATAGTTTTGAATATAAATCTGGCTATGATGGCTGCCTTTCTGAGATATTTTATTCTCTGTTGTTCACTATATCAAATCTTTGGTCATTAGGATAGCTATGGTGCTTCCTACTTATTCAGATTTTCTACCCTTTTCTTTCCTCCCACCTACACTATCAAGTACTCTTTCTTTTGATTCCCTCTACAGCCTCTTTATCTACTTACATGCGAACCAGGTAATATTGTGCTACTAAAGAAATAATTTAGACATCTTGAATTAATGTTCATTGCACTTCAAGTGTCTTAAAGTTTACACTATGCTCGGATTGATCACCGCCTTACAAGATCAGGTAGAAGCTGTCAGGACTCCATATCTGGTCTTTGTACCACCACTAGTGTTTTTTATAATCCTATCTTGTCTAATATCTAAATGCATTTCTAGTCTGTTTCATGCAATGCTGTTGTATCAAAAATTGTTGGTACAATCATTATAGCTCCTTCTATACTGTGCCCGATTTTTTATCACATGAACTAGTGTAGAAGTAGCATATGCTCTGGTAAAGTAATAGACAAAATGGTAACTATGGTCCTATTTCCAGATATTCCTATTTACTTATTCGTTGATAAGTGAACAGTAAATGTGGGAGTAGAGACACTTAGGAGGCTTGCTTATCATGAGTCACTGTACAATTAGGACTAGCTACTTGAAAACAGTGCTTTCCACCATGTGAATCCTGCCACTATCCATTGCATGACAAAGGCATACTAAACTAAGGATCAAATTAGCAACCTGCAAGCCAGCCTGGGAGCTGCATTTAATTTGGACAGTAGGGAAAAAGGTTCAGGAATGCCTGCCTCAAGAAAATAATGTTGAAGTGTAAAGGATACTGAATTTAGCTAAATAAGTTAAGCAGTTAGTCTCTTTAAGCAATCACTGTAAGCAATGACTTCTCCCTTCCCTCCCTTATGTCAGTAGCTGGCATTCACGCATCATCCAGTATTTCATAGAAGACCCCAAAGTGCTGACTGCACTATGTTTCCCTGTACAGATATGTTTGCCCTTTGAGCTCCCTTTGGCTGCTGATAGAGGTGTTTTCAAAAAATTTCCGAGTCAAAAAATAGATCTTTTCCAAGATCAAAAGTTATAGAAACTTTTCCAAGGTGTAGGCTGAATTTCTGTTTTCTGATACCGGCCTTCTTCTGGGACAGTATGATCCATACTTTTTCAGAGAAACATTCGTACTTCTTGAATAATTTATTTCCTCTAACATAAATTTCTTGTGTTTATTTGTTGTCATAAAACTAAGTGTTCTCATCACACTTCACTGAGGGCATATGCAGTAGTCACAGAGTTCAGTGATCCATAAGTGACCATAAGTATTACGACCCCAATTAGGCAATTGCACATCAATGCGCTCAGACTCACAAAGACTGGATTTGCATCCAAATGGGTGTTTGGAAAAATACTCTATAGGCTATAATGAAGCTATATTGTTGTGTAACCACTGTTAATGTGCTTTTGTAATTAGATTTTAAACTGCCTTTGAATATTTCAGAATTAATTACCTGAAAGAATTCAAAACTTTTAGAAGGGTGCAACTCACATCGGATGTGTAATTTAAGGTCTCCAAAGAGATGAAGCAATTATCAGTCCCTTCTAACAGATCTTTGCACAAGTTATTGGGTTTTGGGTTTTAGGTTTTGGACAGATTTATATATGTCTCTTTTTACATGAAAGCACACATTTTGATATGACTTCGAGGTTTTAATTTTCATAAGATCATTTCAATTTTGTTTTAAATTTAGAATTTGGAGGTCATTATGAAGTAGTTTTTTTTCTTGGGTTTAGTAGGATAATTCTTCTGAATATCTGTTCTGAAACTGTACCCTCTGAAAGCCTTTTCACATGGTAATTATCCTGATATTAAAGATTTTCGCAAGGCTCCAGTTGTGGCAGTAGAAATACCAATCACATAGGCATGCTCTACTTTTGTGCCTCTGGGATTCTCCTTTGCACTCAGTAAAGCTCCTTTTGTAGCTGAAGTTACACCTTTGTGTACTTATGGAGGAGAGTAAATGTCAGTGAATGATAGACACATCTTACATTTGAAATCTAAAAACTTGAGCTGTAGAGAGTTTCTTACGTGTTCTCTTCTGTGTATCTATTGAATGTCTGACAAACAGAAATAGAAATTTCCTAGAGAAAGGAAGCCTTCTGCTCCATGAACACAAGAATTCAAAACAGAGTTAAGCCCTGGATTTCTTAAATTTAATACTGCTCAACTGCAACAATGAATTCCTGTAAAAAGTGACTCAGGTCTAGCCCATCATCATTTTTACTTAAAGTTGCATTAGAAGATCCACTAAAATAAATTTAAGTAAACTGATTTTAGGTTTTTACTATCCTATACTCAACAGTGAAATTTATTTCTACATAAAATTTGGTGTGACCTTTAAAAGTTTGCAGTTAACTAATTGTACTTTTGTAACAAAGTTTGTCAAGATTTTTCAGATTATCACTATTTTTCACAGAAATATTAGGAAACTTCATGAGTAACTGGCTTGTGGTACTACTGAAGATCACATGGGGATTAAGGAAAGCAGCTGCTTCCTATCAAGGGGAGGGGAGATCCTCTTTTACATTTTACAAAGGAAACTTAAGATTAATTAAAGAAATCCATCTATACAGTAATTAGTAATCTTTGGAATTTTCCACATCCCTAGAAGTTTGCAAGTCAGTTATGTTCACAAACATATGCTCTCTCTGCTTTTCTTGTCAACTGTTTGAAAGCAAAAGTTGACTGCTTCTTATCACTCACTCTGCAAACAGAAGGATACACAAAAGAGTAAGTGAACCAATCACATTACCACACATAGTCTTTCATAAAACAAGAATATCTTCTCTCAGAGTCATATTTTAGTCAGACTGATGATTTAAAATTATAAAAGAAGTAATAGTTCAGCCTGTAGAGCTGAAATGGCACTTCTTTTCCTTTGAACACCTCAGACAAGTCCTTGCATAAAGCAGAACCTTGTTACCTTTTGAGGTGACTAAGCAGGCCTTAAGGCTAGTATCTACTTTGCATTGAGCTGTTCTTTAGAAATAAGGTTATTTAAAATAGTCTCCACTAATTATGATAGACTCCTAAAATTGGTTTGTTTTTTGGCTTTTTTTTTCTTTTTTTTTTAATTGCCCCAATACAGCTGATTGGAATACTTGTTGCTGTGATAGCTATATTTATTTCCTATGTATTTATATTACATTTTCCTTCTTGCATTTTGTCACTATTAAATACTTCTGATAGTTTGAAAGCTTCCTGTGTATCCATTTTAAAAGAACTATGCCTAGTGAAGCGCATTACCTCTAGAAAAGCTGGGAAAGCAACACCGTCTTCCTCAAGAACAGAAACCTCTCTGGCAGATCATGCTTTAGTCTCGTAGAAGTTGAGTTCAGTGTGGTGCCTGCTGAGTAAAAATCTGTGGATGGTGTCATTATTATATCTAGTGGTCCTTTGCAGGTTTAAAAAGCTACACAATCATATAATGCTTCTTCCCTTGAAAAAAATGTGAATTTTAAGTGCTGTTCGCACGATCAGGAGGTGCAATCTTCACAAAGTCTGAATAAGATCCTCTGTTTAAAGAACCACAAGCCTTCTGAAAGATCATTCATCAGTATCAGCCTCATAATATCCCTAGATATTTTAAATAGCAAATGTGATAATTCATCTTAATACTTTTGAGACTAAAATTAAATACCTTTGTTTCAAATCTAACAGTTGCCATTTTGACAGGCTGGAATTAAACAGAGCTTACGAGAGACAGAAGAGGCTTTGAAGACAGAATACGTGATGAGGCCCTATTCAAGTTTAAGGCCATAGTGAGGCAAAATGTATTATCAACACTAAGCTTCAGGACAGAGAATGACAATATGTGTTATTTTATGCAGTATAACAACAACAGCAACAACAACAACAACAACAATAATGTAAATACCAAGAATTAGTATGAAATATAATAATAATAAACAATAGAATAATATAATAAAATATGAGCCATTATAACCCCTTCTCTGCAGCTTTCTACTTTTCCTTTTTCAAGGGTATGGATGGGAAGATGAGAACTGCATAGCGTAGTGCTCACATTATTTGACCCTGTGGTCAAAGGCATCACCACTCAATGTTTAATCAGAAAAACTGTAGTTCCTCAGTCTCCCTGTAAAACACCATTTGCAAATCCCATAAGACTATGAGTTCGAGCAGTTGGATTGGCTCCATCTCCTGGGCAGGTCTCAAAGGCAATTTTGGAGTTAGAGACTGTCCCGGGGAATACTGGGAAGGGAAGTGCTGAAGGAAGAATAGCTGTAAACCTAGCTGTCTTTTACAGGACCCGGCTGGAGAATGGGAAGGTTTCTCTGGGCTTGGCAGTACCAGTGCTTTCCCTCACTACTACCACCAAAACAAGTGAGAAGTTATGGAAACTTTAGTTTACTATAATAGCAAGCAGGATTGGTCTGAACTGCATTTAGACTCAAATTGAAGCTGTCCTTGGGCCTTCAAACACATGATTAATTTTGAGACATGCACTTAAAGACCCACTAATATTGGGTTTTGAAGAACTTTCTGTAATTGTTTCACAGGGAGAAGGAAAGCAGCAGTCCTTAGCAGTCCACTACATATGCAGTCCTCTAAACAGATGGAAGGAGGGCAGGGAAGGTGCTCCCTGTCTCAAAGGATTTTCTATTTTTTAATCTCCTTCTTTCCTTTCTATTGTTCTGCCTGATTTTCTCAGTTCTCTGTAATGGCATTTCCTTAAGGTCAATCTATTGTTATTTGGGAGTGTGATAGAGATATCAGGCTGAGTCATGCAATATTTGCCAACTCCACACCTTTCAGCATTCTGCCACAGAGTTGAGGTGAAATAGCTGTTTGTGATTACTACTGCCTCTTAAATAAAGGCTGTTTTTAAAAGAAAATGAGCAAGAAAATGAGCTTTAAAAAGAAAATTACTTTTCAATGCTTTTTCTTAGAGTTTTAATAAGTCTGCAATGAAACTGCAGCTGTCCAAGGCCAACAGCATTCAAAAATAATCCCATAGCAACACAGACATGTAACTTTAAGAGGGAGAGAAACAGGAAGGAATTCAACAAAGAAGTGCATTTGAAATCCACTGAGAATGCAGAATAAGACTAAATCAAAAAAGTATGCCCAAAAATTCTGATAGATTACTGAAAATATGTCTTTAGTTTCAGAAATAACATTTTACACTGACCACACGCCAAACCCCCCAATTTCTACATAACAACTACATAAAACAACTGTATTTCAGCCCAAATGCTCACAAATGGCATCCTGAGATGGTTGCACATGAGATGGTGAGCTACTTGTTAATACAAAATTTTTCCACTTGACTGACGTAATGGTTGAAACAAAATATGTTATATTTTTGATAAAGAAAAATACTTCAGATTTCTGAATGAACTAAAGCTCTGGCTAGATACATAAGCATGTGTTTACTTTTGCTACCTTAGATCTACAAAGCAAATTTTGATAACTAAATCCAAACAGATGACTATATTCTTTTCCCTTCCTTTCAGATTTGCCCTTGCAGTTATTGCTCAGAATTTCCTTCCCTGCTCCCTGACATATTACAGGTGCAAGGGCTGCAGCTTTCAGGGCTATCTATGCCTTGGTATTTTAGGTGAGGGTTGTCTCCCCCACTCTTTTGCTGGGGATGGGAACAACAGAAAAAACTACATAAAAGGTGACTGTTTTCAAACTGGATGAATTCCGGTATCATGAGAGGAGAAAAGTTGATCTAATGCTTCAGTCTGCATCTCTGTAGTCTTCAGACTTTGGTAAATACGAGAGAAAATCTTTCAAAAATATGTAGGTTCAGACTACCTGCATTGCTATTTCTATAAAAAATATTACTATAACTAATGATTTGCCCAAATGGTCATGTTGACCCTGTTGTGTCTTGTGTTGTTGCCATGGTGACATTGTTGTGGGTGTTTGCTACAGGCTGCCAGATCAGGAGGAGGAAATGGATGAGGCCTTCCACAGGCAGCTTCCATGGCTTGAAGTAACCTCAAAGTCAGAGGTACTGGTTCTTGTGGGCGACTTTAACTACCCTGACATCTGCTGGAGAAGTAACACAGCAAAGCACAAACAGTTCAGGAGATTCCTGGAAAGCATTGATGAGAAATTCCTCTCACAGGTAGTCAAGGATCCCACAAGGAACGGTGTGTTGCTTAACCTGTTACTAACAAACAGAGGAAGCCTTGTTAAAGGGTTGAAGGCTGGAGGCAGCTTTGGCTGCAGTGACCCTCAGATTGTGGAGTTCAGTATTGGGAGAGGAGGAAGCAGGGCAGCAAGCAAGGCTACAACCGTGGACTTCAGGAGAGTTAACTTTAGCTTTTTCAGGGACTTTCTTGGAAGAATCACATAGGAACAGGCCCTGCAGGGAAGAAGGGTCTAAGAGAGTTGGTTGATATTCAAGGATCACTGCCTCAGGGTGACCCTTCCTGAAGACCAAGAAACTGGGCAAAACACCTCTGTGGATGAATAAAGAACCCTGCCATTATTCAGGTGTAAGCAGGAAATACGCAGGAGATGGTAGCAGGGTCAGGCCACTTAGATTGAATATAGGGTGTAAGTAGAAATGAGACAAGGCCAAGGCCCATCTGGAATTAAATCTGGCCAAGGATGTTAAGGACAATGAGAAGGTCTTCTTCAAATACATCAGTAACAAAAGGGAAAAAAAAGATAATGTGGGCCCATTAGTAAATGGAGGGGGAACCCTGGTAACAGACGACACAAGAAGGCAGAGTTATTAAATGCCTTCTTTGCATCAGTTTCACTGACCAGCCCTCATGACTTTTTGCCCTCATGACAAGAGACCAGAGTAAAGGAATATTGAAAAACTTTCCCTTCAACAAAGAGGTTTGGGTCAGAAATCACAGAGGCAAACACACAAGTACACATAGACGCATCCATGAGTGCTGAGAGAGCTCACGAACACCACAGCAAGGCTGCTCATAATCATCCCTGAACAGTGGAGGAGAGGTGCCTGAGGACTGGAAGAAGGCAAATGCCACCCTCTTCTACAAAAAGGGCAAGAAGAACGACCCAGGGAATTACTGGCCAGTCAGCCTTACCTCAATATCTGGAAAGGTGATGGTGTGCTTCATCCTGTAAGGCCATATCTTTCCACATGGATGACAAGAAGGTGATCAGGAGTAACCAGCATGGACTTACAAAAGACAGATTGCTCTTGACCAATCTGATTGTGTTCTGTGATGAAACAACTACCTAGATGGGTGAGGTGAGAGCAGTGGGTATTGTCTAGCTTGACTTCAGCAAGGATTTTGGCACTGTCTCTTACAGCATCCCCCAAGGCAAACTCAGGAAGTATGGACTGGATAAGTGGACAGTGCGGTAGATTGAGAACTGGCAGAACCCAGAGGGTTGTGATCAGTGGCACACGGTTTAGCTGGAGGACTGTCACTAGTGATGTCCTCCAAGGCTCAATACTGGGCTCAGTATTGCTTAACTTATTCATCAATGATTTGGATAAAGACGCAGATGCCTCCTCAGCAAGTTCACTGATGATACAAGGAGGAATGGCAATACCTCAGGGTGCTGTGCAGTCCTTCAGATAGATGTAAAAATGTCGGAGAGATGGGTAGAACAGGTCAACAAAGGCAAATGTAAGGTTCTCCTGCACCTGGGAAGGAATAACCCCAGGCACCAGTACAGGCTGACCTGCTGGAAAGCAGCTCTTTGGAGAAGGATCTGGGGGTCCTGGTGGACAACAAGCTGTCCATGAGCCAGCAGTGCTCTTGTGGCCAAGAAAGCCAATGGGATCCTAGGGTGCATTAGGAAAAGCATTGACAGCAGGTTGAGAGAGGTAATCTTGTCACTCCATTCAGCCCTAGTGAGGCACATCTGGAATTCTGTGTTCAGTTCTGGGCTGCTCAGTACAAGAGAGACATGGAGCTCCTGGACTGGGTCCAGTGAAGGGCTACAAAGATGGTTAGGGAACTGGAGCATCTCTCTTGTGAGGAAAGGCTGTGATAGTTGAGCCTGTTCAGTCTCAAGAAGAGAAAACAGAGGGAACATCATCAGTGTCTGTAAGTAGATGGTGACAAGAGGATGGAGCCAGGCTCTTCGTGGTGGTGCCAAGCAACAGGACAATATGCAATGGGCAGAAACTGATGGACAAAAAGTCTCACTCACTGCTGATACTCAAGAACTGTCTGGACACAATCCTATGCCATGTGCTCTAGGATGACCCTGCTTGAGCAGGGGTTTATACCAGATGATCCACTGTGGTCCCTTCAATCCTGACTGATCTGTGATTCTGTGACCCATATTGGGTGACTTAGCACACAATGTAGCCTTAGATTCCACATAATAATTCCACCCTTGAGCTAAATAGTTGGAAACTGAGCTATAGCTTCCAGCTAAAATACATCATGACTTTCTGAAAAAAAAAATATACAGTCTTCTCCAGCTCATAGGAAATTCACCATGAACCTTGGGAATCTCTCCAGGTGCTAACTAACTTAATCAACTGCAGTGCATTTCCAGTTTTGCCATAGGTTTATTAGCCTAGGTCAGTAAATTTTGCCACATCAGATGAAATGACAATCACGGATTTTCTTCTCTAAGCATGAATAAGGAACTCAACCACCCTTTTCCAATCTTTGTTCTCTAAAAGTTTGTCTTTTAATAAATAAATTGTATAGCCTCCTTTTCTAGTTTGTGAAAAGACATACAAAGTTCATTTAATCAGTCTTGGACACCTAAAGCAGAGCTGGATAAAGAGTAAGAGGCTGTTGTAAGTCCTTCTCCACTAACTATGGAGAAAACTTGGGCAGTTGAATTGGAGCCCATCTTTCAGGCCATTAAAATTATATGAGGTGAACAGTCAAAGTGGTCGTCATGAGCCAGAGCCGTCTATTTGCCTTCGGAAAACTGTACTATCTGAATATCCTAAATTTCCCACTATATGCCTATTTTCTAAATCATAGATTCTTGTAGGTTTTCTCTGAACTGTGTTTTGCCCCTGAAGCCCACTATGAAAAGCAATTTCTCAAACAACTTGACTTTTCTTTCCCACAGGGGGTATAAATAAGCATGTTCTTGCTTTCACTGAGAAACATGAAATGACTGACTGATAATGGGAAATCTCTACATTTTCCAGAGTTTGAAAGCTGATTCATAAATCACACTGATTCAGACAAAAGTGTCCAGTGAGGTGCCTTCCACAGTTCCCTCTGATTTATTTCCTTACATATTAATTGCATCAGAGACTTCTGTCTACCATACTTGTCTCATTACTGTTAATGACCCCTGTAGACTACAGGGGTTTGCTCTCAATAACTCTAAGTTTATATGAGGTTATATTGAAAAAAAATCTATTCTGATTACAAAGTGGAAGTTCTGCCCTGAACCAGTGAAGACTTCAGAATATTTTTTTCCCTTGGATAATATATTCTTTGCACAACAGAAAATTAAATTCAACATTTCAGTTCCTTGTATTGCTCAAAAAATAGTACAATACCTTCAATAAGAGTCCACTAGCTAAGCAATAGTTGGATGGAAGGGTTCTCAGGATGTGGCAGGAGTGACCACACAGTGTCATCTTGCTTCAGTCACCACTGAAGTATGAGCATTTTCTTACTGAATATACTATGATGCTCTTGAAATATTAGGATGTTAAAAATCACACTGTTCTTTACATGAGAATAATCTTTTAAAAGACAGTGATGAAATTTGACCCTCGGAAATTAAACTTTCTGTATCATTTTTTCATGATTAGAAAGTTCCTCAATATACCATCCATTGTATATTGTTGGATATTAATGAAAAATTGCCAGGTTCTTTCTCTGTAAGCAGCTACATTTCAGTGGTGATGTACTGTATGTTTGAGGATAAGTAAAATATTTAAGAATTCTTTTGTGTTAGTTGCTAGATTTTTGTTGTTGTAGCAACTTTGGTTTGTACCAGCTGTGAAGTTTCTAACGTTTGCTAATAAAGAACGCACATACATAAGAATGAAAAGACTTGAAGAGAAAAGTAAAATAAAGCTACTGCTTGTAGGATGATTTAATTTTTATATTTTTTTACCTTTTTCCCCAGATTTTTTTCCCTATTTTTGGTGTTCTATTAAATGATTTTATTCTCTTAGTACCATATAATCCATGTGAAAAGTTTGGTTATCTATATACAACTACATATTCACTTGTTCTGCCCCCACCATGTGATTATGCCTGTTACTCTAACACAGGTATGTAATGGTGCTATGTATATTTGAATCATATGTAATTCTGACTCAATATCTGCATCTTTATGATATTGTGATCTTAAAAAAAAAGAAAGAAAAAATGTATGAAGCATCTACAGGAGAGTAAATATTGTAAACTGTGAATGTTCTTTTTAATTCTGAAAGATCTTTATTTCCAAATGCACTACATTCATGTGTGTTTTCCAACAGGTGTGATCTATTAAGAAAAAAAAGGTCTTTGGAAGTTGAATTTCTTGGGTTCATTCTGGGAAGGTTCACACTGAAATAGATGTATTGTCATTTGATACTGGACCCTGCAAGAAATTCTAATGACTGCATTAGGGATATTCATGATATGAAATAAAAAAATCACAGTTTTCAAAATATGTCTCTAATTTGACATGCTCAAATAAATAAGGAGAATGAATTATAACTCCTTTGATTTTGCAAGTATTCAAAAATAAATATGATAAAGAATAAGTTTCTTCAAGACCTGATTCTTAGATCTGCATCAAATTCTACTCACACCAATAAGTTCTTTTCAGGGAAAGTAAATGTTTCACAAACTGGCTCAAACTCTAGTTAAAAAAGTTATTTGAGAATCAAACTGTATTTACTTAGGTTCTGACTGTTAATACACATTGTGGATTATTTGTGCTTTTAATTCCACTATGTTTCTTTGTGAGTTTATCTTTTGATATTTAAAAAAGTGGAGTGTTAAAATGCGCTATCTGAAAAACCAAACAGACTGAAAACAGAAAAATGCAATAGCTCTGGAAAGCTCGTTCGACTTTTATGAGAGGTTTGAATTTGAATATCTGAATTTGCCAGTCCACAAAGGAAGAAAGTGGGAGGCTGCAAGTGAAGAAGTTTCCTGTGGTTCTTCCTTTGTAATGAGGCAGGGAGGAAGGAACTCTGTACTCCAGCAGGCTTTCTAAAGCTGTTCAGTCTGTGCTTACATCAAGACTGCTGGCAGGATGGTGATGCAGCTTGGGAAAGCTTTCTTGGCATTAATTTGCCTTGTTCTCCTGTCTGTTTACACACCCACAGCATAAGGACACTGTCCAAAGACCTGCAACTTCAAGAAAACATAAAGGTTTTAGTACACTGTGTGTTCAAATTAATTGCAAGATTTTTTCTAATTGGATGCAGAGTTTGACAGTCTCTTTCAGTATTTGCTGCTGGAGGCAACTATATATAATGCATCCAAGCCAGTTTTGCACAAAACAGGGGTTTTCCATTTCCATGGTGTGGATCACATCCAAACAGAGAGACTTCTTTTCAGTTGCAAGTACTATGGGACAAATAACAGGCCTACAACAGCATTTTTTACAAGGTGTTTTGATATCTTTTCATTAAAATACTATAAACCTACACAGTAATACCTTAGGACGAGGCAATCCAACAGTTAGTTTCCTACAGAACACCGAAGTGCTGTATGCAGTATGAATTGTTCGTGGTCTGTGGACCATGAATCATTGCATCCTTCATTAAAATAGAACTTGGAAACTTACATATCTGGATACAAATGGTACATGCAAACAAGGACTGTATATAGGGTAAGAAGGCAGAAGGATAGTTTTCAGAAAGAATGACTGATTTCAGGGAAGTTTTGTGACCCAGGGTGCTGTTTATTCAAGTGCATGCGTATGCTTCTCTGACAGTCATAGACTGGGGAGAGCACTGATTTTTGAAAGACATGAAAATAGGCTTTTAGCCATTTGGGTGCTGAGAGCTGCCTTGAGGTAGAAAACCGAGAGAACAAATCCACTTATTTGAGCTGGGGCAGTAACTTTAGGGAGGAGCTGGACAACTGGAAATGGCGGGTTTGAAGAGGAAGAAGATTATCTCCATGGGATTGTCAAGCTTGAGCTAAATGTTGAAATTAGTAAGTATGAAAGCACTGGTTTGCCACTAAATCCCCTGTTGTACGTTTTTAGCTCTACTCCATTAAAAAAAAGCATACAGATAGGTTGCCTTTGTCAATCTTAGTTGCAAAGTTTTAAAAATCAAACAATGTTGGTTCTTACCCAGCATAAAGAGTGGGGATGGATCTGTGATGGCACAATGCTGCTTTTTGACTGTGCAATGGTATCTATTAAATGGTTCCTCAGGATGGTGTAACTTTTTCTAAGAGATAAACTGATCTAGTAAAAGATGAAAGGAAACTGTTGCAGTTCATGACTGAGGATCATGGGGGGTTTTGGTAGGAAATTAAGAAGTGAACAGCAGAGTTTCAAATTTGGAACAAATCCAAGTTCTGTGAAGTAATATCTGGAAGGCTGGTGACCTTTACGCAATGTGCTAATTCAAAGGAAACCACTAGCAGCCTGAGGCTGGAATAGGTGATTTTAACTTAAGCAAATGAATTAATTTAATTAACAAATCATGAGGCTAAAACAATAGAACTAAGGGGAAATGAAGACTTGATTATGAAGGTCCACATAGTGTTGGCTAAGACAAAGCAGAACACAGATGGCTTTTTAGGGATTAAAGGATGAATGATTGCTGATATGGAAGATAAACACATGAAATGAGAAGAGAATTTAATAATCATTGTATTGTTTTTCTATGGCCTTGAACTTTCTTGTCCTAAGCAAAAAAAAATTTGGCATAGATTTTTAACAGCACTCACAGGTACCTCTTAACTCATAGGTACCTGTTATGGATCTTAATGCCTTAACTAAAACAGTGTTTCTACTGCATCTATTAAAATGTTTTATAGTTTTGCAGGTACTGTCCCAGATAGTGACAGCAATTCTGATCCACTAGTTGTTGAAATGAATGAACACTACTTGTAAATTAACAAGTATAATTGGTATTTTGAGTGGTTTTTATAAAGCTCTGTAAGAAAGACAAAACTCTTCTGTTAAAGGAGCAATACAGATGAGAATAACATTATAGGGAAATGTACTATTGGCAGTACTGGATATTTTAAAAGTACTACATTCAAATTGGTAATTTGCTAATGGGTTTTAAATATCAGGCCACCTTGTTATCATGGAAGACTTCAAAAGAATTTTTCAACAAGCTGAGCAGTAACATCAGCCTATTATCATATGATGTAGGGATAAAAAATCACAAGCTTGAAAAAGCAGAGCAGAACTATTGTACAATTAAGCATTTCCTCCTTTATATTTTGTGCGTTTGTCTGAATAATGACTGACTATAAATTCCACTACTTCCCAGGGAAAATTAACATTAAATTGAATCTATGTCATGTCTATTCCTGGCTTCTGTCACATTTACCAATTTTTGATATATCTATCTGTGCCTTAGGAAACCCACTCACCTTCACAAAAAAAATCTATTTCTGAAAATAAGCCTTAAGAACATCCTGAAATGGGGCAGAAAAGAAATGGAAATCAGAACTAAGAAAGGTGCTGGAGAGAAGAGGGAGTTCTCTGAGAGACTGTAAATTTCTCTTTATTATAGCAACATTTAGATTCATGTTGCTAATCCACATTTCAGTGGTGTAATATGGTTATATGGGTACATACGTCCTGAATCAATCAGATGGGTTTCAAATCTTCTGGTCCTGAAGGCAAGCAGTGTAGAGTCTGTGGATAAAAGCAATGCCATCTGAAATCTCTCTTTTGGGTCTGTTGAAATTGTAGTGGGATGTGGTGTATTGGTGATGATTTTCCACATGTTTAGTATGAAACTAATCCATAAACAAGCCAGAAGTTTTTTCCTCATGTTCCTTTTGGGGGACAGTGAGTGAAGCTTTTCTTTATAACATGTGAATGATTCACATTTTAGGAGTATTCACCATGCGCAAGATCTCGCTTGCATCCTCCTAATACAACTGGCCCTCTGGGGCTTCGAACTGTAACTCGAAAGCTTATGAAAAAAGGTGATTTTGTGACTTAAGAAAGGTCGCAACAAGTATCAAATGGATGTACTGTGATATCTTTAGAAGATAATTGACTACCTGTGACCAGAGCAGACCCTTTCTAGGGATTATTTTGTCCCTCCCAGTCCTCTCATCTATTTTTGTCCTGTGTCCACAAACACTAGAGGCTATGAAAAGCTGGCGTCTGCTGTCTTCAGAAAAATCTGTGGATTTTATACTTGATTCACGAACATTTATGCTGCACCACTGATGACGTTAATTTACACAGATGGCTAATACTGGGGGCTGTTGGTGTAGCTACTGATCACATATATCTGGAGACTAAGAAAACATCTGCACAAGATGGATAGTTTTGCATTTCCACTAGTGTGACTCAGTCCTGAATATATGGCATTTTTTCTTCAGGCTTTCTATCTGTGCTGACTAAGGCATCTGAAGACGGTAACAACAGTCAAAAGCCAGCAAGAAATCTCCCAGCACCTTCAGAAGCAAAAAGAGCAAAAGGTGCTGAACTACCACATATCATCCTCCAAAATCAGGGTTAAGCAACAGTCAAAAAGGGGCAACTACTCCTTGCCCTTTTCATAGTCTCTGCAGAGAGAATTTTTGTCTCCTGATCTCTTAACCTAGTTCGTATCAGTATCTTCTTTCACTGAATAAAATCTAAACCACAGACAGATATATGTCAGACATACAGAAATGGGCAGATGAAAATATGCCATCTCTAGCTGCCCATATATCAGCACTTTTGTATTCTGAGAAACAGAGATGAAAAGTTAAAAAAAGAAAAAATCAATGCATTTTAACTTTGCCGGTCCCAGGATTATTCTTTCTGCCTTGCAGGGTAAACACATAAAAGCAATGAAGAGAGAGGGACTTCCAGCAAAAGAGGATTTACAAATCCTCCAATGATATTGAATGTGAGTGGGCAGTCAATGACAAAATGTTCATAGTCTGCATCAAATATAACTAGTTTGCCACTACATATTTATGCTGTAAACTGTGAACTGGAGTTTCTCTGTGGGAGAATAAGCCAAATGAAATGACAGGAAGCAAAAGACAATTGCTTTTTCAGGAATGGGATAAGATAGGATTTGCTGGTTCCCAATTTTGTTTGTTTAATTGGAAAAAGTCCATTTCTGTAATGGAATCCTAGTTTGCTCAGAGAATTAGTTGCATCTATTCTGGACATACATTCAGTGTAATAATGGCTTTAGTCTTTGCCATTGTTGAAACACAATAATTCTGCCTGTCTCAGTTACAGGTTGTGAGGCTTAAACTGTAGGTGTATGAAAGTGTTTGTATTCCACAGTGGTGGGTACTAGGTCAGAAATGATATATTTTATGATCTTTAGGCAAAAGTATCTTCAGAAAACTGTTTTTTTTGTGGTTTTTTTTTTTTTTGTTAAAAGTAGGAGTTGCTTCTTGTGTTGACAATAAACTAATATACAGTCAAAGAAGTACAAAACTTCCAAGATTGACTAGTGCAGCAGGTTTATGACTTCAAAATAAAAAGCATAGGCTTTTTATTTATAAATCACAGAAATCTATAAATCACTGTTAATGAATCACAATCTAGACTTTTCCATGGAATTTACTGTTTTGTAGCAATCATACAGAAAAATAGTGACTTTAAAAATACAGTTATTGTTATGATATACTATCATGTAAACTGTCAGCCTGATACATTTAAGATATTTTTGACAAGACAAATTTGAAACTCGAGAGGTGATTTTGACCATGGATTTATCAACATGATGGATCAGACAGGAATTTAATCCTTTACTTAAGTCAGTTTCTTAGAAGCCAGAAGGTATTCAGGCCCCAAGGCAGGAAAAGCAATTGAGTGGGTGGTCCTTTAGGTCCCTCAGGTTTGGGGTTGGGGCACTCTATCTGTGAGGAGAGTCCGCAGGAACTGGGCTTATTCAGCCTGGAGAGGAGATGGTTTGGATGGGGGCTCACCAGGGTCAGCAGCCCTCAACATGTACAGGAAAGAGTCTGAAGAGTCAGAGACAGGTTCTTCACAGTAGCGTGTGGTGAGAAGAGATGAAACTATGGGCAGAAGTTGAAAGAGGAGATGTTCAGACTGGGGATAAGGAGACCCTTTTTCCCGTGGGACAGCTGAGCAGGGATGCATTTTGCCCAGGGAGGCTGTGCTGGCTTCGTCCTTGAAAGTCCTGACAGGGCACAGCCTTGAGCAGCCTGATCTGAGCTCCGAGCTGCTCCTGCTCAAATGGAAGTCTGTGCTGGAGACCTTCTGACCTCTCTTCCTACCTGGGATTTCTTGTGATCCTGTGTTGGCAACTATCAGAAAGAAAGAGACTGCCACCCATAGAGATGTGCATGGCAATGAGCCAAACCTCAAAAACAGCCAAATCCTGTATCCCACTGTTACTAAGAGAGTCCAGTGAAATTCCAAGATGACTAGGTCAAAAGCAAAATTCCCTATGATTTTGTCAGGATGCCACCCATTGTATTTAAATATGAAGAAGGAATACTGGCATTTTGCCATCACCTTCAGAGAGGTTGTGTCACACCCAGGGTGTCCAGCCCTGCACTGACCAGGGAGCTTGGGCCTGCTGGAGTCTGCTCTCAGCTCTTAGCTCAGTACTGAAATTTAGATGGACTGAGACCAGGCATAAGAGTTTAAACAACATGGAATATTTGAGTTTTTTGAGATTGTTTGGGTTTTTTGTTTTGTTGGTTTTTGTTTGTTTGTTTTGTTTAGTTTATTTTGGGGTTTGTTTGGTTTGGGGTTCTTTTTGTTTTGTTGTGTTTTTTTTTCTTTTTTTTTAGTGTACCTAATTTAAGGTTGGGCCCAGTTTGCTTTTTGTAGCAAGTAAATAGCTATGACTGACTCAGTTTCAAAGTTATGTATATGCAATATGTGCATACTTACATTTGCCAAAAGGGTGTGTCTGCCAGACAGTGAATACAACTAATATGATTCTACCTGCTGACACATAGTTAGATATGATATTGTACCCATGAAAAACTCCAGTCTGTTCATGCAGATTAAATTCATAGCTTTTTGCATTTCTGTAGGCAACCAATACTTACATATATATGAGACTGGATGTGTGTTTCAAATCTCCTCTGCTTCTTTCTTAGAGAAAGTTAAAGTACAGTGCATTTGAGATCCAAATACTGACATTATTTAAACTATTTATTATATTAAAACATTAAATGTAACACTTCTGTGTTTGTCATCCAGCCCATTCTCTGATACTTATATATACCAGACTCAGTCACCTCCTACACTTTTGTGTTCCTTCGGATGTTAATTAAAAGGAAAAGGCATCAAATCAATGAAACACAAGGTAAATTGCTGTAAACCTGTTGATAATGGTAAATATGTGGATTGGCATCTTAACCTTTGGGGAATTACTCTGGGTAAGAGCTTCTTTCGTAAGTTTCTCACCTCAGCTCGATCAGTTCCTTTAGGCCAATAAAAGATGTATTTTGCTACCCTGTTTTCAGTTACATTATTTGATTTAAACATTACACCAGAATGACTGACATACAAATTTACCCTTTAGTAAAAATCTGTTGAAGTGATGAAACATTCATTACATTTATAGCATTATGTTATGATTGGAAAGAACTTCAACAAATTTTACACTGACTAGGCAAAAAATCTATGGCCTGATGAGGGCTATAGAAGTACTTGGGGGTACATAGTTAAGAAAACCTTATTATTGACATCCTGCAGTGTACAAATTATTACTTACTGGAAGTTCAAGAGGATCTCTCTTCTGTATCATCTTAGACAAGAAGCTTTTTTTAACTTCAGGTGTAATGAGAGATTTCACTACCAACACTGTCTTTTAAGGAGGTAAATCCTCATTTTGGAAGGCAGTGATATGTAACAGGAAGCCTCTGAGGATGAAGAAAACAACTAAAGTGTCTTGTAAACCTGAGTTTTTTTACTGTGTTGTAAACTGAAAGTTGCTTTTTCCCACGCCCCTGGAAAGAAACCCCTTACCTTCCTAATTAGTATGCAAGCCCCTGTCAGGCTGTGTGAAAACCTCTCTGACTGGTCTTTGTATCCCTCCCCTTGAACCCTACCGGCTGTGAAGCCTATAAAGGACCTGGCCAGGTGAATAAGTCTCTCTCTACTTCCTGTCCCCAGTGTGTGTGGATCTCTTTACTGGGATCTCAGAACACCACATGGCCAACCAAGTGGCCCTGGGGGGAGGCGGAAAGGGGGAGCGAGCCCCACTCAACCGTTGCAGTGATAAACATGAATTCAAAATATACCACATTATAATAAAAAAAACCCACAACAAATGAAACACAAATCCAAGAAAATACATCTACTTCTAAAGATGTCTCCATAATTAATGCTAATTTTACTTTCTGGTCTCTATGTTGCTATAACCCTATCTTTAGTCCCACACCCCTGTTTACAGTTCCTGCTTGCCCTTTTTTCTGCCAACAGATTTTTAAGGAAAATTGCAGGCCTGGCGTGCCTGAGGTTCCTCATGAATAAAGACCAATTCCTGCCTAGAAAAGATATGTCAGGCTAAAGAGCTATCAAGTGGTGAGGGTTTGGCTTGCCTCATCTGCATTGTTGGCTCAGATCTACTTTCACTTTTATCCACAGGGCACTCCCACAAACAAAGCAAAAAGAGGGTAATGTATTTGCAGTTCTTTCACTGCTCCTCAGAAAGTTTACCAAGGTGCTATCAGAGGTTAAAAATAAAGGAAAACATATAGCCAGCTCCAAATGCATACATTGAACATGATTTTAGACTTTATGATGTATGGATTTTCTCAGTGCAGTAGTGTTTCTCCTACACACAGGGGCAGGGTATCAGTATTTGAATTCACTCCTATTTCTTGTCAGGGGTTGAAGACATTGCAGATATGGGTGAAAACTGAAGTGTACTTAAGAGGATCTGAAAGTACTCACTGGTTCCAATGGTGTTTGAATTTGGGCCCTAGTATCTGGACTTACAGAGAATTTCCAGAGGTAATTAGAATGATTATCCTATTATTACTTCAGGCAAAAAGCTGGCATCTGCCTAGCCAGAGATTTTTGACTTCTTCCATAACAAATTACAATGGGACATTCATTCTGAAGGTCTGTGACATTCTGGCCTTTAATAATGAAGTCCAACTCTGTATGTGTATAGACACAGTTCAAAACTGATACCGTGCAACTCAGCAGTGAGTCCCAGGTAGGGCACTGGAAGGGATCAGAAGCCTGGGTAGGATGAATGAAAGAGGACAGGGACAGTCCCCAGTCCCAGGTCTATCTAGTGCACACATCCCCACCATGGCATGGTGCCAAGGAGGTTACTGTAATCACCTGTCATTGCACAACTTCTTCATGACTGTAAATTTGAGCCTGAGAAATGTAAACTTCATCATCATAATGACTAAGCGAACAGGAAGCACTCCTTGGTAAATGTGGGCCTCAGATAAACAGAAAAGAACTTGCATATGTGCATTGCCTGGGCTGCTGGAACAGGCCATAAATGGCACCATTACGAACCAAAAATTTTCACAAAATTTTATAAAATATTTTTATGCTGTTTCCTTTAAAGCTTTATTTTATATTTTTTTGCTTGTTTTTATTTAATATTGCAGTCTGCATAGACATGTAGTTTATTCCTCAGGCCAAGATTTTACCCTTTTTCCATTAAAGAATCTGCAGTCATCCTCCTTTACAGGTGCCAGGTTGTATTTTCAAGAGTCACACATTTTGTTCTGAGAGACAGGACAGGTGCCATCTGCACAGTGCCATCACAGAGCAGCCTGACCAGGGGAAAATGTCAGCTTGTCTGACATTTGGCATCTTCTGTTCTGTGGGCTGTGGTAGAGATGTGGGCAGTACAGTAATTTCATACTTGTTCAGGTCGGGAGGGTTAGGTTGTTACTCAAATCTAAAGCAATGAAGTAAACATTTACAAATTTTTCTTTGGTGAAGTTTGAGTGGGAAGATGGTGAGTATACCCAGAACATGTGCTTCTTGACATGCTCTGGCTTCAGTGCTCAGCCATAAGACTCATGAATCACAGGCAGGGGCAAAAAGTGTCTCAGTGAACAAGGTGACTTTAAATAATTAGTCTCCTTTTTAAGGGCTTTGATCAACTAAATCTAGGAGGATTAGCTGCAGGAGATTAATAGGAAGGAAAAAAATATATAAGGATTAGAATAAATATATCTTTTTCTATTCTATAAAACTTCATCAGGCATTTGTCATCAAAGTTAGACAGGCCACAGGGAGAGGACAGCACTGAATCCTGCCTGTACTTGCCATTTATTACCACACTGATAAGGGAAAAGGCAAACAACTGAGTTTCTTCTCCTAGTGACTGTTGCAAAAGCTCCTCTTCACATTTTAATTCGTTATTTTTAATGGTACAGAGATCCTGTTTCTTTCTGAGAGCTACACAAGTTTTTTAAAAAACACTAATCTAACAGAGTAGTACAAAGCAAAGTAATAGCTTTATATTCCTGAAACTTCCATTCAGAAAACCAATTGAATAAGTAGTTCAAAACCAATTTACAGTGAACTCGTAGCTGTGTCAGCAAAAAAGGAGCAAAGTACTATTCCATGGAAAGACTTGGGGGAGTACCATAGCTTCAAACAACCCATTTTCTGCCCCGGTTCCCAGGATGATGTATAATAAGCCAGGCAACCTGCAATGCTCCAGATTCAGGTGTGTCTGTTTTTGGTTGCAAAAGGTGGACAATTAATGACTAATTACCACTGTTCTCTGAAAACCAAAAGCAGTGACTGGGAATCTCTGCTAAAGAATCCTCATCATTATAAAGAAAATTGACTTGAAATTTAGACTTTTATGCTGGCCCATCTCAGACTAGATCTGAGTCCAGACTGACATGCAAATATAGGCAAGTGCTTTGAAAGAATGTGGTTTTACTGATCAATATCTAGAACTTGAAATCACGCCTCTTTGCTTTGCTTACAATTTCAAGGACAAAGGAAAGCAACCAAAGCTCCAGTCCATACCAAATGCTGATCATTCTGCAGGGCCTCTCTTTAGAGGCCCGATACTGAATTTGCAGATGCGATTTTTGATTGCTTAATTTGGGAGCCTGTAGGACTAGACTGTTGTCTTAGGAAGAAGTAAAACAAAACTCTGAGTTTATCTCAGAATCAGATAAACTGTGTTGTCTTCTTAATTGCCTTTCAGTGGTACTAACTTTTGTTTATGCCCAGAGCTTAATGCACAAAACAACACTTCCTAGGCTTCCCTCCACTATGCTGGCAGAGTACAACAAACTGTTTCTATAACCCAGAGATTTTCTCAAGAGGAACTACTCTGTTTGAACTTGGTTAAACATAAAAGTAAACTCAAGCAAAATTGAATTTTAACAGAAATGTTGCAATGTAACCATGTTGATACATTAGTGCTATTTAGCCACAGTCTCATTAAAAAGTTAAATACCTTATGAAATACAGGAAGAAAACTACATTTTCTCACCTAGAGATTAAATTATTCTAACAGATCCAAAGAGATTGCAGTCTTTGTATTGCAGAAAAGAGGCAATGAGATTGGAGAACAGTATGTACATTCAAAAGTATCTAGAGTGTCACAGAAATATGTTACAGAGACTCCCCTCTGGTATCACTGTCCCCTGGGGCACCCTGAACATTCAAAGCACTGACCAGGATGTCAGTGTGAGGTTTTCAGTTCCTGTGATTTGTGTGCATATTTTTCTTCACTGTCCTTCTCTTTTAGGGTCCAGAGAGACCAGAACTGCAGCCAGAAAGTTACTGATCACAGAGGCTTGAGGCACAGCAGTTCTGTACAAAAAGAAATGCAATGGTTTTCATGATAAAATTTCAGTCTATAAGAAGAGGGTTACCTCTGTGGTAGAAACCAGCAATAAAATGGAAAAATAGAGATCCACCGTGACCTACAGAAGAACGCGGGGTTTATCAGCATCAAAAGCACAAGACAACATGTAGGGCAGTGCCATGATTTGCTCTAGCAGAGACTGAAAGGGGGAGTTAGAAGAATTTCTATGTGTATCAATGCAGGGCACTTCCTTGCTGCCCTCCAGCATTAAAAAAGTCCCTGGCATAAACACTGACATACTCAGCACACCCAGCAGACAGGTGATGATCTTTGCATCACATCCTAGAACAGAGTGGCTTGCTTTTTGCCTAGTGGTTTTCTTCTTGCCCCACTTCCTAAGTCCCTGTTCCTATTTGTAGTATCAAAACATAATCATTATAATCACCACAATTTTCTATTTGCTTTCTACTTTCTGCTATTCTTCTATTTGCTATCTTTCTAATTTCTACTCTTACTTTTTTACTATCTTATTTCTACTCTTACTTCATGTATATCAAACCAAAACAGTGCACAGGTGCTTACAGAGGCAGCAGAACTTTACTGATTACTTTATGAACAAGGGAGGGAGGCACCAAGGCTTGTCAGTGGCCACTTTAACCAGCAGTTCTGTACACATCAAATCCTTTATAGGCCTGTAGGTGACCTACTGTGACAGAATTAGAAGAGGTTATGTCGTTGTTCTATCACAATATCTACAAGTCCAGGAGTACATCTATATGTGCATGGAAGGTCTGAGATCAGGCTAGGCACTGAATAATGGAGTGGACAATAAGGATCAATAAATAACCTGGGCTTGCTTTCAAACAGTTTTCTGCATGGATTCTGTGGACATAATTGCCCTTCCCTAGGTACAAACTGTAGCTGCCTTTTCACCAAAAATATAATCTTTAGTGGGAAGCATTGAGTTACCTCTTAGCTATAATCAGAATTTAGCTACCTTCTGGATGTGTGAACAGGAACATGTAGCTACTTCAGTGTCAAATTGAACCCCTTGTACACTAGTTCTCTGAATACATGACAGAGGAATTTCAAAACTCCTAAAGTTACAGCACAAAATTCCATGGACATGTGAATAAGATTATTATTGGTTTACCACTAAACAAGATTACAAAGGGAATTCAGAACAAAGCAAATAAAATTAGTGACCTTCTAAAGAGAATACAGAATGAAAGTAACCTTGCCTAAATTCACAGAACTCAAATAGTTCACAAATGCCAGCGTCTAACTATGCCTGGCTGTTCATTTTATATACACCTACATTGCTGTAAGAAAATTTGCAAACAGTACGACAGAATGGAGGGTTGCCTTCTCTTGAAGTGTTCTATTAAAAATGAACTCACAGGCACTCTGTACTGTATTTCAGGATAGGAAGAGAAGAATGCCATGTGCAAGTGAAACTGTAGGCTTGTTTGAGTAAGCAGCATGTAATTATCCAGACTGGAAGGTGGCCAGTGCACTAAAGCTGACACTAACACTAACCTTGCAGCATTCACAATCCAGCATATTTGAAAACTCTTTGAAGCAGTTAATTTTCAAGATTCAGCATTCAACAGGAACGTATTCTCTGTTGCATTCTGATAGCAGCACATCATCCTCCCTCCTACAGTCCCACAATCTACTTTTGCTTACTAGCTCTGATACCTTTAATTTTTCTGTATTAGGGAAGTGGAAGAATACGAACAATAGCTTATTCCTTCCTTTCCAGCAGCCTGGATATGTTTAAGTGGCAGTGGAAAATTACTCCCCAGAGTCTTCTCTCAACTCCAGATAACACAAGTCTGAAAATGGTGAGAGTCATGCACGTCATGAGGAAGGTCATGAATGTCAGGATGAGGGTCATGCACATCATGAGCTCTTCACAAACAAAGATACTCTCTACTGAGTCTCAAGCCATACAAAATATATTTGAAATCACAACTATTAGCATTCCTGTCCAACTTCGTTTATTTTGAATTTCTCTGGTAAGCTGCCATCAAAAGCAATGTTCTCTCTTTCCGCATTCCACAGACAATATAAAGAAGGAAACTCAACAAGCCACTACATGGAATAACTGGGAGGGAGAGGTCATTTGGTTTGCTCTGGAGTGGAAGCAGGAGCCAGTTCAGCTGTGGGATTTAGAATCATAGAATCGTCAAGGTTGGATGAAACCACTAAGATCATCAAGTCCAACAGTGTTTGTTTTAGAATGATATGAAATGGGTGGGAAGCACAGAGATCCATTGAGACAAAGGTTGGTACCTACAAGGAAGAGTCTACACAGGCTTGTTGGCAGAACTCAGTTTACAGGAATAAAAGCTTTTATGAAGGATGGCTTATAAGCTCTGCCACCTGGGATTCAGGCAGGGTGCCTAGTTCAGTGAAAATACCATGCTCCCAGGTACTACATCAGCTTTTGAAACTGGAACCAAACAATGTGACTTTTAATAATCAAAATATTTCTTTTGTGAGATGCTTAGTTACTCAGCTATGCATTATCCCGTAGTGACAAGGGTTTGGACCATGATGATTACATTTTCAAGAGCAAGAGAACTAATTTACACAGTTATGTATTGGGAGGGCAGCGAGCTGTTGTTGGTTGGCTCAAAGTCGGAGGAGCCAGCACCTAAATAGAAAGCAAAATTACCAAAAAAACAGATCTAACAACAGAGAGGAGCATGGACCTCATTGATTTTCAAACACATTTCTACAGCAGGTAGAATGCCTCATGATTTAAATCTGCGGCACAGAATGACTGCTGGTTTTGTTGTTTGTAGTTAGCTAACTCTGATGGACACCCCATGATTTTCTGTCAGGCTTCATTTCTTTTCATAGAACTGGCTCCTCAGAATGGTTTTGTTTTTTGTTTTTTGTTTTTTGTTTTTTGTTTTTTGTTTTTTGTTTTTTGTTTTTTGTTTTTTTCCCCATAAAGGCTTTTCCTGAGAATTTTCACAAAGTTGTGCTTTGAACACTTTTTTTAATGCATCACTGAAACAGTTGACATCTTTACTGAGCTCAATCAAACAATAGAATAATTTTGTATTTCATAAATACTAGCAAGGAGGCTCACTAGGCGGTGCCAGAACGTTTTTGAAGACTGTCACAGAGCTGTCTGCTGATATTTATTTAACTAACTACTCCATCACTGAGGTTTTGTCTTGCCTTGTTTAATGATATCAGCATTGACTTCAAGACTGATTATTGAACAACAAAACTTTTTATCATCTTTATTTCTACTAAAGGACACTCCAAGAACTCATATCCTAGTATTTAAGTTGCCAAAGTATTTTGGTATGATGTCCTTCTTCTGTGGCTGAGGTCTTTGTGAAAAAGTTTGAATTAAATGTTGCACTCGCATTCTTGGTGATAGCAACTGTTCATATTTTGTGCATCTGCACACTGCTATGTTGTTGCTCTATTAAACCATTTGGAAAGCTGAAAAAGAGGGAAGAACTGGGTGAACTGCTGTAGCAGCAATTTGATCTAAATGTCTAGATATTTCCCCTCAAAGGCATATTTGTAACACCATAATAATGAGAACATAAGTGAATACAGCTGCTCAGCATTAGCCAGTGGAGTAGCTCATTGATCCCAGCACTGTTAAAACTAGTTTCATTTTGTTTTTTGTTTTCCTTCAAAGGTTCAGTCTTAGCTTTATGAATTTCTCTACAGGTAGATTAACATACTTAGAGGACACCCATGATGTTTGAAGTCACTGCCAGGAACTGGCTTTTGAGACTGAAAGGTTCAGCTTTCTGTAATGTCCATGGGGTTTAAAGATTGCTGTTTTAGGAAAACATTTTTCTGTCTTTTTCAAAACCAAAACCCACTTATAATATCTGAAAGAAGTACTCAAAAATTAATTGCATATTGATATACTATAAATTTCATACAATATTAATATGCATTTATATTCTGATCAGAATTACCACTATATAAATAACATTTGATACATTCCTTTGAATGGCCATGAGAGAATTGTAAAATAAAACAGATGTCAGGCTATATAAAATGATTGGTAATCAAAGTGGTATTAACTACCTTGCTAATGAGACAATAGTTTCTATTAACATCAGCAGGAATTACAGAGATAATGGGAAGGTCTACAGAGTTCTGAAATGGAGTTTAGTGTTCCAGTCTGAAATAATCTACTGTGACAGAAAAAGTTCTCACACCATTTAGTCGGATCAGCTTTCTACATTGATTTTAACTAGTGTGTTTTCCTCTATGAAGGGCACAGGTCATGATGAAAAACAGAATATGAAAATTCAAAGCTTATTGAGAATTACTTTTTGCCATTTCCTTTTTATTGCTTATGACGCTGACAGTTAAAAACAATACCATAATATAGGAGACCTGCACTTATTTAACAACCAGTAAGTATCTTTGAAAAGAGATAAAAGGACTTTGTAGGCTATTGCAAAGAAAAATAAAGGTTAAAAGGGTGAAAATACAGTGAACATTGCAAAGCATGCAAATGGTGGTGCAGTATACAATTTTATTTTACAATAGGAATTTCTCTTCATGCAACCCACCATCTGCTTATCAAAACTACTTAAATTTAATTTCTAATGGATCTTAAAGCAGGGTGACCTCCTTAGTAGTAAGGAACATATGGGCAGCATGACACAGTTTCTCAGACATCAGAACAGGCTTTGCTTACCAGGGTGAATTTCAGCTGGGTATGAAGTGGAACAGCTACACAGTGGGAACATATTTTAGAGGCAAACTTACTAATTCAGTCATCAAAATTATGAGGAAAATATTTACAATTAAATTAAGGTCAGAAGTGTGAAAAAAATGAACTCCCGCTCAATTAATTTTCAAAAGTACAGAGTAGGATTCACAGTTTTCAAGGTCAAAATATGAGCCTTATATCTGAAGTGTTGTGCCTTTTTCTTGTTTACCTCATAACAAAAAGTGAACTATAACCTCTCCCTTCTATGGTTTTACCTTCTTCCCTTTACACAAGGACAATTGGAATTACAGCCCTAAAAAACTATATAAAGAAAATAGCATAGGGTAAACTTTATCCTTTAGCTACAGCTGTTGAACTCATTAGTTCCACAAGACTAGAGAGATCCAGCAGAATAAAGGATTTGTCTCAGGGGATTTAACTAAAGGGTCTAGGAAAGTCTGATCTAGCTCTTAGATAAATCAATGTTAGCTTTTCCAGTGATTTCAGAGAAAACTGGATCAGATACAACAGTCAGAAAATTCTGAGTTAAAGCTGAAATTCATCCCATTTAGTCTTATGTGCTATTTCAGGTCCCTCTCCAGTTAAAAACTGCGAGAGTAAGTGAGAAATTACAGTACAAAGCTTGGCTTAATATTGCTTGATCTGTGTTTTCCCACAGCTTTTCCTGCATACCCTATTCTTTGGAAATACATTATTCCAAAATGAAACAAATAAATACATACAGTGCCCTGTACACACAGTTCTTTATTATAAATATAAACCAGTACCTAACAGGAACAGTAGACATAAGGGGAAATGCGTTTGTATTTTAAAATATGATTTTAATATGCAAACAATTTTATTGAAAACAATTATTATTCTAAGTTGAAAGAAAACTATGCTAATGTCAAAAATACGGTGAAATTCATTCCTTGAGTTTTATGAATGCTGATTTTAATGAAACTAGTTGGAAACCAGTAATTTTTAAAGACAAACATCTGACAAAGACTTCTTTATCAGTCACCAAATTTCAGTTACTCCAAATGGAGAAAGGTGATGTTATACAAAAGCCATACCAACAAACTTCACAAATATTGCAGTATTAATTCTGTGCTTTAGGCATGCAATTCCTCTCTCAGCCTTACTGATATTTTTCTTCCTGTTTTCTGTTCTAATGGTACAAACAACCTGTGCTTGAAAATATCTTTTATAAAGAAATATTAGTATTGGCAGCCAGTATGTTGTAGATGTACCTTGGCAGAACAGGAGTATCTTGCTTTGAAAGGTACCTGCCCTGGAGCATTTGACAAGAATGTCAAACTCTAAACTAGGTCAGCCTCATAATTCTGAGCTGTCTTCTTGTGACAAGAGCACTGTAAATAACATGGTGCTGTTACCACCCCCATGTTTGTTACATGTCTCTTGACCTACTTTTCTAATTTCTTTGTTGCTATTGTTTGGTACCTAACACTTTTATTCATGGACACTAAAAAGTTGGAATGAAGTCAGAGTTGGCAGATGTGTGTCAACTCCAGGCACAAGAGGTGCAGGAAGGCAGTTCTCTGGGTCACAGCCAGAAAAGTTTATCCTCATCCGAAAAGCTGTATCTCTTTTATTCATAGAAGAATTTCACCCCAAACCTAAGGAATCCCTACAGGTTTTCTGCCTTCACAACAAATGTTATTTACTTCAAAATAGCCCAGAGGAAAATTAGTGCTTTGAGAGGCTCAGCACGCTTTCTGGTGGTGGAGGTAGCTGTTGGGTAACAGCAGTCGGGAGCCTGGTGATGGCTGAGCCTAGTGCAGGATGCAAATGTTGGGACAGGAATGAGAACTGATAGTTTCCTCCCCTTTCCTTCCACAGGATATTTCCATTTTGGAAAATGGGATTTGTCCATTAACCTGAGACAAAATTACTAAGGAACAATTGTGAGTGTTCCAAATGTATCAGGATATATACAGTAATCTCTAGTCAGATGTTTAAGCAGGACTCAGGTGTCCTACTTAATGCAATGCCAACCCATTGCTGTGGCAGGGGCAAGCAACTTGGCTGAGCATAAATAAAAAGAAAAAAGTGAGAAAGAAGGAAGAATGCTTTATTTTTATGAATAGTGTAGGAAAACAATTCCTCTTAGAGAGCAAGTATTTTTCTTTCAAGTGTGTATATCTCAAATAAACAGCTCATTCTCATAAGCTACAGTGTGTTCTTTAAAATGGTCCTTATGATCCAGTGTACTACCTTTCAACATGTATTTGGGGATCTTAGTATGTTTTTTCATCTGTACAACTGACATTTATTAAAAATGGATACACATAGGACAGTTAATATTACATAGATTCCTGCAATCTATTTAAGTATGTTTGTATTAAAAAATAATTTAGAGAGAAAAATATTACTTTGGTCTGAATACAACTGATTTCAACAAATGTCAACAGAATTAATTTAAAAAGTTAAAATAATGTGTACATGTAACCAATATTTTATTTGCTATTGGAACATTGTTCTCTATAATTCTGCTTTCCTGAGTGATTTTTTATTTGCTACCAATAATTAACATTTTGTCTAGGAAACAGAATTAACAGAAACCTGTTAATGATATGGATGAAAAAAATAAACCTGCAATAAGCTTGAGAGTAAATACTGTTATTATTTAACAAGCAATCTCCCATTGCTCCCATTACTAAATTCCTTAGTACTTAGCTTAATTATGTCACTGGAATGCATGCTTAACATTACCCATAACAGTTAATGAGCTGATTCTTCCAAAGTCATCAGCTCCTATTAACCAGTAATCTAATCAGTCTGACCTCTACATTTCAGGAATAACCAATAAAGCAGGTAGCAGGCAGTCATGAACTCTGTATCACTACTTCGACACTCATTAATATTAGACCTGCTAGTACAAAGTTAATCTAGATCAGGCATAGATTCTTAATCAAATTTATGCCAAAATAACCAGAGCACACAATACGGTGTTTTGTCACCTTTTTGTTGGCTGCACAGGGATAAATAGTATTAAACAGGCATAAGGCTTGGTAGAATGAAATTAAACTTTTATTTTTTTTGTACGTAATTATTTTAAACCACACTTGAACCAGGAGAATGAACGTATTCCTATTGAATTCTTAACACATATGGCCATGTCATTTTTCACCCCGAAGGCTACCATAGTAACTGTTTCCCCAGAAGGTATGAGATTAAATTGGCCAGGTTTAGTTAGCATGGACAGAGGAGGAATCAGAAGGGATGTTTCACTCCTCACTCTGTTCATGCTGCTACCCATGACAAAATGAGCAGACATCAAAATAATTCAATGGAAACCCAAGACTGGGGTAGTGAATTCTTCCCAGCAAGCCTTACCAATGCATTTCTCTGACATGCAGGTGATGGCAAGACAGAAAACGGTGTCAGTAGCAGCTTAGCAGTCTGAGAGTGTGATCACTATGTGGGATATTTTCACTGCTGTGACAGTGAATTGCAGTGCATCATTTGCAAATGAAGGACTCCATAAGAAAACAGAACTGATGGTCAGGAAAGGACATCCAGAGTACAATGTGGAATAGCTGGCTGCTCTTTCATGTAGAGTTTTCACACAGGTTTTCTTCCATCCAAATACATCTATTTGAACGGACTCATTTCAGTGGGGGCTTGACCATTTTACAGGTCAGTCAGGTGTGCAATTTCATGTTTAGTAACTGCACAGATTGGAAAGGCAGATATATATCAATTTTGAATTTACATTTACATTTTAAAAACAGGCAAAAAATGACCCTAAACCTGCAAGCTCTGCAGTGCTAGAGTTGTTTTTTTTCTACGTCACTGGAATTAAGAGGCATAGTTTACAAGACAAAGTAAGCTGTCAAACCTGTTCTTAGAAAGAAGAGTGTTTCCTCATTTTTGCATTTTTTATGCAGTTCCCTAGAAAGTTGACTGCAGTGGGCATACAATACATGGTTCAACTATCTCCTCACACTTTTTTCAGAAGGCAAATTGCTGGCAGCTGTTGTATAGTACCTTCACAGTTTATATATGTTGATATGACTCCACCAGTTATCTGTGGTTCTTCGTATTAGCTGTTGTTCAAAGTGTATGTTTGAAAGCATGAACAATATGAAAACAGATCGTAGTTTGAAGTGGTTTATTCTCTAATATGGCATCACATAGTGTCTGTCCAGGAGAAATAAAATATACAGAAATGGAAACAGAAAATGGAAATTAAGATAAGTGCCAGAGAAACAGAAAAGCACAGCCAAGGGAAATAATTTTCAAAGCAATCTTCTAACAAGCTGTGCATTTTTTATTTTTACTTCTGAACTCTCCATTTAAAGTCAAACAAAACCAGGTCATCTTTATTGCAAAGTTGCTTTTGTACCAAAAGAAAAATCTCATTATCATTACAAGATCTGCCACCTATTTTCCCCTTGTCTAAATGGAGAAACACTGCTTTAGATCATCTGCTAATAAAACATAAAGCTTGTGATCCTGCTCTTAATCTCAGATTAAATACTACTGTTTCTGCTATGAATATTATGGATGTACTTTAAATTAAAATTATCTCAAAAGTATTTCTGATCAATTTTGACATTTTGACCCATATTCTGAACAGTAACTGGCTTTCTTCAAATTTCAGAGTTACAGAGAGAATTAGCGTCTGTACCTGCACACCTAAGACTCATTCTGGATATAGTAATGACATGCCATAATAAGTTATTAATATTGTAATAATGATAATAATAATAATGAATTTCTAGTCTTAAAAAAAATGATCAAACTGGAAATAGGTTCTATGCCTTATCTATCAATGTTAGGTAAATAACCGATCCTTCCCTGACCACATAATGGATAAGAAAAATGCAGACTTAGAAGGTTACGCTTGTCTTGCCCTGGGGAGAGGTGCACACGAATGTGCTGCCTGTCCTGTTAAGTTTTTTTTCACTTGCAGACTCCCTTTGCATGTCATGAACTAGTTCTCTGCAAAATAGATTTGCTAGAAAAGATGATACACCAAAGAAGGCAGATTTCAATGCTTGATCTTATTGGGAGTCAGACATCAGCCCTTATCCTAGAGTGCTGTAAGCTTGTTCCACTCCTAAGATGCCAGCACAAATACAGCTAAATTATCCAGAGATATTTTTGTCTCAGCTTTATATTAAAGCTTCATTTCATTTCCAATTCCAGTGCTTCACAGTTCTCACGTTTAATATTTCAGATTACTTAAAAATATCTAAACTGCCTACTGTATTTTTTTTTATTTCTGCCTCAGCCAACACTCAGAACTGTTGATCCCATCCATTTCACAAACAAGCTTTTATATATATAAAAGACACCACTCACTCCCTACTTTTTATTTTCCAAGCTAAGCAAGTCTCATTTTTTTAACTTTACTTCCCATTTTATGTTTTCATAACTTTTCTCTGTGATCTTTCCCATTTATTCCCCTCACACACTTTCAAAGTGCAGTAGATAAAAGCCAATGTGATACTCAGCTGAAGAGTTTGGCCTCACCAATGTCAAACAAACTGCAGTAATATTCCCTCAGATATAACACACAACACTTACTAATTAACTAAGAGCTAAAATTAGCCTTTGTTCTTGGTTTGTCTTGAAAATCATAATATTGCTGGCTCAAGTTCAATTTGAGGAGCACAAAGGATTAGTTTGATAAGTTTTGTTCTTGACATCCATAGTGCTTGCTGTTTAGCATTACCCTGCCAACTGAGAGCTTGTAAGTTTGCTGTTTAGCAATATGTTACAGATTCTTGCCTGGAGCACATTTTATCTTTCAAAAAATAGCATACTTGTCCTTCAAGAACCCTGTGATGTTACCCTTCATTGTTAGTGGTACAGGCACTGCAGTGACTAGTTCCTGAAGTATTTTGCAGGAAGTTTGTGGGTTGCTACTGATTTGTGTCTATCTTTTTACTAAATAAATGTTTTTTAAACCATTTTTAGAACATACTCATTTTGACTTCTGACAAAAACAGTGTTAGCAATTTTATGAACAATATTGGGTAGTACATTCGCATTTTCAAGAGAATCTGGTGAACTTGAGCACTCACAGCATAGCAGTCAAGCAAGGTCCATCACAGGGAATAAACACCATATAAAGGAAGAGGGAGAGAGCACACACTCTTTACAAAAATCAAAAGTAGGGAATTAAGTGATTCAAAATTTTAATCATCTTATGCTATGTCTTTAGAAGTAAATTAAGCATCAGGGGAAACAAGTCTGGGCGCTTGATTTTGTTTACTGTATCTTGATATGTTTTAACCATTCCAGTTTATAATCTCCTAGAGTCCTTCTGGTGATAGTTCAGGGATTAGCATAAACCAAAAGCATTTTCGGTTGGCAATTGATTTGGAGCTAAAGGCATGATTGTAGTTATTCTATGCCAGCACTAAGGAACAATTAAATACATCCTTAGTTTGTTATAATATATGTACTTATGCTAGCAGGAAATTAAGACATGGATTCAAACTTCTCCAAGGTTCTGTTTAGATTTGTGGAGTTTCGCTGCATTCTAATGCAGGACTTGAGGACACACTGTCCAGCTAGTTCACTAAACCCACAGCAAAGAACCATTGAGCCTCCAAAGTTTGTGTACATATGTAAAGTGTATATACACACAGAGAGGCACATAGAGACAGAAAGTACAAATAAAACTTGTTTAATGCAAAATACTGAAAGTGTGTTTTGCTATGTGTGCCTGGCAATATTTTTCACCAAGGATCACTTCTGTTCAAGGAAATTCCTTTAAGCTTGGCTAGAGAAGGAAACATGATGAAACTTTGATGGCACCTGGACCAATATAGCAACAGAAAATCCTTCATGATTTTGATGACAGGAGTGAACAAGGACACTGAAAGCCCAAGTAAACTCGACAGATTGGTTTTCTGTTGCAGTTTTTTGGACAAAAACATAGCAAATGTTGAGGAAA
>JAWWMO010000083.1:124624647-124672984 GCA_035047845.1 Dendrocincla fuliginosa
AGATAGATGATAGATAGATAGATAGATAGATAGATAGATAGATAGATAGATAGATAGATAGATAGATAGATAGATAAATAGATAAAACCTCTGATAGTATAAGGCTCCCATCTCCAGAGAACGTATTTTATGTGGGTTTTTTTCATCATGGAAAATAAGAACTGGAAGTTCTTGGGAACTACAAGCCAGCTTGATAATATTTCTGTTGAGACTGATTTAGAAAATTTATCTTTCCCCAGCTAGGTGCCTAAGTGTTACAGAATTATGTTCTTATATAGAAAATATCAGTTTCTTACATAGTCCAATACACTAGACATAAGTCTGTTCTCAAATAGGTGCAACTCCCTAGCTTGAGAAATCAGAATCAACCACAGTATACTATACTCAGTATATCAAATTATTTAGTCTTTATCTCACTTCTATAGAGAAGAATTCTGACATCCATGTATACTTTGGCCTTTTGCTTGAAAGGCAGTTTTCAAATATGTAATTCAACAGAATATCACACTTCTGTTATGCATATTTGACAGGATTGGACCAAACAAATATCCTTGAATCCCTCAGTCTGCCATTTCCACTAAACATATTTTTCTGTTTAAGAATAGCATCATGATTCTTTTCAATAGCATCATGTTTCAGCGATCAAAGAAGTATCCCTATTATGGTGTTTGGGAAATAAATTGGAAACAAGAGCAGAATGGCATTTTAGGAAACCCCACTTTGGAAAATTAGTTAAACTAAGAATTTCACAAAGCTACTTTGAGATCTGATCATCACCTTGTTTCTCTCTTACATAAATTCATTAATAATAGAATTTTATATAGATTTTTTCCTCTGAAGTTGTAACTATTAGTGATGGATGAATGCCTGTACCACCACTACTCTACTGGAGATCATTCACTTCACTTTCTACCACTTCTACCTCCTCATCCCTGTTGTTAAAGAAGAAAAGGAGTGAGGTACAGAGCAACAGAGCAATTTACAATAGTGTAATTTATAAATAATAATAATAATTTTAAATGGTAATTCCTATAATAGTTTAGGAAGCACTGGCAGTGGTGAAATATAGAAGTCTAAATCGAGAAGAAAGTTAAGGATGAAAACTCACTCAGTACAATAAAGTCAATGAATTGAGTTTGTTCTTCCATATGAAATAAGGTTTTCAAGACTGACAAAATATGGGTAACAACCATTCCTTATTATCCAAAGTTCTTTCCCTTTTTAAATAATTCAGTGAATATATTCTATTGAAAACCAAATCAAATAACACACTTAGCACTCAGATTGCAAGCATATCAGAAAGACTTAAAACATTTTGCATAATGTGACAAGAGTTTTCCTGAATCTTTTGCAGGTGTTCATCCCCACAGCTAGTTCTAAGTCTATAAAGTCTAATGTAAAAATGTCATGCCTTGCTTTTCTAGTAACAAGGGCCTTAATTCTTTCAACTTCCTGTAGCACTGTGCTAGGAAAGAGCACAGGAGAGCTTGTGTGATAACTCAGCAAGGTAAATATAGATCACAGAAGAAAATATAAGTTAGTGTACTGTGTCAGAGTGAACACGACAACTATGCTCATCCTTTTTCTGTCTGTGCCTGCCTGTACCCATTTACCTCATTCCACAGCTATTCCCAAACCTAGGCTCATTGCAACTGAGATCTAACCATTGTCTCTCCCGTCAGTCAAAGCAATACTTAGTCTTGGTCTTATCCGAAAGGTAACAGGTCCATTGAACATTATTGCTATCTGCTACCAACCCATATCTACCCTGCCACCTGCTTACTACTGATCTAATGTAATCCTCAAAAAACTCCAACCTCTCTTGCTCATGTTCTCCTGCTCATGTGATTGCTAATCCAAAATCCAAGAATGTTTCTGCTACCAGTCAAATGGTACTCTTTGAAGTGGTTTCTGTTCTGATCTGTAGTGAGTCCAGTCCTGGACTAGAAAGGAATTAATTCCCTTACAAATGGAGGTTATATGATGTTACTTAAGTAAAGTCATGCTAAGGAGAGGAGACCTTGCCTATAGAGAACTTCTGAAGGAGTATGAATTAACTGTAGGCTACTTGCTTCTGTAGAAAATTATGTATTGCTCTTTAGACATGTGAAACAAAAGCACAAAAACATTTATATTTAGAACTTAGTGAAGTGGTTGGGTGTGATTGATGACTACTTCTCTCATCACTGTGTTTTGAGCAGTTCCTGAACTCCTTTGCAAAAGCATGAAGTTGACTCTCAGCCCATTGCAACTCTTCTAACCAAAACCTCTAAAGATACTTCTGTAACAAGGTTAGAACTCAACTGCATCCATAGCAGCGTGACAGATAAAACTAGAAACATGTTTTGTGGGATCAAGTCTTCCCTCATTCTCCAGGATACGTTTCTCCCTTGTATCCCCCAAAGGCTTCCACCACTGCTGCCCCTCTTTGAATCTTAATAATGTTTCTCCACTTTATTTATGTTCATATCATTCAAAAAATTAGTTCAATTTTATCTCTATGATGCTTACCCTGAGATGGACTACTTTACTCCAGATTTGTCTCATGTGCCAAGTAAAAATGTTGAAATGTTGCATTATTTTTTGACATCTTCTCATGTTTTTTAAGGGAATTCAGAAGGCAGTAATTAAAAAAAAAAAAAGGTGCAACTTTCATGGCATTTGGTTTCTGTTTATTAAAGCCTCTGGGCTTTTTTGTGTGACCAGAGATTGCACACTGAGTCCATCCATGGCATTCCCAACTCCAGCTTTGGCACAGCTCCAGGTTTGCTCAGGTACCATTAAGAGACTGTGAAAGCATAGAAGGACAGCAGGCAGGAGACAAGGGTGTTGATTAGATCAAATCTGTGCATACCTGTACTTGAGGCTTTCTTTAAGTATATCACACAGTGAAACAGCCATTCCTTTCTAAATGAAAGCTCACATTTAACCTGGACAGATTTGTATGGTATATATGTGTCCTTTCATTTCACTGAATACATGTTTCAGTTTAAATATTAAAATATATTCTGAAATTCCTAGTCTACTCTGTTTTATACTTTAACATAACTGATGATACCAAGAATTTCAGGGGTTAGCAATCTTCTTTGAGATATAAGTAAGCTGTAAACTTTGTCTATTTTGGTGGCCTGTATTTAAGGTTTTCTCTCTATTAGGCTTATCTCTATTAATATTAACTTAATATTAACTTAATATATGTTAATAATAATATATGTTGACATTTAAATATTTTTCTCTATTATTATTTCACAGTTTCCTTTGTGAACAATGCAATTTGCTCAATGACTTCAACAGAAACTGAGCTTTTTTTCGAGTACTTACTTCGCTACAAATGGCTAATTATCCTCAGTATATTTACAGAAAAGGTAGAAGCAAACCTGGCTGAGGGAGAAGTACAGGAATGACTCTTTTAATACTTCTTTGTGTTATTGATGTTGAAGAACCCAAGTATAATTTCTTTTCTTTCTGCTAAATTTTTTTGCATTTATGACCACACATTTCTTAGCACACTCAAACCTAACAATTTGACTGCCAGCCTTATCACTCCATCAACAACTCCTTCCTGCTGCACCACAGTGCTGAACTTTGACCTGTAAAGATTAGCTCACCCTAAAGAAAGGGGCAAAGGGTAGTTTGGTTTCCCAGCCCTTTTGATTTAATCTTTTCAGGCTTTCAGGCGGATTACCTGAAGATGTAGACTCTGCTACTATGTTGGTGACTTTTCTATATTTTCTATTTGTTCTTTCCTCCAACAAGAGGTATTTAAAAGATTCCTTTTAGAATATGAAACAGTGTTATTGGATTTTAGCTGATGATAACCAGCTATTGTGGAAGCTAAATCATTTGTTAAACTGACAGCAAAACTACAAGGGCAGTACTGTAGATTCTGAACATACATAGTCAAAAGGTGCCAGCATGACTGAGGACCTTAAATGCAAGAAAACTGCTTTAAAAATAGTGAGCAGATAAAAAAAAGCCCTTTATTTACCTGCCTTATGTCTAATATTGCCATCGATTCAGATACCAGTTATTCCCCACTGGCTACAATACCATACACTGATGTTTGCAGGTACTGAATGAAATGATCCTACTCTACCACCAGCAGTGGCACATACTTTGGTGTAAGGCTTTTGCCCAAACCTGCACAAAACCCTAACAGAGTAACACAAGAGTAAATTAATTAAAGAACAACATTCTTTAAAGTTGTTAATGTCTATAATGTAATTAAAGTCTTTAATGTTGTTTGAAGCTCTTTGGATTCCAATTGAATATAAAAAAAGTAATTAGAATTTGCAGTTCTGAATGACTTTTAAATAAACATTGCGGGTCTTATCTGTGCATTTGCCTAAGTGTAGATATATTTCCTTGATTTAAAGAGAAATAATACTGAACTCTGACTGGTGGAACAGAAGTATATGCAGTGTTCTCACTTTCGTGGAACATCAGATTATGTGTTGTTTTTGTTGTGGGTTTTTTTGGTTGTGGTTTTTTTTTTTTTTTTTTTTTTAATTACTACTAGGGTTACAAGTATGGAAAAAATAGGGTTTATTCCTCAACAGGAACACAGAAGGCAATAGGTTATATGGTCATACAGGACATCAGTATCAGAACCCAAGACAATCCAGAATCCAACCTCACTCACGCTGTGTGAATCAATGCTGTGTTTGAACTGTGATTTTATTTCTGTAGAGTTTTCTAAATAGCAAAAACACAAGATGTAGCAAAAACCTCATCAGTATTATACTGCCTATGTATCTCTTCTGGAGATGCTCAAACTGATGTATGGTCCTCCTAAACTTGATAGAATATTGTTTAGTGTTCTCCTAGCCCAATACCTGCACATGGAATTCACCTTTGCACCCACTTCCGTTCAACCATTCTCATCTAATTATTCACCCAGTGCTGTAGGTTGGAAGTCTCTACAGGTCTGAAAGTTACAAAGCACCAAACACATCCTTTTGGCCACTTGCCCTTTTAATCCATGTTGTGAATTGATTATCTCCATCTGACCTCAGTAAGAATGCTGCAGCTGTGAGCCATGGCAGCAGACAATCGAGATGAATAACTCCCAGTTTCTCAGGTGACTCCTCATATGTCATAAGCAGACAACACTATTTATCACATCTATTAACCTACATTGCATTTTTTCCAACAGTTTTTTTGTGAATCAGCAAAACACACATTTTTAGGAGATATTTGGGACTTTAAGTACTTGCCAATTAATTACAATCTGCACATACCATATTGTGGTCTGACTTCAAATATCTGCTCTGTGTTCTAGATGTTCTGGAAACTGTATATTTTTAGATTGTGTTTTCATCGCTGTAAGCAAAAGCAATGCCATGCCAGGACTCACACGCTTCCTAGACTTGCGTATTGAGCTTTCTGTCAGGACAAACATACCCACGTCCTCAGTAGCTGTGCATGAGAGCTGAACCTTTCATCAGACACACACTTCCCTTTAATGAGGTTCTGAACCAGCTGACTTGACAAAGTTAATTGTTAAGTCTCATCTACACAAATAAAACATTTTGCATTTTACTTTAGCTACAGTATTGTGCAGTGACTAGATGTGAATAGTTGCTATAATAAGCCATTATTTTTGCAGAGCCTGTTTGAAGTTTATCTTGTGCAGAACACCAGAACAGAGGGCTGCATGTGCTTTGTTTCACTGAAGCTTTTAAGTTGCTCAGTGAACTGTGATCTTTAAAGAAGCCTGACTTTGATAGCTTTATGTCCTATCAGATTCTCATCAAAACCAGTACTAAGCAAGGATCCCATTACTGTTCAAATAGCTTTGTTAATGAGTTATAAGCAATATGAGTGACACGGCTATGTCCTGCCATTTTTTCCTGCTCTTTAAAGCTTGGTCTTAATTCTTTCTCCTGAAGCCATCTGCAACTCCAAAGCCTTTGGTTAGGGAAGGGCTCCAAAGGGATACCCCAATCTTGGAATCTCCCAGGTTCATCCACATTGTTAAAGGATTCAGTCTCTGGACGACAGTGATACCACTTCATACTTGCATTTGCAAAATTGACTATTATAATTTTTTTGCAAGTTTTGAAGTTCCGAAATGCAACTGGACTTTCAGAGTGTTAAATTTCCTAGAAGGCAGCAGGATGAGACATATTCTAGACCTGCCTTGGTGTCTGACTGGTCTTTGATTCATTTGTATATAAAAGGCTCTAATGGTTTGAAAGCAGTACTAAGAAACACCAGGTCGCGTATGTGTGTGTGAAGGAGAGACGCAAGGATATAAAATTTCATAGTATGTATTTAAACCAAGAATGATGTGCTTGAGAATAAGACTATATAAAGGGAAAAAAACTCTTGAAAACTAAGGTTCTTTTTGGTCTGACGAGGATCTCTAGAGCACAGAAGGAAACTTGGAAAGATCATAACAATCACAGTGAGTTCTCTGACAAGCATCTGCAGCTCTGTGAAACAGGCCACTTTTCACCAATGAGACTCTGCTATTCTGATTTATCATCATGTGAAGGGCTCCATACTGTTTAAATGCAGTAACTATCAAAAGGACAATCATAAAATGAAGTTCTGTAGTGTCTATCAGGTTGTAATGCAGAGTTCAGGTACGGCTTTTCACTCTCTCCAGAGCCAAAGGAAGTAGGAAAGCAGATGTTAGGACATGGATTCTCTAGTGTTCAGCAAAAGGGAAATTAGCACATCCAGTCACAACCAACACATTTTATTTGTAATTTCAGAATTTAACTGTGCAATTTTATCTCTGAGTTTGGTGATCTTCAGTGTCAGCGGCCTTCCACCAGACCCCCTACAAGAAGTCTGCTCTCATAAAGCTTCAAAACAGTGTTGAAAGAGTAGTTTAAAGAGAATAAATAGAATAAATACATAGTCTTTCCAACAGTCCCTGTTGTCCAATTCAGGTGCAAATCTCAATCTACTATAGAGTTGCAATATCTCTAAAATGATAACTGAGTTATCATTTATCCTACACATCCCTTGCTCTAGCACTGGCTTCACCAAGTTGAAATTACTTTGGATTACTTTTATTAAACAAAATTGTCTCAGGTGGAAACACTCCAATGAGAAATGAACACACCAGTGTTAGTGAGGGGAGAGGAAGAAATTTGAGAATATGTTATGAAAAGTGAAAAGTTAGTGAGAACAAGGGTCTAGATTAAAATGCAATCCCAATGACAGACGTCAAACTCAGCAGAACAAAAATAACCAGTTTGACCACATTACTACAAGTAAGTGCAGGTCACCTTTTAATCTTTCTATCACTTGGCTAAAATATGTACATTTCCCTCTAATGGAAATATTAATCTAGTTTAGTTGTAATTTGCAAAACCAGTCACCACTTAAATGACACTGAAGATAATTCCCAAAAAGGTTTGCATTCAGCTTCTAATTATGACAATGAACTTCCACAGCTCTCCTTAATGGTGGCTGTAACTATTCAACAAGGTTTTAAAGAAAATGTTGACAGGCAACACATGCACGCCATCAACTATGTGCACACTCACAGGTACAGCCTGAAGGTCATTTGGAACATCGTTTGGTTTTTTTAACTCTTATCTAAAAGTCTTGTAACCTGTTGTTTGCCCTGGCAGCTGAGCTAGGTTTGCCTGGGCTATGCTTTGTTCCCACGTTCTCCAGTGTGCTACATGGTGAAATCAGCAGCATTGCCCAGCCAGACCTGAGGAGTGCTCGACATCAAGTATATACTCAGCTAATTTTCTAAATTGCAAGAGCCCAGCACAGGCTCCCTGCCTCTTTTTTATTTTTTTATTTTTCCCAGTGAGAGAAATGCTCTCTTAGCAATTATTTTTATGGCTTAAAATGATTATACATTAGTCTCTTGAACTTAATACATACTATTTATAGTATGTATTTCTATTATTTACTTTTTTGCCTTCTCACCACAGTGCGTCAACAGTGACCCCTTCATGGCAGAGTGCTGTAGGCATTAATTTTAACAGCACAGCTCTTACACATTATATAACCTATAGTATTTGCAGCAGTGTCCCATGAAATTAACTGCCTGAATAATTGCAATATTGCATGGAATCATTAAAGTTCAGTTTAAATCAGTTCAGACAATACACAGTTTCACTGGGAGAAATGAAATATTAGCCCAAGACCTGAAGCCTTTGAAGAAATTTGTCAACCACTCCCATGCCTTGTGTCCAGTAAAAAATAATTTTTTTACTTTAAACACTACTGTTCACCAGTCACCTTGGAAAATTAAAATCCAGATTGCTTACCATTCTTCAGATATATTCCTGCTGACAAACCCTTCAATATTGCAGTCCAGAAGGTACTGAACAGCATCTTACCCTACTTTATGTATCTTCATATATCTAGATACCAGAGAGATATAAACAGTGGTGAAAAAATACTGTATGTTCAAAGCTCCAATCCTACTTATAGTTTTTCGTTACATGTGTTAGAAATCCAGAAGTAGCTTTAGCACATTGGCAGGTTTCTGCTGCTCAAAAATAAAGATCAATGGCAAGAGAAATAGGAAGGAAGGGAGGAAAGGAAGAAGGAAGGTCAGTACAGTGGATCAGAATAGGATTATTTCTGTGTTCAGTCTTCCTATTGGCAAGTAATTACAGATGACTAGGAAGATTTCCACAAAAGAAAGTTAATTTTGCCATATCAGACATAGGAAACTTTACTCAAATATGTTCCTTAACGCATAGGTGATGGATGTCAGTACCAGAAAAAAAGGGGATAAAGTCTTTTGGCACAGGCATGTTTTAATCATGTGAAGGTATTTGAATCCACCACCTCCAAGCATGCCTCATGGCACATAACAAGCATATGCAGTGAGGGAGGCTCAGTTCTTGTTCCAAAGTCCATGGCTTAGGTCCATGTACACTGAAAATGTAGGAGTGCGCTAAGAACAGAAGTACAAACAAAATTCCCATAAAAGTTTATTACACACCCTGTTTTGGCAACAGTGAACTTTGGTAAAGGGTGATAGTAATAACCTGTTCCTTGTGCTGTGTCGTACTTACACATTTACTCACCCCACTTTTTCCTCCTTCCTCTCTGGAAATGCTCCAGTAAGTGCAATGTAAGATGTTCAGCACTTTTAAGAGCTATGAGTTCCTCTTATCTAATGTGAAGACAAAAAGAATTAACTCAAAATTCTCTCTCAGCCATGAAGAGAGAAAAACTGAATCACAGGTGGTGCTGGCAAATACAAAACTTGTATGCAATGCTACAAATTTGCATGATGCACAGAGAGCTGGTATAAGCTTTGCAGTGGGATCAGAAAGGGTTGCCTGGGTGGGCAGCAGTACAGTGCAGCCAGGTGCTAGTGCTGGCAGAGAAACTTCTGCTGACAAACATTTATACTTATATCAAAGGCAAAAGGCTTCAGGATACTGGGATCTCTAGTCTGCTGCCTTGTAGTCCATTCCAAAATCTCTCCTCTCAGCCTGAAGAACTATAGCTAGATCTGCAGAGAAGAATACAGACACCTTATACTTATTGTTCCTAAGAAAAGTCAAAATTCCACAAAGTCTGAGATCCACAGCAACATTCAGGTTTAGAAAACTGAATTTAACCTAGATTTTCTCTAGGTTTAAGGGGAGTGTGCTGATGATGTCTGACTCTGGTAGCTAAAACTTACAGAGAGAAGCAAACTAAGATACAGCTTAAAGGGGAAAATTATAGCTATTTCTGTGATGTATTAGATTTAGCAATGTCTACAGAACCAAAGGATGTGCTATTTCACGCAATTTCACAGTTTTAACGAAATTATGCATGTATAAAAATATTTCTCAAAAAAGTTTGCTCTTCATGCTCCTTAAATAACTTGGGGTAGCACAAAGTAAACTCTCAAGAATAAAAGGTATATTGTTAATACAGACTGCATGCTAAGAATAATGCTCTCATTTCCATTACTTGTTCTGTTATTCTCCCGAAAGACAACAGATTGTTGTGACTACATTAAAAAAGCATGATTTGAAGGGAGATATCTTTCTTTCAGACAACTGATATAACTGGAAGAAAAAAAGCCAACCAAATAAACAGGTATAATTCAGGCAAAACTGCAACCTTCAGTTTAGCACAGATTATGGAAAAAAACCCCCAAACCTACATAGAGTTTAACTAGGTTATGTTAATGAGCTAGACAATCTGAAAGAGAAAATGCCGACATCCGTAGAGAATAGGGGAGCTTAAGACAATATCAAAGAGAGGAGAAAGAGAAAAAAAATAATGATCTTCAGTGGAACCTTGACGTGTTGTGGGCATACAGGGCTTGGAATGGCTAAGATGTACCACAGAAGCAATAACCCTCCTCTGTGGTTTTGAATTTGACCAGAATAATTATCCTTTCTTCCTAGATTCATCTACGGAAGTTGCCTCATGTCTCCCACCGGGATCAGAATCAGTTAAGGGATGCTGTGTTTTTTTCTGTGAATAATGCAAGATTTTATGTCACAGCATTTATAATACATTAGTTATCTCAATGTTTTCTACCAGAGAAAAGCCTGCCTGATCAAATAAAATCAAATTCACTGATAAATGCTCTGTTTGTTTAAAAAAATAGTAAACCCAGTCGAATATCAAAATCAACATGAAACTGGGTAATCCTGGGCTTTGATGTATCAATGCAAATGGCTCACTGTGTTACAGCCAGACAGTTATTTCACAGGATCTCAGTGGCATGATATTTCAGCCTACATGATACTCATTACTGGTCAAATATGGGTAAGGAATTCACAATGAGTACACCACTCAGCTGGTTAGAACCGAGCTTAGGCATGGCAACACCAGGCTGAATTCACTACAGTTATCCTACCCTTATATTCCAATAACACCTGTGAAGTATTACCTTTCCTAGCACACATTTGGGTGAACTATTTTTTTCCCTCTCTTAAAGCAATGTTAATAAACAACAAGATTTCCAAAAATAACTTGTGAGAGACAGTCCTCAGTGACCCTAAAGCAAAAGAATAGAAGCCATATTTAGCTGCCAGTTCTTTACTCATAGGGAAGTCACAGCAGAAGTGTTAAAGTGATAACAAGTCTGACTGTGCAGGGAAGGATGGAGTGGTATCTCTCTCAATAGCTGTGCAAGTTCCATTCAGGAAATCCCTACTCTCTGAGATGAAACATCATCACTTGCTGAACTACAAAGCCAGTTTCCCAATACAGTGCCGGATATCCTATACAAAGATATCCTGTGAAATCAGGATAAGCCTGGAAGAAATGGAGTGAACATTAAGTCTGTTTGACTTCACCTTGGAATTACCCATTACCAAATATCGCAGTTCAGAAAATGTTTCTAATGTGGTGAATGGGAACAACCCGTACTAGACCGCACAGTATTTAGGGAATGAGCTAATTAACCTGAATGTAATAGAGAGTATTTCTTCCAGTGTAACAGCAAGGATTTAGAAACTGATGCTGCTTACCATTACCTTCATAAGGAGTACATTTTTAACAGACCTTTAAACCTGCATCCATAAATAGGACATATTTAGATCTAAAATAGTAACTTTCAGAAAGTGAATAATCTGAAAACATGGTATTCCTGATGTCCTAAAAATAAAAACTGCATTTAACATCTCCCCCTCCTCTCTCCCTTTTTTTAAATTTTTTTTCCTCCAGGAGATTGTTATAGACTCAATATCTCCACACACTGGTAATTAGAACAAGGAACAAAATGTACCTTTTTTTCCTTTCTTTTTCTTTCTTCCCCCCCCCCCCCCCCTTTAATTGTTTTCAAATAGGTAGTAACATGACACTATTATTCTTTACATTGCATAAATATATGCTCTGATAACCCATATTTTAAAGTGATTTTCCAGATGACTGCAGTGGTAGCAAATCAACATCAGCAGGAGTTCTGTATGGATTCACTGTCATACAAGAAATAGAGTAAAACTCTTGAGGATTAAATATTGATATTACTTGTTTAATGAAAGCAAATTAATTGGATGGCTTTTTTGTGTTTTGGGCAACTTTTTCAGTTTTCTTTTATGTAGAAATGTTTCTGTGAGAAAAAGTAATCCTGAAATAAAAATTTTGTATTCTTTACAGACCTCAGTCTGCCGTGATGGTGTCAATTTGAAAGTAAAGTATGGACGAATTTTCTTCTAAACCCCCTTTCTGTCAAGTATTTTCATAATTATGTTAACACTTGCTTTCTATAAGCAACATCGGGGTTTTTTTTCCTGACATCGTGTCAGAGGAAGAGAGAGAGGCAGTCAAGTAAAGTGGCTGAAAAGTGCCATCTGCTGCCACTGGGGGAAATAGCTGAGGCTGAGCAGACACACCATGACTGGAAGTGCAAAAGATGTTCTGGCATCAGGTCATTACAGGAAAGATTAGGAACTTGAGAGGAGAAAACAGCATTTTCTTCCTTGTTAGAATCATAGAATCATTTAGGTTAGAAAAGACCTAGAAGATCATCAAGTTCAACCTTTGACTGAAAACCACCTTGTCAACCGGACCATAGATAGCACCAAATGTCATGTCCAGTTGCTTCTTGAACACTTCAATGGATGGTGACTCCACCACCTCCCTGGTCAGCCTGTTCCAGTGCTTGACCACCCTTTCAGTGAAGAAATTCTTCCTGATGTCCAACCTGAACTTCTTCTGGTGCAACTTGAAGCCACTTTTTCTTATCATCTCGCTTGCTGCATGGGAGAAGAGGCTGACCCCCACCTACCTACAACCTTCTTTCAGGCAGTTGTAGAGAGTGATAAGGTTCCCCCCGACTCTCCTTTTCTCCAGGCTAAACAACCCTGGTTCCCTCAGTCTCTCCTCACAGGACTTACTCTCCAGACCCTTCTCCAGTCTCATTGCCCTTCTTTGGACTCACTCCAGCACCTCAATGTCCTTCCTGAACTGAGGGGCTCAAAACTGGGCACATCACTTGAGGTGTCTCACCACTGTTCAGTACAGAGGAGCAATCACTACCCTGGCCCTGCTGGCCACACTATATCTAATACAAGCCATGATGACATTGGCCTTCTTGGCCATCTGGGCACACTGCTGGCTCATGTTTCAGTGGCTGTTGTCCAGCATGCCCAGGTCCTTTTCCACCAGGCAGCTTTCCAGCCACCCTCCCAAGTCTGTAGGGCTGCACAGGGTTGTTTTCACTGAAGTGTAGGACCCAGCACTTCACCTTGTTGAACCTCATACAACTGACCTCAGGCCATCAATCCAGCCTGTCCAGATCCTTCTGCAGAGCCTTCCAACTCTCCAGCAGATCAGCACTCCTGCCCAATTTGGTGTCATCTGTGAACTTCCTGAGGATGCACTTGATCCCCTCATCCAAATCATCAATAAACAGGGCTGGTTCCAGTACCAAGCCTTGCCTTTATAGCAACAGTAATGTATTTTCCATTTGGAGAAATGTATTCAACAGCATTGATATTTTTCATAAAGCACATCATCTGGTACATCATGCCTATGGCTTTTAAAAAAAAACCTTAATGCATATATTTAGCTCTATTTTATATGTACATACATACCTAGATCATCCACTGTGTTTCCTTTTTGGCCCTGGCATACTGGAAATAATTTCACATGCACTTGCTTAAGTTGAATTTAAATCAGTTGTCAGTCATTAAAATTATGGATATAAAGCTGATTTTTACATCTATTTCCTTATTCTTTTTGCTCTAAAACTCTTTACCTCTAATGACTTTCAGACCCCATTTCTACACATCAGACAAAACCCCTTAGCTTGTATCCCCTTGAACTCCAGAGGAGTTATGCTGGTACAGCTGTACCAGTTCATTCAGACAGTACTTCTACCTGCAGGGTTTTTTTTGCTCTATTCTTGCTAGTGTACTGACACTAGATCTGCCTAAAAATAATTTTCTTTTTAATCCCAGATGAATTGGTACCTCCCAAAATAGAAGATGTATTGCTTGAGGATTTTGTGAAGGCTGGGTGACAGAGCACTAAACCACTGCATTTACAGGGGTCTTTCCCAGCTTCTCGAAAGCTCTAGTTCCTAAAGATAATAATGTGAAGAAGAGGCTGCAAAAGTAAAAACAGGGGCAATATTTCTTGGTGCATCACGGCAGGACCTAACAAAAGAATCTTAGGACTCCAAATCAGACATGAAAGTGTTGAAACAGACAAATCCATAAAATTGGTGTACTTGTGTTTTACCAAAAGGCTTATTTTTAGTGGCTTTAAATATATTAAGTTTCAAAGACACATGGTTGGCTATTAATTCCTAACAGGAATGCATTTATTGTGGGCCTGTAGGATCTGGAGAGGACTGAGTGTATGGAATAAATTAATAAGAATTATTTTCTCATATGCAGAGAATAATCAGCTATTGCTGAGATCTTGCTCCAAAATTTTGTGACATCCAAAAATTATGGATTACTTTTCTTAGAGGAGCATATGTATACTCAGAAGGAGCATGGGATGGCCCACATAAAAAAACTTTAGTCTTGAATATGTTGGGTGGGCGGTTCCAAAAACATATATAATTTTTTCATTTTACCCAACCACATTATATTTTACCCCACCACATGATATTTTACATACTTCACACACTGCATACGTTTGTGAAAATGGGCCAAGTGCAGAAACTAAAATAATGATGTTCTCCAAATTACATCTGTTGCCTTTCTCTATCCCAGCTGAATTCAATCAAGAGTTCATATCCTGTAAAAGATGAAGCTACTTATACTGCACATGTTGTGCCAAATACTTCTTGCAATGGTAGAGGGACTTGAGACACCACTGTCAGTCAGGCCAGGTTATTTTTCCCATGGTGTTTGAACTGAACCTGATCTACCTCATTTTGGAAGCAGATGTTCAGTCATTTACTGTCTTTTAGTTGAGTTTCAGTGTTTGCACACTGAAGGGGCTGTAGCTTCCAACTGAGGATACAAAAGTACTTTAAGTGATTTTGGCTAGTTTAACTTGCAATCACACTTTCAACGAAATGGAACAGCACATACAACAGATAACTCCCATGATAGAAAAAGTTTGAAGTTTAGGGGATGGCTGCATCAAACCACAGAATTACAGCATTATCTGTCTGAACCACACTATTGATGGAGATCTTACAGTACATAAAAGATAAAATTCAATCTGTGATCTCTTTAGAAACTGAACTGTGTTGATTTTATCACCACCACTACCATCCTGTTTTCTTATATATTTTTATGTACTCAACATTTCTCACAATAACCTAGACTGAGAAACATATTTAAAGTGATTAAAGTTTACAACAGGGAGTAAAGGAAAAAATAATTAATATTTCTGCATCATGTTTAGTCTGAAAACTAGTTGGAGAATTTTTTTCTTGGCTCAAGGAACTAAACCAGGAATTAACTGACAGATGATTTCATTTGCTTTGTGTCAAAAGAAAAATAAACTGTTTTAATTGAGAAAAGATTTAGAAATTACTAAAGTAGAAGTCACAACATGAACTACAGACACCAGTGAAGTGTAAAGACATTTTTTTCTCTTATCTGCAGGCTGTTACAGCTGTAAAACACTTTAAAGCTCTTGACACATGAAGAACTTTCTCCTAATACCTGATAAGCCAAATCACTTATCTCTATAATTCTTTACATAACATTTCCTAGCATGTTGATAGATACAGGAAATTGTTCATTACTCTATTGGTGTACACTACCAAAAGTGGTCATTTGGTCAAAAATAATAAATGGACTACAAATAAAACTGTAAGTCAGAGAATTATATAAGAAAACAAAGATATTTGGAAATATATTGTTAGACCTAGACCATGACTGTCTTTCTGCCAGTTTTCAGGCCTCTCTTGTGTAAGATCAAAATTGATCTTTGAATGGCTTCGTACTTCCTTGTTCATGTGCCTAACTTCTTCTGTAACATGAAGAAAGAAAATAAAAAAAACCCAACAAAACAATAAAAGAACACCCATCCCCCCAGCCACTGCTGTGTTCCCTGTGTGATACAGAATCCCACTGCTTTTCAGCAGCTAACAAAAATTGAGAAAGAAAAACCAGATTAAAGTCCCTAGTGTCATTTCTTGGCATCTTTTAAAAGCCAAAAAGAAATTATTATAGCTGAAAACTAGATTCCAAAGTAAAAAACTTACCTGATCGAAGACTGGTCATTTCTACTATCAACACCTGGCATCAAAGAAATTCTTTATAATAGTTTGAGTGACAGTCTTCAAAGACACAAAGGTTTTTGATATTACTTCTTTCTCCCTCATACACTTCCAGGATACACAACTAAGCTGACCTTTTTGTATCATTCATCCATCTGTATCCTTCAAGAATTGGATAAAAAACCCCATTTTAATTGAAAGAAAACATCAACGATTAAGAAAAATTTTTATGAAATTACAGTAGAAGTAATCTCATAGTGAAGGAGATGTTCCTCCAAGAACTCGGATGAAAAAGGAGAAAAATTATCTTCATTATATTTCAAAAAAGCTGCTGAATGGTTTTGCACCACATGTTCCACGAGTAGGAAAAAAATCTTTCATACTCTTCGAACATGTAACACTCTACCCCCAGAGAAATCTGTTCTTCTTTCCAAAAGATGTAAGTACTGAATTGAAATGTCACAAGGAAAAGTAACTAAAAATTGTTTTGAACATCCCAGACTGGAAAGCAATGCAATATTTATTGAGTTCATACAAATACAAAATGAAAACTGCTGAAAGTACATTTCTGTGGTCACACAAAAAGCTCCAGTCCTGTCTTCTGAGAAGGCAGAAACATAAATTCAAAATTTTCAAATATTTAGGATATGTAATTTTTTTTCAACAAGGATGTTACCATTGGCTCTTGTGGTCCCAAGAATGAAAGAGCAATAAGACTGTTTAAGGATCCACCCTGAAACTCTGGCAATCAAAAAGGTTGTGCAAAGACATGGTGGTACTAAGAAGTATCTGTCAATCTGTCAACAGACTCTTGTTTCAGTTGCTAAAAAGAAGCATAAGAAACACAATAACCTGAGACGTTCAGCAACGGCACACTGACAGCAGCAAAGCCTCAGGTAGCCTTGAGAGTCTGCAAGGAAGAAGGGACCAAGAGCAGAAGATGAAGAGAATGGTAGAGAACAAATATGAGTAAGAAAAAAGTTCCAAAAGTAAAATCAAATCAAAACCAACAGTGTGATTAGTGCTACCATTTCCTATCCATGCCTGAATATTACACATAGTATTTCATCCTTATTTACTTTTACAGACACGCACATACACATGTTGTTGATTTTATCCTATAGTAGGTAATGCACCACAAATCTATGCAGTTTCTAAGAAACTTCAGTCCTGAGTTTCTGCTTCTTCACAGGCTTTGGTGATGCTTCACAGTAATCTTGGCTACACAGCAGCTATTGATTCAAAATACAAATACAGTGTGAGAATTTCACAGCACAATAGGGTTATTGTTACTGGTCTGAACAGCCCATTTCAGCAGCAAATGCAGCACCCAAGTATCCGAGAACATTGTAAAATGCTTTGCATTGATTTCTTCTTGTACTTATCCATGAACATACAACTAAGATATAAAACCAGAATGCTTGTGCAGCATACTATTCTGCTAGCGTGGCACAAACATAGTGCTACAAAAGTGTACCACCAGAATAATGTATTTTTTAAAGAAAATGAAGGGTATAAAAGTCACAAGACCAACATTAAAAAAAAAAAAAAGGAAAAAGAAAAAATAAAGAAAAGGAAATAAATGAGAACCCAACAAATTTGCCACTAGTGCCACCACTGAAGTTGTTGCCCAATATGGCAAACTTCTTAGTGCCACACATACTCTGCAACTCCACTCATCCCACCTACTGCCATCATGACTAGAATCTTTCTCCAAGATTTTTATGACTTCATTTTAACTTCATTGTAATAACAGCTGTCACTGTGAGTGAGACTGTGTGCTGCTGGTTAAAGAAAGAGCTCTGAGTTAAAAATTTGGTTCAGAGAAATTATTTCTTTTGAACAAAAAATTGTCTGGAAATAAACTATTCATCATCCCTATGATTTTTAAAAATATTATAAAATACTATTACTTAATTATATTTCTATACTTTCTCACTACCATGGCTTATGGAATAGTCTATTCATTGCAAGTTTCATGTAAAAATAACCTTTTTTACAGCTGAGTCATTTGTACTTTCAGAGGAGAGGAAGGAGGATGCAAAGTCATATTCAATCAAAGCAAAAACACTCTACCTAAGTCTGAACAATGAGCAAAGATGAAGAGCAGCAGTGAATCATGATCACAGGAGCCTGTGCCTTCCCCTGCCTGATACCCTTTCCAGGTAGGAGCAGCTTTCCCCTGTGAATTCCTCCCACTCCCCTTAGTCTGGTTCCTTGCAAACACAGACACTGACTCCCTGCCTTTCCAGCCAGCCACCTGTGGTAGCAGGAATGACAGTAGGAGTGGTGCAGCATGCAGGAGGATTTGTGCATGGGCACTCCTATGTAGTATCTTCCTCGTTAAGAAACAGAATTACATGGTTTGAGCTGGAAGGGACCTTAAAGATCATGTAGTTCCACCCTCCAGACCCCTGGCAGGGACACTTTCCACTACACCAGGTTTCTCAAAGACCAACACAGCCTGGTCTTGAACAGTTCAAGAGATGGGACATCCAATAGTCCAGTTGTGCTTCTTGGATCAACAGCACTCAGTACTGCAAGGAATTGAATTTTCATTAATTTTCTGTTTGTGATGTTCACTCATGGTTTAGGCACAATTTTTCAAAAAATTTTACTGCTGAAAGGACTCATATAGCATAGTAAAACAAACACAATATTTTATTTAAAAAAAACCCCACAAAACAAAACATACACTTCCTTACACATGATTCCACCGGTTCTTTTCTCCAAAAGAAGTTAAAATTTGGCATGAACCCTTTCAATTGTCTGTGAATTCTTCCAAAATTAATTTTGTAATTTTCTACTTGGAGATAAGTTCTGAACTGAACCATTCACACACAGCTGACATCAAAAATATACTCAATGTCTTTTTTTATAGATGTGAGAAAGGTAAAACTAATTATTTATCAACTAACAAACCCAAATGTCGGTTAGTTCTTAGCCAAGTGACTGCTCTGTCACTCTTACAGTCAGCTTTTGCCACCAATGCAAAAAATACGTTTTATTGGATCACAAGGAATAAACCCCTCATCTGACAAATGCTGACAAGGCCTGTTACCTGAAAGGGAAGGCTCCACTCTGTGGAAAGTGCATCTTCCACAGCAGAACACAGCACCGGAGAAGTAAAGTTTTGAGTTTATCGCAACACAAATGGGCAGTCAGGTCTTCCAAACCAGGAGGAATCTATACCTTAGAAACAGTGAATCTCAATCAGGAATTTCACATCCATCAAAAAGGTTACATGTATTTCTGAATGAGTCTTGGTCTTAAAAAGTGTATATTTTGAGATATTACAGCAAAAAAATTTCTATTTTTTAAAAAATTTAATTTCTTCTGATGAGTGGTTGTATTATTACCTGTGAATGAGAAAACAGATATTGTGAAATTTTAAGAATCTAATATGACATATTATGACAGTTAAAGAGGGTGCTTCTTTTCTGTTGTTTAAAAAATGGGAACACAAACTCCATGTTATTATTTGCATTATAAGGACTCCATATATGTGTACAAATTAACTGCCACAGCCATGAATACGTGTCTAATTTGCTATATTAGTAAGTACATTACAATTATTAAACCATAGGATAAAAAATACATTCCCACCTCTTCCCATTTTATTGGATGGCTTCAGTGTGCTTGATTGCCTAAGAGTGTGAAGTCAGAACTGGAAGACGTCCATTTATAGAATAAAATCTGATTGCAGCAGATATGTCAGCAAGCCTTGGAATGCATTACATTTAAATGCACAACATTTCCAGTACCTATAAATGGGAAGTGGCACCACACACTTCATGATTTCATGCTAACAACCAGAATCTGCTTGGACTTTTGTAGGATGGGAGGTTCAGACAAATTCTCAATCTTTTGTCTCCTTCCGCACATATTTTAGGTTTTAGATTCACTAAGTGAGTTTGGTTTGAATGTACTGCCCAGGATCATCATGCTGCTCTTCCCATAGTAGCAAAACTTGCTGCTCGCTTTGTACCATGCATATGATCAAGGTTTCTAGTCCAAAAAGAGGAGAGAAGCAGAGGAAAGGGATCCAGAGTTACTAATATCAAATAAAACCACAGGTCCAAGCCCCACCAATATTTTGGAAAACCTTAGTCAGTTTGGATATGAAAAGGAGAAGCTGAAATGAGTTTAGACTTAAAAAATACTCTTTGACTCATGTTCTGTCAGTTATTACACTTAGACAAATTTGAATGACTAAAGTGTTCAAATATTATAGCTCAGGTTTGAAAATATTTTCAGTGGTGGCCATATTTTCTGTCAGTTTTAATTCATGTTTAATTGATCTGCTTCACTGTGAAAAACAGTCTAAATGAGATGCTGAGGATGAATGAACATGTAATATTTTAATAAGAAATACAATTTTAATATATATTTTATCAATAATAACAGTAAATTAGTAATGAAAAACAAAAATAAAATTTAAAAAATAAAATAAAAAAATATAAATAAAATTTAAAAAATGAGCACGCTGAATAACCCTTACTGTAAAAATCTATTTCTGTGGCAAAATAACATTTCTTGTCAAGGAAAGGCCACTGAGGAGGCCTTAAACTCTCATATGAACTTAAACACAGAATGTCTTCTGAAGAAAATCTGGAAGTTGTGATAATATTTCCATAATGGAAAAATATAGTCTACTATGTTCAGAGCAGTCTGGGAAATCACCAGCAGCAAGAAACTGGAGCTGGGATTTTTCCAAATTATTTTGTTTCAGTAACACGGGTATGCCTTAAGGCATACTCTGTGAATAAAGGACATTTATCATAATTAATGTAAACAGTATTTAGGAGGTAAAGGAATTTTGATAACATCATTTTTATCAAAACAATTTGGACATGGATTTTTATTTTCATGTGCATTTGGGAACTGACAATGTCCAGGTGCAAACTTTGGTGGTTCTGCACATCTGTGCCCTCTGCTTTGAGCCATAAATTGTAACATTGAGCCTTTGTGCATAATTACTAAACCTACTGCCTACACTGGGGGCCTTACTCCAACAAAAGTGATGTGGTTTTACTTTGAACTGCATGACCAGGCAAGCAACAACACATAACTATCTTAATGGAAATCATTTTAGGAAATATGAATTACCATGTAGGATTAAATGATAAAAAAGACTGACAGATAACAGAATATACTTAAAAAAAACATATATATTCAAAAGTTAGTAAAAAATTTTATCATCAGTCATCATTAGTTTCAAAGGCATTTACTCTAAACTACATTAGTAATGAAAACCAACAAACATAAAATATATATTCTGCCTATGTATAGGCATCACTCTGCAAAGACAGATCCTTACAGATACCTACGGTTTGCAGAGCTCGTAATCTGCAAAGCATTTGTGCTTCCATTCTAAAACATATTTAGAAAGTCCAGTTCTGATTCACACAACCAGACTGTTTCCAAAATGGGATTTTAACACTGGAGTGTGAGGAAACCAAAGCGTAGATCTGAGATTAAAAATCTTTTTTAATATATGCTGCAAATACAGTTATGTTTCGAACTTTTCTCCATCCTAAAATGATACTCTGTCTTGCCTATCCCATGCACTACATATCAGATGCACTTTTTAAACACTTGCAATCTGGATTTTTTTCAAATATTCAAAATATCTGAAGTACTTTGTTTTTACAGAGTTGGGATCTCTGGAATGCTTCACAGAAACATCTTTAGTAGCTTTTATCATACTTTTGATAGAAGAACACTTATGCACAACTTAGTTCATACACCAGGCAGTAACTGGAATCAGTGTATCAGGAATCCTAGATAGTTTGTCACTTCACTAGCTGTACTAGAAGTATAGTAATAATTTTACTGCCATTTCTGCTTTTTCTTCACAATTTTGTAAAGAATCAGTTATTAATATTAGCTATTAATATTCTTAAATTAGTATAGTGTATGAAAAATGCATATATGCTCATGTCACTAAAACCATGTATTGTGCTCATTAAAACAATGTCACGAAATTAGGATAACCAACTTTATGAATCCACATGCAAGGAAATTATTTTGAAAAGTTGTTCAAAAAATCTACCATCACTTTGTCCTTCATATTAAAGTAATCACAATGAAAACCATGTATCCTACAAATGCATGCATTTGTAGAAGTTAGACACATGTAAAATGGATAATAATAAAAACCCTAGCTATTACTAATATTTAGTAAAGGTGATTACGAATCATTGTTGATTAAATTTTGCAAACTGCTATGTCCGCTAATGAGCGCACAAGCTGATTTAGTAGAATTAGTCCTTTGTATTCAGTAGAGTAATATATCCCTCTTTGTATTGAGGGGACAAAAGAGAAGTGTAATCAGGGAGCTGTCTGCCTGCACGCAAAAACACACTCTATAGAAATTGCCATGTTATTGGAATCATGGAGGAATGTCACTAGGAAAACACAGGAAACCCAAGCCAAGATTTGAGATAGCTAAATTCATTTATCAGACATTTTCATTCAGATTTGAGAGGAGTATTTCAAAAGGCCCTCTTTTATTGCTGCCTATTAAAAGCGCCTATGGCATTCTTTATGATTATTAGTGAAACAGAAATTAAATACCAACTGACCCGTACAGTGCTCACTGGAGTCACATGTTTTGGAGACCTAGATACTGTCACTGCATCACACTGTGTGATGAACAGCACGTACATTCCCACTTAGGATCTGCTTTGGAGTGCCAGTACAGATGAATGAAAGAAATTTGATGAAACTTCTTAAGCTGATGCCACGCTAAGAATGAATGTTCTTGTTTTCTGTTTCGAACAATATATGATTTGTTTGTAAGCTTCAGTACAACAGAAAAAAGAAAAAAAAAAAAGAAAAGAGGATGTCTCAGTAATGTTTACTACAAATAAATTACTAAAGAGAGAGTCCTGAAAGACTCAAAATGCCTCTTAAAAGAAGCCATAGGAAATATAATGTTGCCATTAGGTAGGTGTACATTGACTATCTCAAAAGTTGAAAAAACATAGATATGTGTTTTTAACATGCAAAAGGTACTTCAGTATCCTAATGCCAGACAACAGAAATCTGCTAACAGCATTATGCAGGAAAATCACTGTTTCTTGGGCAGAATATTATGAATCACTACTTTTCAAAAAATAATTCAGTGCCACTCATAGGTCTTAACACAAAGTCCAGCTGATGGCAAATTGTCAATAGCATCAACTCCTTCCTCTGTTTTGAGCAGCAACATATACAGTGTTAACACTAATTCCTACTATTCTGGTTCAGGCAGAAGTCTGTCCTTTTCCAGCAACCTATAAGCTCAGAAAAAGAAGTCTACCTTTTGAAGAAGCCCAAAAATCAAAGTGTTATTATTAATCCTTTCTAATATGTGTTCAGCATGTTTAACTGATGGAGTGTGTTAAAAACAGCTAAAGGTTATTACTATTCTAATGTATTATTTCTACAGAAATATATGTTGCCACATAATGTATGTCATAAATATTAATTTCATCCAAGCTTTCTAAACTACATTTTTTTGTATAAGACATGAAACATACCTTATAATTTTTTCATGTCTTAATTCTCTCTAATAAACGGCACTTGAAAATATTCTACTGTGGCAAGCATTTGAGAAGCACTTAGAGTCTTTTCTTCTTCTCCTTTAGCAGAAAAATGGTATTCCATCACGAACAGACCAAGCATGCACACAGCCAATCTGAGAAGAATTAGTCTCCAGCTATAAGTTTATATCTGCAACAGTAGCTAAAAGCTTTTCATGGTTACTATATATACCAAAATGCATAAAAGTCATGTTTCCTAAAAAGCTCACACATGGCTTGCAGAACTAGTGCCTGCACAGCTCCAGCCCCAACTATATTTTCCCCAAATCACCCCTTTGCAAGGCCATGGCTTCCAGCAGCAGATAAAAGTTTGCTGCTGCTTCTCCACACACAACCTAGAAAACTCTTTTTGAAAGCACACTTTCTGCTTCCAGAGATGTTCATTTCTGAAGAGCTGAGTTCAGCACCTGCCACTGAAGAACCAACTGAGTCTGTACTAAATGTTTCCTTGACAGAATAGAAAAGAAACATGTAGGAACCAAAATCAGATATATGTTGGTGAAGGGCACACCAGGGGCTTGAAAAGCAGTTGAACGCCGGTCAGGCATGAGGCACTGTAATTAAAATTTTGTGAAGGCCCTATTTAAAGTCTCTGCACAGAAGCTCAATATTGCCATTGTTCAGTAGGATTTAACATTTTCTCTGGTAGGTTAGATGAAGGAGATGGATGTTGGACCTCCCTACACCAGACAAGCTCCAGTGAAGACTGTCCTTCTCTGTTATCATCAAACTTTTCAAAATGAAGTGAACCTAAAATATAACAAGATCTTTAGACAGACAAATGAGAGTCTGGCCATTGAATTTTCATTCACAGGGGCTTGTCCAAATAATAACCCTCTGTCTGCAGGCACTTTCTTATGAACAACTTAATTTAAGATGATTTCAGGAGCAGAAAATCAAATCATTCACAGTGGATAGATCTTCTAATAACAAGATACTTCTATCTCACAGGCAGCAGTGTTGTCAGTACTTGGGCATAATTGGGACTAGAAATTGGTAATTTTTCTGTAAAGCAGCTGACTGAACAATAGTGACTTTTTAAAATAGACTTAATATTGACTTAAGTTGTTTACTTGAAAACTTTCTACAGCTACGTGACATTATGCTTTACTAAGTATTAAAATGTGCAGAGCCTTGTTTTCCAACCAATCTCTTCATCTTTGGATTTTGGATCCATAACTATTCATGTTCTCTTAGCTGACTAGTGGTGGAAGTAAATTTATCTTTTGGGATTTTTGAAAAATCACCTAATAGAATCTTTGATGCAACACACAATCCTACCCTACCCTAAATTTTAGGGAGGGTAGTGTGAGAAGATAGCATTTTTAGTAAAATAATTCAGTACCATAAAAAGCCCACAGGAATGTTAACACAACATTAAAAAAAAAAAAAATTAAGTGAGAGGAAGGTCAAATTTAAGATAGACATCTGAAAGTAAGACATTTCAAAGCAACACTCAGCCAACATTTCCCTCTAAAATTTATCTCATATTTCTTTTAAACATGAAAAAAACAATATACATGTGATTTACCATACAATTAATTATATCTTATATAGGGCATGAAATTTTAAAATTTCTGTTACTAGTAATGATACTTAATCATCCCACAAGCCTTTTAACTCATTTCATAAAATATTCATTATCATCAAGACTCATTAGGTATAAATCACTTTGAAATTTCCTTTAAGCCCCTTCCCTCATCATGATTTCAGTAAATCTTGATGATTCTTGTAAGTGGTTTACAAACTATTTAGAAATATCCTTGCATCAGACAGGTAGATATATGAGTTTGGGTTTTTTTCACCATAATTTCACTGCAGGAGGTGCAATATGGCAAATAGTGACTAAAAAATTGTCCAAGGTCATCCACAACCTCTTGGAACCAAGGAAACCATGACCCTAAGAGAACATAAGGCCATTGCTGGCTTAAACTCTGAGCTGCACAGGCAGATCTTTCACATGCTTTTTTATTGTCATTCATGCAAGGTTCTGGACAGTGCCTCCTGAAGAGTTTCCTGATCTCCTCACCAAATGATCAATTGGTCTCTTATTATAAAATAATATCATCCTTATTACTCCTATTTCCTAATTTTTATGTCTTGCTTTATCTTCTGATCAGCCATAATCTGAAAAGATCAGAAATACCTATTTTTCCTTTTCTAGTTCTTTTTCTTTTCAGATATTTACTGCCTTTAAGCTAACTATTGTGTGTAAATAAAAGACGTCTACTTGTTATGTTACGAAGCAAAGTCCAGAGCATGTTAGCAAGTTTAGCTGAAAGAAAAACAAAGCACAAAGAATATAAGCATGACTCTTGTATTTCATCATTGCTTTAGAGCTCCTTCCACCGGAGAAGTTACTCTAGGTGATCACCAAGTCAAAATTTGTGCAAAACCTCTCAGGATTCCTTGATGAAGTTCAAAGTCTAGGGATGCACAGTTCAAGGTTCATTCAAGGTTCACGTCAGAATTCAGCAAAATTTGTCTATTACTAGAAGCTCTGGAACCGATCATGCTGTAATGCCTAGACAAGTACTCAACTGGTCCATATGTCCCAAGAATCATGCTGGTTTTGAGCATGAGGGATACATATAGTGACCCTTTACTCACTCCTACAATTCGAAGTAAATGGGTTAGGGGGATCTGCAATCAATTTTCTTCAGATGGTTCCTTTTTGGTTCCATCTGGAAATTTTGTCTGAGCATTAAAAAAAAAAAGAGGACTTTATCTGTTGGGAAAGCCAGACACTACAGATTGGAGCAGTTTTTCTGACAGTGCTGCAAAATAGCTGAAAATCTTAGATGAACAGCCAGTCATAGACCTGTGATGAAGCTGCATCCCAGTCTCAGACTTTTCTGGACTCACTAAGCATCTGCCACTTAGTATATGAGCACTAAGTCTGACACACATAGAACCTACCAGATTCTGCTGGCAGTTTATGTGGAGTTGTCTGAGATATACAAGGTGTGCAGGATCCACTGTCCATGTCTCCATGTCCTGGACTATTTTGGTAATACAGTACCAATGTTTGTGTATCTACATTTCCGTCCAATGTGAAAGAGTTCAGAGTGGATTGTCAGGGACATTAAAGAAGAAGAAACTTGGAGAGGTTGCTGTGTAAGTAACCTTACTTCTGTAAGACAGCAAAAGTTTTGACTTCATAAAAGGCAAAGGTATCATGGGAAAATATAAATAGGACTCCATTCTCTTGAAAAACACCCTTCAACAAAACAGATGTAGCAGCTGACCAGTGATTTCTGTTCTAAGATTTCTGTTCTGCCACATACACTCGTCAGACTCACAAATCAGGTCACAATTCCTCTGGTCCAGCCAGCACCACCAATCAGAGGGAACAGGCAATCCCTTCCCACTCAGTGTCATAAGCCCTGAGGATGGCAGCTTGGCCGGAACTGTTCCATGCAGGCTCTGCCTTTTGTATGTTGGGACATCCTTTCATGGTGTTTCTCTCTGCCCAGCCACTAGGGACTACTGTCTTAACTATTTATTACATTCTAATTTAGATTGCAAACATAAGCTGTCAATGGCCTTGCTAATCACACAGCTGCAGGCAAATCTCGTTGACTGTCTCCTTATCTAAGACCAATTACTGATTGTCCCCAGCGTTTCTGTCACCCTCTGGTCTCCTGCCACCAAATGTTACAGAAAGTGTGAAATTAAGCAGCAGTTACATAACAAGGTTCATCTGTACTTCGTTTTCCAGCTCATACTGGATTAATCTAACCAGAGCCGGGCAGCAGCAGTCAAAGTCCTATTTGCAGTGATTTTTGTTATACTTTTAACTTGTTGTCTTTCCCCCCCCCCCCTCCTTTTACCCAGGCAGAATTTCTCTTGTAATTTGTAGCATTGTCTCTTGCCTTTCACTATGCACCTCTGAGAAGAGCCTGGTGTGGGTTTCACTGTTGTGCAACGGGCTGAAATTTCAGTAGAAAGCGTTATTAATTCAGACACATCTGCTTGAAACAGTTAATTAGAGCCAGAAACGAGATAACTACAACCTTCATGTTTTTCAGATATTTTCAAAATTCACTGTTTAATGGAACTTACCTAGGTTGCTAATGTCCATTTTCAATGAGGTAGTAAAATAGGCAATTTGTTACAGGTGGGAAGCCTCATATATACAGCAAATAAGATAATTGTTCCCATGTGACCTCATCAAGCTTTCTACAAAGTATTTTCTCTCATTGTGAAAAAAGGTTGCTAATGGTTACTCACTTTAGTGTGGTACTGTGGGAAATAAATAGATAAGGTTCATTTGCTAGTTTTGAAAACAGAGGTTGCCATTTAAGTGCTAAGTATAAGCTAATAGGCAAAATATGCTAATGTTTCCCATCTTTGTCATTAAACCTCACGGCTGACAGCAAGAAATAATACAATTCTCTTCTGCTTGAGATAATGAAGCCAAGATTCTGTGCCAAGGTAACCTGGAAAGGCAGTTCTGAAGACAAGTCACAACAAGCCACAGGATTCCCATAAAAATAATATGGAAAGAGATGCTGCTTCACTAGAGATGTTTTACATTGGATCCAAAGTATTATACCTAAGCAGCTATGTCGTGAATCAACAAATTTGGTAACTACAATACAAAGCAATAAAATTATTTATTTTTAATGAACTGTAATACATGATTGAGCATGTGGACAATGATTAGGACCATAATCAAAGGGAGACAGTTAAGGAAAGAAACTACTCTGAAGTACATTTATATTAATCTGAAATACAGTCTATTCAACTTCTGGAAATAGAAAGATAACATTTCAGAGAATTATTTTTATTTCTACAGGAACATGACAACTGAATAAAATCTGTGGTCTCCCTAGTCCTCCAGCAGTGCCAGAATCTGACTACACAAAATGCCCCCTGCCCACAGGAGAGAGCATCAGACCGTTTTTCTGTAACCTGTAATCTGATGTAAGGCATATACATTTTGATTTCATTTAGATTTATTATCAATTCTAATAACACTTAATTTCTTCTTTTATTTTAGGATGTAAGTAGCCTAAAATGGGACTCATTTCACTCATAGAGCAAACTGAAACTTCAGTGTCTATGCTGCTTGTTTAAATGACAGAGAATAGATACCCAGAGAACAATCTACATTTAGACAGCAGAAAAGAAGATTCGAGACGCTCATTTCAATTTACTTTCAATATATATATTTTAGTGTAAATAGCAACATAATTGTTACTGAAAAGAATAATCATACCATACATGATCACAAAAAGTGCTAGTACAGGTTTCTATAAATTTCTCAACTCTGATTACAACTGAATATATTAAAAAAAAAATCCCTAATGTCCAAATCATGTAAAAAAATTGCAGAGTCAATTTTAGAGTCCTGTCCTGCTATGTTAGGTGCCTTTTTACTTGCCTTGAACCTGTAGAGCATATCCATAACACTATACAAGGACGAGGAAGAAGTATTTAATCAAAAATTAAAAGCAAAGTAGCTCTGATGACATGGACTTTCATTGCAGCTTGAGCCCTCCCTGCTTGTGCTCTCCTGAAGGTATTTGGTATCTAAGCATATTTATGCCTACATGAACTGTAGCACAGCTCCAGAATGGAGAAGCAGAGATAACATTAATATATCTTGTGAATATTGTAATTGGCCAAAGTTTAATGTTTGCAGCCTGAATATTCTCCAAAGACTTGAGCCAATAAAGGGCTTGTAATCATTGTAAAAATCCAGAACCATGTCCCTAAGTGACACATCCACAAATCTTTTCAATACCTCCAAGGACAGCAACTCACTCTATCACTTTCCTGGACAGCCTGTTCTGGTGCTTCACAGCCCTTTGGTGAAGAAACTTTTCCTAATATCCAACCTAAACCTTTCCTGGAGCCGCTTGAGAACATTTGCTCATGTCCTGTCATTTGTTTCTCAGGAGAAGAGGCCTACCTCACCTCACTACAAGTTTGTTTCAGGTAGTTGTAGACAGCAATAAGGTCTCCCCTGACTCTCCCTTTAACCAGGCTAAGCAATCCCAGCTCCCTCAGGCACTCCTTATTGGACTCCAGAGTCTCCATCAGCTTCACTGCCCTTCTTTGGACTTGCTCCAGCACCTCAATGGCCTTCTTGTAGTGAGGGACCAAAAACTAAACAAAGGATTTGAGTGCAGTCACACCAGTGTTCAATACAGAGGGACAATCATTGTCCTAGTCCTGCTGGCCACACTATTGCTGATCCAGGCCAGGATGCCATTGGCCTTCTTGGCCACCTGGGCACACTGCTGATTCATGTTTAGCCAGCTGTTGACCAGCACTCCTGCGTCCTTTCCTGCTGGGCAGCTTTCCAGCCACTGTCCCCCTCCCTCCTGTAGTGCTACACCAAGCTGTTGTGACCCAGGGGCAGGATCTGCACTTTGTCTTGTTGAGCCTCATATCATGGCCTCAGCTTATCAATGCAAATGTCACAAGCCCAAAGAGTTATGGTGAACTGAGCTAAATCCAGGTGGTGTCCAGCCACAAATGGTGTTCTCCAGGACTCACTATTAGGGCCAGTTCTGTTTAATATCTTTCTCAATGATTTGGACAACAAGCGGATAAAGTAACCCTTCAATCACCTTGGAGGTAACTTTAAATTGGTTGGAGTGTTGATCTTGAGGGTGAGGAGGCTCTGCTAAGGGATCTGAACAGGCAAAGCATTTACTTAAGTTGCAGTTCAAGGGAAATAAGTAACTGGAGAGAAACCAAAGATGAGCAGTAGGCATGCTGAGAGGTCTAAAAAACATTTATTACAATAAAATATAAATAATTACATAATATTAATACTAATATTTATTCTACATATCTGTACCAGATAATATAAACAAGCAAGAAATTACAATTGCATTAAAGTAATATGTGTTAGATATTAAGACAAGACTTCTATTTCACTGTTACAGAAGGGAGTTTTGTGAGGATGAAGGTATGTGGCGGTGTGTTTTCTCAAGTAAAATGGAAATACTTTATCAACTAGGCCTTAACTAAACAAAAAATGAACATTCAATTTTGAATGTTTCTAGAATTATAAATTAGAAATTATCATTATAAATCATTATAATTATTTAATCAAAGGTGATTATTTGCATTTTCAGAAGAAGGAAAGATATGTGCAAAGGATATTATGGTGGCATAGAAATATTTGATACTCTGTGCTAAAATGTCTGAGTATCTAGTAAACATTCCATAGATTTGATGAAAAGGTGAACTATTACAAATGAGTCCATTTTGTGCAATGTGTTTATTTCAACTATTTTTTTGACACTGCTCAAACAATAATGTTTTGGAACGTTTTCTGTTAATTCAGCATGCTTTACCTGTTGTGCAACTGGATGAAGTATTCATGATGGAATTGAAGTCTCAGGTCTCTTCCCTAGTAACTAAACATAATTTTGGCCTAAGAGACCGATCACCAAATGTACAGAAAAACAGACAAGGGAAGAACAAACAAGGAAACAAACTGCACAGCCATACTTTCAGTTGCATTCACTAAAGACATTTCTTTAAATCTTAGAGGTCAGATAACAACTAAACTTGCTCTCTTTCCTTATCTAGATACATAAATATGTAGGCTATTCTTTAAAAGCTATAATTCAAAAAGATATGAGTGCTTTATTTTGAGTTACTTAAAAAAAAACAAACAAGAAATCAACAGGACAAAAAAAAATATCACAACAACTGCAACAACTTCCACAACTGTGAAAAATCAGCATGAATGACACAAACTGGAAAACAAAAGCACTCCTAGGTACCAAAAGGGCTTAAAAGGGAACTCTTCATTTTTCAGATATTCCTGTGGTATTCAGAGCATAGCACAAGACCGGCCTAGTTTTAAAATCTGAATGCACTTCACTTCCTAAGAAGGCCATTTTATCCCAATTTTAGGTACTGAAAAAGAGTATACAAAAGCCATACTCTGCCCAAAGAAAATATTCTCGTGATAATCCGGACGCTAAAAGGTAGACAAGTGGATATACTGATTTGCAGATGACAGTTAAGGTTTGGTATACCCAAGCTCAGACTTTTTTTTTAATTATTATTTATTGTTCTACACAATTCTACACAACTAAACGTTGCTTATCCCCTTTGAAAACTTAACTTTCCCATAAAAGAGTCAATCTTTTAAAAACAATAATTCAGAACTTCTTTTATAATAACTGTTAAAGATTTTACATAAGAAACTTGCTGGTATTTTTTGCTAAGTGAATTCTAACATTTTTTTTACCTCTTTGCAGAAAGGGTGAGAATGTGACATTAACTCCAGAGATAGAAGAATAAGAACAGAACAAGAACTCTAGAAATAAATCTTTCTTACCTCTGAGCTAGTCCTGCAGGACTTGCATAGATTCCCTCTACAGAACTATTTTATGTATGTTATTTTTATATATGTTTGCATACAGATGTTAGGTCATGGTAGGTGTGCTTGACCTCTGTATGATGACTATGCTGCTATTATAATAGGAATTCTCTTTTCAGGAAATGATTCAGCTAATTCTCAGACACACAACATTCATATGACAATTAACATTTCTTCTCATTTTTTGATGTTTATCCTTAATGGCACTTCTGGCAAGATGACTAGCAGTAACTTCAGTGATATGAAATGCTGACAATTGAACATATTCTTTCTATGTTTTACTCAGTATTTTGTATTTTGATTTGATGGGTGAAGCAGATGTAGCTGTAAAACCATATATAAAAATTTCCATAAAAGGCCACTAATTTGAGGTCATTCCAACCACCACCCTGAGGCACATTTTCCAGAGACAAGTGGAAATTAGGGCTCCAGTCTCACTAATGTCATTTGAGAGTGAGTAGCATTACAGACTCCTTTAGGAAGCACTCTCTATGCATCAGATTTTCGAAGATATTTAGCAATTATAGCTCTCAATACCTACAGATAAACTAGGTTTGAAAAAGGTGTATTCATTGTGGAAAATTTGTGCTATATATACATAGAGTTGTAAAGTATTTAATGGATTATCCAGTTCATCTTCTCCAAAATTTTGGTTCTCTGCCCTTCATTAGGGCATCTGAAATAGCTGTATAGTCAGGGTTTTCTTTGTCTAAAGAACAAATTAGAAAGGAATGTGTTTCTTCCCTCAAAATTCCTACAAGACCTTTTCAATTTACATTTTTAAATCCTCAACTTTACATTCAACAGCTCAATTTTAAATTGTTTATTAAATAAAAATAGATATTAAACTCATAAAGTTCAAATTCACCATTTTATTGTGTAAATAGTCAGGACCAAATAATTGACAGCTAACACACAGTGCACTAACCCACTGACTTCAGAGGGATTACTTAAAACACTTTTTTTGTATCATTAAAATATGAAATTGCGAAGCAACATTCAAAATATATAGTTATGCTAAAGGCCTCTTTATGAAAAGGTGTGGTTTTCTCTGATACCTGCACATTTTACTTGTACCTTTCTTGAGAGTTGTCATTCATGAAAACTTGTAGGAGAAAAACTTTGTTTTTAAAGAGTCTCCCAGCAGGTGAATCTGATCTAAAAATCAAACCCTGCAGCAAAATCTACCCAGAAATTTACTGCAATCACAAAGCAATATTTTTATTGTTATAGATAATCTGTCAATTTGCCTTCTGAGAAACCACTAATGTTGGAAATTTCTAAAATGGAATCTTGTGTTAAGAAATCCATGGTTTGCCAAGAAGGTCAATCTGCATTGTTACAACTATGGAAACTTACTTAAAAGGAACAGGACTAATGTCTTTGGCAGCTATGAGCAAGCCAAATAAAATGGGACAAATTCCCTCCTATTTAAGAACCTTTAAAAATGAAAACAGTTATAAACTCTCTCAGATGTGATATTAACCATTACAGGAGAAGAAAGACAGCTCTACAGAATCTTTGCAGGCATTAATGTACAGTAACATGCATAAGAAAGTCAGTGAACAGAAATCTGCCACAGAATACGAACTGAGAAAAAAAAGGCAGAATCCGTATGTACTTGAGAAGATTTATTTACTGTGCAGGAAAAGGGAAGGAAAACATCAATACTTTTTTTTTAAAAAAAAAGCAAAATTACAATAATTCGGAAACTAATCATGGTAATTTCTGGCATGGTGTCTTGTTTTATAGTCTAGAATATTTTTAAGTCATTGAGAAGTATCATCTTGTGACTATTACTTCAAAATTCTCTGGGGAATAGTCAAATTGAATTCCTTAAGTAAAAATTCTAGTAACAAAATTAATGTGTCGAACTAATATAGTACTTAGCAAAGTATGATGAAAAATTTTTATATTTCCTAGGAATTTTATTTTAAATTCAAGACAATAGTTAGCTGCTGTTCAGTGGCACCTTTTGGTTACACTTGTTTCATCTTTTTGCACTCTATGTGACTCATTTGGAATCAGAAGACTTATCTGAAATCACAGTTGCACAAGTTGTAGAGAAGTACAAGTTAAAGCAAATTTTGCTGTGAGAATGCCAACCTATTTTTTTTTCCCCTGGTAAATTATCTTCTCTGTATTTGCATTTCTTTCCCTGTCTAATCATTTATTCACACATGTACCTATTGGCACAAAAATACTGTGTGTACAGTACCATCTTAAACCTTTGCTGTATTTTGGTTTTGTTCATAAAATCAATGGCAAGGAACTGTAAACATAGTTTGCTCAAAATAATATATAGAGCACATGGAGATTAGGGAATTAACCAGATATTTCACAGTACTATTTTCAAACAAGCTCTTCATCTGTCTTTTATGACTGTTTTCATAAAATGATTGTATTTTGTTGTACAGTTTAAAGTCTGAGTTGGAGAATCTGCTTTTATATATGCAGGCAGGAATGTGCTGGTTATTTCTTGTGAGGAGCAGATCCTTTACTCTCAAAATATTTTAAGGCTTTCATACATATTTGTTACAAACTACTCTTGTGACAACATCAGCCATTTTATTCAATTAAGTAAGAAAATTATGATATTTAGCAAGAGACAAGTACCTCTAAGTTTCAAAGTTTCTTTCTCTACTTGAAGTCAGGCACAACTTTGATCTGTTTGCTGGCATTCACACTGTCCATAAGGGTGTGAAAATTGTAATAATCCATTATAACATGTTTTCTAATGCACTGGGTCTGAACCTGTTTCAGGACAACAGGTCTGAGATTAGGAGAGTCAGAGATGCCAAACTTCTGGACGTTTCATTTGATGTTCCTAGCACGGGAGCCAGAGAATTCCAAGTCTGTGCTTGTTCATGTTAAATCAGATCCTACTGCCCAAGCAATTGTTGTACTGTTGTTCACTTGTACCCATGGATCCCGCTAAGTATTGATAATGAGGCCCTGGCATTAAACAAGGTTTAGCATCCATTTTTCAGTAAAGGGTGCAATGTCAGAAGATTTACTGCACTTACATTACTATTACTACTTTTTTTATTTTTTTTCATTTTTTGACCAAAGCATCTGACTCACTACTAGAAGAGATAAAGTGAAGTCATTGTTGTGAAATAACCTTTCCAATGAATCATGTGCTCATTTGGGTTTGTGGGAAAAATGTGATATTAAGAACTTTATCTCACTGAGTAGTACTTGAATACCTGAATACCTTGAGTACTTGAATTCCTAAGCACTACCCTGAATAACATTTCTTTTCGTGTTTAAGTCCTTATGATGTTGTGCTCTGGCAGCTCAGTCACCCATGGTGCTGCAGTACTGATGTATGGGGTTTTTTAACCAGAAATCAAAAAGGAGCTCAAAGAACTCTATATTTAAATCTCAAAAATACAAAATTCCTGTTTAAAACCAACTGTGCTATTATACTCAAGACTGAGAGCAATTTATGAATGAGATTCCAGTGTGTCACAGAGAGAGGAATCTATCAACAAAAGAGCTTAAACAGTCAGTAAGGCACTCCTAAAAGTGTAACAGAATAAAATTTCTATGTGCTTTCTTTCTAAAATTAGGATTTATTTTATCAGCCTTTTCAGCAGCAGTCCTAAAATGTCTTTACTGTATCTGATGGTTATTTATTTTCTAATCCTTTTATATAATTAACTAAACAAATTTTGATTCTGTTATATATAGAGGAAATAAGGTAAACAAATGCATTATCAGCCTATATTTCTTCCCCAATGTGAATCAAAATCTGATCCACTAATTTAATTGTATATATTAATTCTGGCCATTACTAACAGGAATTTTATAAAACATCAGAAAAATGTGTTCAGGTATTACTTTCTAGGCCCGAAGACAAAGAACTGGGATAGCATAACAGGAGCAAATCAAGCCATGAACTAAATGTATGGACTAAAATATAAAATAGATATAATTAAATAAAAATTTTAAATCTATTCCCTTGACATTTTATTGCAAAATAATATGATCTTTCTCCTGAACACATAATCCTCTAAAAGACATTAATTAATCTTTTGATCAAGATTCATTACTCATGCAGGTATCAAGAGAAGGGTCTCTAACAAAAATTTCTTGTCTGAAAAAATTCTAAACCTTCCCACCAATATTTCCTAAATTAATAATCTTGAGAAGGTAGGCTTCTTAGTTTATTTCTTAATGTATATATCATTATATTTTAAAGCAATATACCTCAAAAAGAGATTTTAACATAAAATGTAAAGAAAGAATTGCAAAAATGTACATTCATGTAAAATGACATTTTGAAGAATTTTAACTGGGCAAGTTTTTATGTAAGTTATGAGCCAGAATTTGGTTTTCTTTCTTACTGCATGCATTAATCAAAAAACAGCAATAAAAAATACTAAGCTATTACCTGGACTCCTTTCTATGTTACCTTTTCTATCAGCTAAATAGCATTCATGAATATGAGGCTAAAAAAAATTAATGAAATTAACAATACTACATTTTAATAATTCTTAAGAAGTATCAGAGCTAGCAAAACGCTAATCAGAAATATTAATAATAAAAAAATTAAATTGAAGAAAAATATATTCCCAGGTTAAATGCCCCATTTAAAACATATACCGATTTAGTACAGAATATGCTTGCATATTCCAAGTTTCTGGCAAAGGAGTTCCGAGTAGGCCTAATATCTTAGCAAAGATACTATTGCTCCCCCTAGTGAAAAATTTGCAACACATCAGGCTTAAGTCTGAAGCTGAACGACATACTTTTTGAATCTATCCAATTCATGGAGCCAAATAAAATATATTAATGTTCAAGTTAAATTCTATTTTTCCCCCTGTTGAAATGGAGTTATGATTTTTCAGTAAGTCCCAGTTTTAAGACTTTATTCATAACCTTTTGAGGCAGTAGTCATAAATGGAAAATGGAACTGTAATGAAAATTACAAGGAATAGGATCTAGGAGATGTAATCTATAATCATACCAGTGTTAGGTTAACAGAATGGTACAGTTTGCAGTCATGTATATCTTCTGGCTGTTTTCTGAGGTAGATAAAGCTGATGATCAAAAAAGGGATATATTAATTGCCAATTAGTCTATCAGAGAAATTTTCATCTGTGCCAGAAATCAGTACAACTGATGAAACTATTCCAGCTGTGGTTCTCAGAGAACTGTAAATGTGGGGAATTAATGGACCATTTGCATTTCTTATTGAATTTTTTGTACTTTTTATCTCAAAGTTTTATCATCTTTATTTTGTTTCCAGGATGTATCAAGGATAAAACCTTCACGATTCCCAAAGGAATTTAAAGATGCTACCTGCTGATTGTGAAATTTTGTGACATCTAGTGAATAACTGATCCATGAAAAAAAAAAAAAGGTGCTTTTCTGCATGAAATCAAGAAGAGGACTGAAAATTAAGATAACTGTACAAAAAGCACTGCTGCTGTGCAGAGAAAGGCTTAAGGATCTTAAAGGTAAACAGGATCTGAATTTTTGCCATCCTCAGCAGAATTAGCTGGAACATGAGTCTGAGCTGAAGGCAGATGAGTTCATGTGAACATCAGTGACTAAAAGTACAAATTATTCAGACCAAAGTGGCCCAGTTTTGTTATGGAGTCTATAAACTTCGTAAAATTCCAGCTTCCCTTCTGAAAGCATTCCAGAGCTGTGTTAGTTTGTTCAAATCTGCTTTACTCTAGGTTTACATCTACTGATAATGATTTTCTCCTGGCTTGCCTCCACAGACTTACCACTCTAAGTCTCTGATAAAATCCTTTTTATTAAACTGGCATGTAATTCCTTGAACAAAGACCAAAAAAACCAAAAGGCTTGCTGGCCTAAAAAGCTGCTAGATTATCTCTTGAAAGCAAGGGAGAGGGAAAAGACAGCCCTTTGATATTTTATAGCATCAGTGAGTAATGTTTGTGAAAGCAATCACAATAACACTTCTAAAAAGGAACAGGAATAAAAGGTGTATTTTATGTAAATTAAATCAAAAGATGATTAAGTCATAGGAAAGTTAGGAGTTCATATTTGCTGTGAATTCTCTCAGCAAAGACAGTTAATTGTCTGGGTGTGTCAGCTAGGCACATTTTTTTTGGCAAAAGAGGACTTAACTATCAAGATGATCTGCATGGAAATGCATCTTTGTCATGATTTAAAAATAGCTAGAAAGCATAGTAGCTGGATTTGTCTATATAGCTATAGCCTATCATTCTCAAACTCCATATATTTTATGAAAATGCAACATATTTTATTTATTTAATACTTTTTAACTTTTAAGCAGTCACAGATATAATTGCATTTGAACTGTTTCTTTATGGCCGAGATCAGCTGAGCAAAGCTCAGAAACTATGAAAATATAATTGTGTTCACTATAATTGAGCTACGCTTCTGCTACCCATGCTTGCATACTTGTAGCTACACAGAGTGCCAGGATTCACATGGTAACTAAATGGGTTTGGTATTCATTTTATGAGAGTTACAGGTCCTCAAACACCTCAGAAAGGCTGAGTCTCAGTTTACATCTTGTAATCAGAATTGTCCTATTATTATTTAAAAAAAATTAGGTATTTCAGCAGTTCATATTTTGAAAAGATTTTTAGGAATGGGTCACACTCATCAGAAATTTACAGCAGAACATTTTAGAATTTAAAAAGTTTAAGGAATTTTGATGTAATTGTCTTTTAATGCCAGCACAAAGATATGTAACAAAACACCCACTGGAAACACTGCATTCCAAAAGTCTCCAACCCATTTTAGATACTATGAAGTTTTGTTACAAAATTAAAATAGTTTCATTCTGAAGAGTGTACAGTTTATAATTACTTAGCTAACCTAAAAAAAAATCTGTTTTGGGGAAGGAACATCTGAAAAACCTGGCTATGCTCTTAAAACCGCTTTTGATTTATAAGTAAGAGAGGCGTATTTTCCACTGACAGGAGAGGAAGTACAGAGGCAGTGTTAGGTCAACAAATCTCCCCTAGGCAAAGAAAAAGGGTCAATATACACACAAATAAAGAAATCTGTTTCACCTACACATTGAAGCAGCATTACGTACTGGTAATACGAGTGAATATGTCACTCATAATTCTAATTATCTTATTAGCCATTGCATATTCAAGTCTTGAGTGAATTTTGCTTCTGCATAAGCAAAAGTGAAATTTAAAGAGAGGTTTGCCCACCTAAAGTTGATATAAATAGACTTCTAAATAAGATTCCAAGATCAAAAAAATAGGAACTTTACATAATTCTAATGAAAAAGAAGAAAAAAAAGAGTAACCTTGAATTCATGTGATTTAGTCAACATCCCACTGACACAACACCGCTTACTCACTCTCCTCCTGATTCTTTGTCATTTTCTGTTCAGTATTACCCTCGTGGCTAGGAGCTGTCTACACTGTTTAAAAAAAAAAAAGAAAAAAGAAAGAGGAAGTTCAGAAAAATCGGTGGATATAACAAAAATACTAGTAAAGTGGAAATATTTTGCTTGTCCCTTCTGAGTAAATAATCAATATATGTCGGTTTCATTGTTAACTTTAGATTATGAAAACAAATTTAAAAACACATCACTTTTTTTTTACGTTTCTTTCCAAGTTTGTCTCAGTGGAGGTGAAAAAGAGTGAAGCAAGTTGGCTTACAGCAGTGTTACAATGACCTCTTGTGGTTAAATAATATATGCATATTGGCTCAAAGTCTCTTGAAAACTCGCAGTATCAAAGGTTAAATTATGCTCTCAGATCTGAAGAGTTTTGTGTTGCTAATGCCGCTTAAGCTGCAATAACTTCTCCTCCCAATCACACTATCAGTATTTGTTTAGCTCACTGCTAAAAAATTCCTTTTAAAATATCTCAACCTTTGCACTCCACAACCTTTACAGGTGAGAGTATCATATTTCCTCACATGGTAATAAGTTAAAACAAATTCACAGCTCTATATAAATCAATTCATCAATATAAGGAATGATAATATTTAATAAAAACTTACCCACTAAAATGTAAAAGAAAGCATACAGCATACAGTAGCCACTCATTATGAGAAATTCAAACAGATATAGAACATAGTATTGATAGATTGCAACAATAGATATTGAATATACATTTTTTATATGAAAACCTTATATATATAATGTTTAAAATGATGCTAAAGCTGTCTCCTCTCCAAATTTTCTTTTTTCAACAAAAATCAGGGAACTGAGTATTTTCTGTTGTTGCTGAATGCAGTCTAGCAACTTGGATCAAATCCTCTGACACCTTATCCCTTAATTGATAAAATCGCTCAGGACTTTATCCTGATTTTGCAATTTCCTGAAATCATTCAAAATTACACAAATTTTCTTAAAAAACTTTGCTGAGTGATTATACTTCAAGTGGTCCCGTCAGTATTTATGGTGGCACTGAAGGATCACCAGTGGTGGTATTTGCACCTGCCAGGCAGTATTCACATGACCTTACTAAATTTAGGATCTATTGCAAAGCCACTTCTGCACTGGCTCTGCTGTCTGAAGCTTTGGAAGCTCATCATCAGCAAAACCTTGGACTGCCACCAACTGGATATGTGCCACATTCTGATATGCTGTGATTGCAGCTGGGGAAGGCCTGAGTTCAGCTGCTGTGAGACATTACTTGTTTATGCAACATGCACTTTAGAGGTCTGTAAGTTAAAACCAAACATTGCTCTTAGTGTACACAATAATTATTATTGCCTCTCCCCATTTCTTTTCTTTGAAAAGATGAAAACCAGAAGCTGTCAAGCAAAACATGCTAGAACAAAGGTGATGACAACAAAAAAACCCGGCAGGTCTTAAAAGTTAAAATGTGTTTATCTTCATGTGTCAATAAGGAAGCTATGACAGTGGTCATGTATCTTGAAGAATCTCCCTAGCTTTTGAAACATCATCAACAAAATTCTTCTGAAAACTTCTTGCATGAGGAGTTTTTGAGCACTGTTGGCATGCAGGCTTGGGAGACAAAACCAAATTGTGTGTGTGAGGAAGATTTTTTTTATTTCTGTTGTCTAATAGGCCTAATCTGTCTCATTCTTCTTTGTCTGGCTTAACTCTGCAGTGCTAAGAATTGACCAGCTTAAAACTCCAAACCCAGCTTACAAGGGGTAAACTTGAATATTCCAGGCACTGTTTGAACTCCCAACTAATTACAGTCTGCACATCTTGGCATGTGATTTTTAAAAATGTCTTAATATTGTCATTATTTCCCCTGCCATCAGTTACAGGTGGAGTAATAACCAGCCTGAGACAAATTTAATTTGACCCTCCTGGTTCAGTATCTCCCCTGGCTCAGCCTGGTTACCAGGTGGCTCATGGCCACTTCTTGCCCATTGGAGGCTCCTAGCCAGCCAGTCAAGCCAGTGACCTTCAAGAGGAGGTAGTGGGTGGCTGTCTGGGCAGTAAATATGCAGGCACCTCATGCCTCATTGTGTAGCCTGCAAAGCCGTGCAGTGCCAGGAGCAAGGTGGCGTAGGCAGGAATCACCTGGTGAGTACAAAGCGCTTACCAGTCTCTCCCCTCCCAGGATGGGGGACAAGGTCACAGCCTTGTTCCAGTGGCTACCAACTCATAACCCTTGCTGCAGCCACATTGCGGCACAAGGGATCAATAGAGAAGCCAAGGTGCATGTCTTCAGCTGACACGATACACCAAACATGTTCAAAACATTGAAAAGTGAGTCTGTGCATTGAGTGAGGATGGCAGACAGCTGTTGAAATTTCTGTTGCTGGTGTTAACCCTCCGACTGTGCAGCAGTCTTCAGGTACCTCACTGCAACATTCCCAGACTCCAGTTAACTACATATCTAAATAGTATCTAGTGTGAGATAAGACTTTGCTTTCCAGCAAAGCTTGCAGACGTGTTTCATACACTAGTGAATTTAGGGAGAAAAAGAACTTACTGTGTTGACTGCAGAAGCACAACCACTTTGAACTGTCCCCTTTGGGGCACCTAAATCTGAAAGGTAAGAGACTTAACAGTTCGGTATAAAAGCGATTGATTTGGCAATGTTGAGTTTAAATTAAATCAAAGTATGAAAAATCTGCAGTTTGAAAAAATGTTTAATTTGAATACAACCAGAGTATTTTAACTTGGACAAACTATGGTTTTGAGGTAAATCCTGGATAGTGGTCATCAAGGATAATGGAAGTCAAACCATTCAAAGACCTTTCACCTATGCACATGATCTAATGCTCACAGTAATTATTAGAAGGCTCTTATACTTCATATACTTATTTATATACTTATTTTTAGAGGTGAACAGCAGAAAATTGCCAGCAAGCAAAAATGTTGAAAACCAGAAGGTATACAGACACACTGAAAGTCTATCTGAGGTCCTTTAATAGGCTATGTTCTGCCACAGCCCACTGTTTTAGTGCTGAAATACTTTTCAATAGGTATTCATAGATAACTTCCTGTTTATAATGCAGTTAAGAAATGTGAAAATTTTATTCAAGCTTTGTAATATACTTTCTCACTCTTCAATCAGTGCAGAGCATCCTTGTAAGCAATGGTTAAATCCTGTACTTCCTTTTCAGCTTCTCTTTCAACAATAATAGGTTCTTTTTCTGGCTCTGACAGGTGGGAGTTGGATTTTCTGGCTGGCTGTTGTGTAAGCATCAACTATACTGGAACTACAGTAGAAGCAAGAAACAGGAAGAAACCAGTTGGTAAAACATAATCATAGGCTGGCAGGAAATCAGTGACTATTTGTCACTCCTTCCAAAGAGGAGAACACTTGGTGGCAGATATTCAGCACCTTCAAGTATCCAGCAGAGACATAAAATCTTTTTCTCCATGCCGGGATTCTCAGAGTTTTACTTCAATGTGGACCATGGTTACTTGGAGGGTCTGGTCCGAGGGTTCAAAGCTGGGATCTTGACAAGTGCAGACTATGTCAATTTAGCACAATGTGAGACACTTGAAGGTAAGTCACCTGTTTTATTTTTTTAGGAAGAAATACTGTTGCTTAACATTTGAAGACAGGAAGGTAAAAGTCTGAAGTATTGAGAGTTTATCCTAAAACCCAAAGATAACCCTGATGTCTTTTGAAGAACTGTTCTCATATTTAAATTAATAGCTTTCTGTAGACTGTGATTTGTGTACAGAATGTAGTTTGCAAAATAACACAGATGATGAGATTTTCTGGTTTACTGATAAGGTTTAGAAATCTCATCCATAGGCTTCATATGGAGCCTGGTAACCTCACAGATTTTAACCATGCTATAGAACAGTTCAGGTATTGAAGTTTCATGTCATCTCAGCTGGATAAAATAGTTCCCAAAATTGTATTAAAAGCTCACCATTTGGCTCTGAGTTTCTCTAGAAAAGACATAATTTTAGTAATTTTACTTCATGAGCTTTAGGGCAGTGAAGGATATTCTGCTTACTAGGAAAACTAGACTCCACAGAGATAAAACTTAGGGAAATAGAAAGGATTAAAAAAAAAAAAAAAAAAGAAAGAAGAAGGAAAAAAAGCTCTTTTAGCTCTTTTCAAGGTGACTTTGCCACAGCAATAAAAAGAACACTCAGTAGTTTCCAAAACAGCTTTCCATGGCCAAGACTGGTCACAGCCTGATGAAGACAGACTTGTACAAAGAATCATATGACATACCTCTAGACACTTAGCAGGAAAAAAATGCAACAGAAAAAAGTCACCTTTCTAAAGGAACATAAAGTTCATTTACCTGGCTCCAAAATGAAATCTATGATTCATCTTGCAGATTAAAACAACTGCACATAGAAATGCACATAGCTATTTACCTGTCAGCAGGATTAAATTCCTCTCATAGTTACATAGGAGATTGCCAGTACAGTCAATGGGATCTAGACACTATTCAACTCTCCAAGCACGCATACCAGTTTCAGCTGACAACTTGGAGAGCTGTATCAGCTCTCCATTTCATTCAATGGCAGTTTAGACACACAGAACACATGCATACAATCACTCTGAGAATTGAAATCTATTCCTTATATTAGCTGGACAAAATTAACAGTTTCTGTATCCTGTTTGCTCCAGAAGTTGTGATCTATGCAACTTAAAGGCTTTACAGACACTCTTGATATTGTATTTAATTATTTAAGTCAAAAAGTCCTGCTCCATGAGTATACAGACTTCAGAAAAAGCTAACAGAGTTTCAAATGTCTATAAAAAAACAAAGGACAGAATGGTGGAATTATTAAATCTTGTTCTCACTTCACTTCTCCCTGCAAAGGAGCTCAATAAATGATCTAATCTAAAGCTCCATGAAGTTTAAAAAAAAAAGAAGTAAATCCTGGTTACTTCTCAATAAGAAGAGAGCATAGAAGTTTAAAAACATACAAGAATAAAGAATTATTCTCATGATAAGTTAAGAATAGTTAAGAAAAACTATCTAAATGTTAAGTCCTGCTATGAGAAAATTACTTACCACCAGGAAATAGTTTCCAAATATTTCTGAGCTATATAAACCTTCAATATTATGAAGAGCACATAGAAGATCAACAGATAACAATAGAGAGATAAAATCCTCTTCTAACTAAGATTTATAATAGAACAAAAAGTTTTATTTTTAACTTTATTTTTTCTAGTGTTCATTCAATTTTAGAATGTAAATTATTTCAGCAACAATAGCAGCAGCTGTCATAAACCCTCCTACAAGCACATCTCTACTACCCATTATCACTTCCCTTTTTTGTCTATTCAGCTACATCTCTTTCTTGATTGTAATATTTTCTGCTTTTTATAGACAGCTAACAGATTCCCATGTTACCCACCAAATGCATTATTTATAATGAAAATAAGAGAAATATTGGATTTCTACTTGAGGTAGAAACATGTTTATTTCTCTTCACATAATGGATGCTGTAACACTGAACATGCTACACGAGCGTACAGTGCACCAAAACCACAAACCCCTACCTCTAAAATAAATTTCATACATTGTCTTTTGTTCCAATTGAAAAGATTAAGCAGTGGATTTGTGCTGTAATACTGTGATGTGTCTCCAATAGTGCCATCAGTTCATGTCTTCACATTAAAAGGTAATAAATTTATGCATTCTGTGGTGTAACACCACACCACAAAAAATGGCCTAAGTTAAAAACATTCTAAATATGCTAAAACAAACAAGCAGGGGAAAAAAAATCAAAAGCACTCAAAGTAACCCATAAATAGAAAAAAAAAAGATCTTTTAATTTAAAAGTGGTTTTGATATCTCTAGAGAGGAAACCATAAGGTCAGTATGGAAGAACCACAAGAAAAGCTGTAGATTAGTGCATTACATCTGCTTCATAATCACAGATCAAGTATGACAGTGAGAGGGAAAGGGAAGAAAGAGACTGCTGACTGACTTGTTATACCACTGTGTCCTCTCAATTCAGGGCCATACAGGCAGGCTTCCAGCTTAACTTAGACATCCTTCTGGGATTGACTGAATTACTATAATTTCCATGGAGCTACCTTGTGGGCAGCATGCTACAAGTTTGGCCCTGTGTCATCATCTGTTTCAAAGGAATAAGATTCCCAGAGCAATCTTTCTGACAGGCTTTAAAGTAGAATATGGGTGGGTGTGTGTGAGCATGTCTGTGTGTGTTAAGTGTTTCATTCTTACCTTCATTACTTGTGTGATGGAAAGATTCCTGCTCTGTAGAAAAGCTATGTCACAGAAGGACAAGCACCCCAGCTCTGCTCCCAACAGCATCATGGAAATAAGTTTACTTGACTTGCCAGACCCAGGACCTTCCAGCATGTGGTGGCTGAAATAACAGTGTAACTCAAAGAAAATTGCAGCTAGTTGGCTATTTGGCTGTCCAAGTGAGGAGTCAGACAGGTGCCCATGTCCTTGATGCCGAGAGACCAGGTTAACACTTTGATCAAGTTCTCACAATATTCCTTCTTTCTGATGAGGATCATTCCTGTCTTGACTTCGTTCATCTTAAATTAGTCTCCCTCTGCTCATTAATTCCCTTTTGACATAGAGTTAATTGTGTTTGGTTGCTGTTCAACTGTGAGTAAAATCATGTGACTTAACATCACATTTAAAATCATAATTTTCTACATATTATTTTCCTGCATATAATTGTATGAAGAAACACACAATGCAGATGGTTGACAATCATACTGACAGCTAAAATACAGGAATTTTGTTTCCTAGGAGTCTTGTGGACATGCTGAAAAACCTGGAGACTTGTGTAGGTATCCAAGAGGACCTAAGAAAAGGAACAGCTACCCTCAATAAAAAGTTTTGGTGAACAGGAATGTCTGAGGCCCCTTTAGTGCTTAGACATCTAATCCTGATGAGTCACCAGGTCATGTTATTAGTAAAACTGTCTGACTGCAACAGTCCTCAGGTTTTATTTAGTCCAGCAGCAAAGAGAGGACTATAATTTAAGACTGGCAGTTCAATCTTGGAGCTGTGCTGAACTCTGTCAGGACGTGAACTCTGATTATGACATTTCTGATTGAGATTATATGGTATTTGAACTTGTGGATGGACTGTTCTCTCAACTGCTTTGGCCAAGACCATGAGATAGGGCTGAATATTGTTTTGTACATATAGTATGCATGCTGGCATTTATCAATTCAGTTAGAAGAAATACTTCTATAAAGCAGGCTGTGGAACTGACAGGGTTATAAATCCAATATTCCTAGGTTTAACATTTCCTCCATAGCTTTTGAGAGCTGGGTAAGGTTATTTAGTGTGTTATAGCTAATATTTTTTATGCCTTATATTAGGGCATGCTTTCTGAAGCCATTTAGTTAATCAGAGAACTGGGGAAGGTCACAAAGTCTTGTCAAACTACTCTTGATTAGCAGATTTTGTTTCTGTTCACCTCATGATGTTAAGCACACTTCAGATACTAAATAATTGGAGTTGATACTTGGGTTTTGCAGTCTGCTTTAGGTAGTAAGCCCCTGGAAACCACTGTGTTAGAAAAGCATTTACAGAGCGTGACTAAAGTTCACATTGTGGTTCATCTGTGGTTCATCTGAAAATGAATAGAGGAAAGTTAGAATTCAGCTCTCTACATGTAATAAAGTAATATTATCTAATCTGAGCATATGTCAAGTATTTTTGCACTCTCTGCAACAAAAACAGAGAAAGTAAAAATGAACAATTTTCACAGGAAATGTAGATGTGAAATAAAAATATTAGTGATTTTTAAAAAATTTGGTTTTACATATTTGGACTCATTTCTGGGTATAGCTCTTCATTTTTATTTATCTCTTAATCTTGCTTACCTTTCTCTCTTTCTTTAGTTTTATGTGTTTGGGTTTTTTTTTCATATTTGGATTATCTTTCTTCTTCCAACACAGAAGCCTATGTTGAAACTATGATTATTTCCAAGAGTCTGACTCTGACCACTGAGAGACCGATTACCTCTGCCTTCTTTTGTAAACAGTTTTGTGATTACCTATATAATTTTAAGAAACAATAAATTTACACTGCTAGCATAAGTTCAGGTTTTTAAAGGAAGATCTAGAGAAATGCTAACAGATCCAGAGTGTTAGCTCAGTAAGGTTGTCCTATCCAAGAGTATATTCATGTGATTTCACATGGATTTCATGGATAGACTATTTGGTGGATAAGGAACTGGCTAAGTGATCACATCCAGAGAGGACTGATCAATGGCTCAACACCCAGATGGAGCTCAATGATGAGTGGTGTCCCTAGGGGTCTGTACTGGGACAAGTGCTGTTTAATATCTCCATCAATGACGTAGAGAGTGGGATTGAGTACACCATGAGCAAATTTGCAGAAGACACCAAGCTGGGTGGTGCAGTTCACACACCTGTGGGATGGGATGTCATTCAAATGTAAGGTCCTGCACCTAGGACAGGGCAATTCTGTGTATCAATACAGGCTGAAGCAAGAAGGAATTGAGAGCAGACTTGTGGAAAAGGACATGGGGGTACTGTTGGATGACAAGCCAGATGTGAGCTGACAATGTGTGCTCAGAGCCCAGAAAACATGCTCTGTACTGGGCTGCATCAAAAGAAGTGTGGCCAGCAAGTCGAGGAGGCGAATCCTCCCTTCTACTCTGCCCTTATAAGAACCCCCCAAAGTACTGCATCTGGGTCTGGATTCCCCAACATAGGCAGGACGTGGGGTTGTTGGAGCGAGTCCAGGGGAGAGCCACAGAGATGATCAAAGGGCTGGTGCCATGTACCGCAGGGGGGAGGAGGGGCACTGTCCACAGCCAAGGGGAGGTGAAGCTGGAACTAGTTTATTCGGGGAGCATGAGACTCTTATAGGGTTTGGGGGAGGGGTTTGGAAACTGGGAGGAGTTGGGGCGGGACACAGCAAATATGGGAAAGGAGGGGAGGG
>JAWWMO010000083.1:124682070-124737259 GCA_035047845.1 Dendrocincla fuliginosa
CGCACTTGCTTCCAGCAGTCTTTTTTTTTTTTTTTTTAAATAAGCAAAATTTACACCTGGGAAGCTGAAAAAAATTCACTGAGCACTGACAACGTCACAATGAAAGTTTGCATTTAGGACCAAGATAATAACCATGGGAGCTCATTCCTGAAGGAAGAATGAGTCTAAATTACATTTTACAAAACAATATCCTAAGAGGGATTGTAATTTCACATTTTATTTAACCAGGTCGCAATGTTTCAGTTTATGTTCTGAACAAAATATTCCTAATCAAATTAAATTGTACAGAAATTAAGCATTTTGACTATGCTTTTCTGAAAAATAAAAATCAAGAGATTGGCTGGCAGAGATAAAGACATTTTCCATAGTTGATTCAGATTTTTTCAGAGAGTTCATTTTTAGATAGACTTCCATGCTGAGAGCAGATTACTCAGCAACATTAGTTTAAGCATGTTGCAAAACTGTCTTTATACCAGTGGTAACAATTTAGTCTATGATAAGCTTCTTTAAAATCCCTATCTAATGTCAATCAGCCAGGAGGATAAACTTTTCTATGGAAGATTTCCTTTTCTGTAACGTTTTCATAATCTGAAGGAACACGTAGAGCAGATTGCTAGCGGCTGGACTCACAAAAAGCCAAAGTTTAATTATTCAAAAGAATACTTGCTATTTGTTTTGTAATCTTATATGTAAAACTACCAACCTGACTCTATCAGAATGAGGCTGAAATATTTAGCTCCCCAACTCCTTGACCACCAGTCACGGTGCCAACCTTCCACATTAAGAGTACTGATGATCTCTCTTCCCTCATAGAAGACACACATTGCATGTTTAACCCTGAAACCGGCAAGGAACTGCAGGACTGCTCTTCAACCAGTGCTGTGTCTGTTGTCAGGGCCCATGCTAATTCTGAACTAGCACACATGCTGCTTCAGTCTCCCATATGGACACTAAAGCACTTAGTAAATGGTCATCCTCTCACTCCAGGTCTACCTGCAGCAGTCAAATGGTCCAAGTCACCAAGTAATTGTCTCATGGTCTTATTCACTATGGAGAACCTCATGCGCCAGTAATTTGATGAGTTGAGAACTCTGTATGGGTAGGAATGATCCTGCAATTTTTCTCAAATAGGGAGCCACTGGAAGCAGAACCCAAATCTGCTAGAATTAGTTGTGATTGCACCTAGAATGCTTTTTAACAAAAAAAAATATTATAAATCTAACAGCTAGATTCTACATGACTTTAACGAGTTAATAAAAGAAAGTATTTTTCCTTCTAAAACAGTTTCACTACATCTGATTTGCCTGTTCATATTAATAAGGCAAGTGAAATTCGGCCCTGTTATTCATTAGCTAGAAGCCTTTTCAAGCACACTTATTTTCTTCTCTATTGTTTACTCATTTTCCTTACTCCAAAGTCAGTGCCAGAGTGTGGCTGGTTCCTGTTATTGTGTGCTCCAGTACACAGGAGTAGATCTGTGAATATGTGTTTAGTAGCTAAAGTGGTAGATTTCTATTGCAACTGCAGTCTTACTATTCAACAGAAAAGAGAACCTTTCTGCTTAAAATAGTTCAAATATTCACGACATAAGAAATTTTGTAAACTGCATCAAATTTGCATATACTGTATACAGTTCACTTGGAAGATTTTCCCTGTGTAATCCCTGCAATTAACAAAGGCTTTGCTTTTTTACAACATAAAAGTATTAAAAGATAGAAATAAGATCATAGTCAATTTAGATCTCAAGACTGAAGAAAAAAATTAAATCAGACAGAACTGAGTAAGGTTACTTTTATTTACTATTACATTTTTAATTCATGTTATAAAATTTTATCTTGTACAAAAAGACAACTCAAGATCTAGATATTGGAATAACTTTCAGGCTACCACTTTAGTGAAAATACAGGTACAACAGGCATCTAAACCTGGCAGAAGAAATATAGCCTTTGATTCTATATATTAAAAATTAACTCAAAACTTTACCTTGGCAAGTAAGCAGCTCCCTCTACCTTATTAAGTTAGCATTTTAAATATATGCATTCTGAAACTATTTTTTTTTCCCCAGGATTTTCATTTAACCTTTATTATCAACAGCACTTTGAGTTACCCCAGAACAGTACTATTGATTCTTGGTCCTGTGTTATTATTTAGAAGAGTATTATTTCATACTCTTATATGTGAGGGTGTGAGGAGATTTTTTGTTGTCAACATCTGGGTAAATAAGCAGGGAAATGAAGAAGAAGCAGACATGATATTTTTAGTACAAAAATTACAAATAAAAGCTGTGGTTGCAAAACCCTGTTTGATTTTCTAGCTAAAATTTAACACATATTTGCAAAAAAGGATTTACAATTTCTAAAATAAGGTATGTTTGCAATGCCTTTTTTTTTTTTCATTTCCATAGTTCCTAAAAGCCTGCGAAATATCCATGCATTAATTTAGAATGAGATGTCTAATAACAACTTTTTATCCTTTGTTTTGCATATTAAGTTTGAGGCAGACAGACGTGCCTTTATCATCACCATTAATTCATTTGGCACCGAGCTGAGTAAAGATGATCGAGAGAAGCTGTACCCAACCTGTGGAAAACTTTATCCAGAAGGCTTACACCTGCTGGCCAATGCAGATGACTACGAGCAAGTGAAGCGTGTTGCAGAATATTACGCAGTATGTAAAATAATTTATTAAAAAAAAAAAGCCAAAACACAAATACCTAATATCTCTTGATGTCAGCAAAATTTTAAAGAGTATTCACATAAGTGAAAAGCATTTTTGAGAGACAGAAAAAATCAGCAAAGATACTAAAGTTCCAATCAAGATGCCTATGGAATCAAAGGCCTTTGATATGACAACATAAAATATATTACTACCTTAATGCAATATAAAGTTCCTCTTACAATGGTGTTTAAATAAGACCAAATCACATCCTATTAAACAAAAGTCTTCCTACTCCATTAACCCTATCCAGACTAAGCTTTGCTTCACAGCTCCTGCCTCCAAGATTTTGGAGTATAGGCATAAGTCATTTTAAAGTGAGCTAACAAAGAACTTAATGTTGTGCAAAGTTGATTTATTGCTAGTGTACCGTAAAAATTCCCTTCTGAAAAGCTTTCTCTAAACCACTAATTCATTCAAAGAAGTAGATGAAGTTGTTAATATTGATGGAAATAGTGCTGTTATTAAAGCTCAATCAACCTGCAGCACTTGATATACTAATTAACTGTTGCACTCTGTCTATAATATTTGCGCTACCTCTAAGTAGGTACACAAAACAAAATATTGTCTGGTCAGCTGTTTTTCCTGCAAAAACCCCCACAAAGCTGGAACTGTACATCTAATCTTGTGCATAAGCAGGACATTTGAATCCTGAGTTACTATGTCAGTGTGGTACAGAGTAATACTATCCATATGATGGTGGGATGCTTAGATGAACTTGGGAACTCTTGTAGTAGACTTATACTGCACTCCTACTTTATGGGAACAACAAACCAAACACACAGAGAAGAAAATTAGACAAAAATGTAACACATAAGAAATCAAGTCAAGTATATATACCCAAGATATTCCAGGATGACATATCAGAGTTATGGATTTGAACACAATATTAATGCAGGTAAAGCAAATCCAGCTGACTACTGGAAATTAAATGAGCAGCCATGTGAGGATCAGAGTTCAGCATTTTGGCTCCATTCACAGCTCTGGCTCTGATGGATACTATTTGTACAAAAAGTTCAGTGCTCTCTGTCCAAAGGAGTGAAAGGTCATGTGTCATTCTACAATGTCTCTTTTAGTGCCTTCAGTAAATTCCTTTAAATTGTAGGAAATGATGGTAAGAAATACAAGAACAAATGTGATTTTTCTTTCTTTTGTTGACTATATGCTTTTGACTTTTGATTTATGAAGAACTGTAATCTATACATGAGTTCTTCTATACAGAGAGATTACTTCATGTAGATTAATTCATAAAATAATGTAAGGTATGCATGCTGCACAGAATGCAAAATTACTTTATTTCCATGAAGTGGTTGTCTATGCTTTTAGGAATACAAGGCTGTGTTTGAAGGTGTAGGGAGTGGTACGGGAGAAAAGACACTGGAAGATGCATTTTTTGAACATGAGGTAAGAGCTTCTCACCTTAAAAAAAAAACAAAATGAAAGTTATGCAACTGGAAAAATATTTAAAACAAGAATGAGGTACTAGGATTTTGATTCTACTATACTGCATCATTCATCTTTGTATTCAAGAACATGGATTTTCTATGGCTGTAAACATATGGTTGAGTCAAAATAGAAGAATTTACCTTTTTAAATAAAATTAATCCAAGGATGTTCTTCTGAAGACTAGTTATAGGGCTGCCAAACCAGATAGCCTATCCAAAAGCTATTTCATATAAATTTCATATAATAAAATTTCTTTTGAGTAGTCTACCGAAGAAGGTATTTGCCACTGTCCTTTATTTCCTTTAATGTTGCTGTAGTCTATTACCAAAATTAATCCGCAGATGACATTCCAATTACATTCATACTCAGGCGACTGCTAAATATAGTCATAGTTGCAAAATTACATAGAAATCTTGACCAGAAATGCTACCCCATAAAAATCGCATTTGCTTTCTTTGATATTTTATCATAAAACTTGTTTCATCTTTTCTGCAGGTAAAGCTGAATGTGCTTGCATTCAACAACCAGTTTCATTTTGGAGTATTTTATGCCTACGTGAAGTTAAAGGAACAAGAATGCAGGAATATTGTATGGATTGCTGAATGCATTTCTCAGAGGCACAGAACCAAAATTAACAACTACATTCCAATTTTTTAAATTTGAGAATTTATAATGCCTGAAAAGATGCATGATTTCACAGAAAATAAGAAAAATCTTTTATCATTTTGTCTTACCAGACATATTCAATTGTAGTAATGAACCTCCTTATATATACCAGTGTAAGAAAAAAAGTAATGTAATTAGAGATATTAGTACCTCATTATGAAATATTCGTAGTTTTGTTGGTAGATTTTTTTCCCCCACTCTGCCTATTTTAATTTAATTGATCAATAAAAACCTCCTGCAAGGTCTTACATACATATTCTTTCTCTTTTGTGGAAACAAGCTTTGTATCAATGACATTTGAAAAGCTCTTTAATGGCTTATTTTTTAATCAATTTTTCTCAAAGGGCCGATTAAACCACTACTTTCTTACATTTATGGTCTTTTTTTATGGTATACAAGATTGCATGAAGGACTTAATACACAATTAGGAGAGAAAGTCCAAGGTTTCCCTTAACAAGTCTCAAGAGGGAGCTTCCTGCCCCTGCCTAACTGTAACACCTCTCTGCAACTAAATGTAAATCACAGAATCACAGAACATGCTGTGCTGGAAGGGACCAACAAGGACCATGGAGTCCAACTCTTAGCCCTGCACAGGACCATAAGTAGCTCCGGTGTCACAGAAGTGTTTTCATTTATTCCTTTATGGTCACACGAAGAGCACTGGAAGTGTTAAACAATGGGTTTCTGATCTATTCCGCAGCAATACAAATATCTCCTCCCAGCACACCAAAGGCACTGTTTTTATTTATGCACTGGGGAAGATTATGAAACATGCATGAAAATACCAACCAAGTCTGTATCAGTTTTACATCAGACACAAACAACACCAGCTCTGAGCTATTTGAGGACCTGGCTAAGATCAGTAACTAAAAATAGAGTGAACAGTTGAAGCCAGATTGTAGCAGGACAAGATTAATTCTGCTGAAGAAAAAGGAAGGATTTTGAAAGCCATATCAACATTCCTTCTTCCTACTCCATTCAAAGAATTTGCTCTTTTGTCTTTGAAACAGGCCATATCTCGATTTTCTGCATGACTCCTCAGTTTCAGGCTGTACAACAGCAAATCTCAGTCTTCAGCTGACTATTCCTCCAGTAATATGATACAGAAATACAATCCATTTCCTGCTGAGAAGACAGAAAAATAAAATATATCTGATGTCAACACCTCAGAATTATGAAAAACATTTGGGTGTCAGGGTTTTAAGAGCTGAGACATAATACAGCTTTCTGTACATATTCATACCTAAAAATTAAAAAACTTTGTGGTTATTTACACCTAAAGCCACATTTCTTAAACTGTAAATGTCATCAAGGGGTTATATCCCAGAACACTGCATATTCATTTAATGCAAAATTGAGAAATTTTTAATATTTTTCTTTATTGTGAATACCAGAGAAACCTCTTATTATTACTTCAAAAATACTTTCATAGTTTCCTTTAGAAATAATTTAGGAGGAATTTAGAAAATTTGACTAAAAATTAAAAGGTATAAGAAAAGAATACAAATCTTATTTCTATATTGTGGCATAATCCTTTAGTAGATCCAGCAACTCAGGGGAAAAAAAAAAAAAGAGAAACTGAAGATTTGTGGATTACAGTTTCATTTTGGCATGTATTATTGCTTCCTTGCACCGCTTTTATGTTGGACTTCTTAACTTGTATTTCCCAATCTAATCCCTGACCAATGCTTTCCACTTCATACTTATATCACAAACTGCATCACAAACTTTTAAGAACTGCAATGGAGAAAGAAATAGAACTTCATTGTCCCAAAATTGCAGATTTTTCTATACTTTTTAGTAATCGTTTTAAAAAAAAATATTATTAGGAGCAGAAAAATAACAAAGTCAACTAGCCTATGACACAGAAGCTGAATTAGTACAATTCAGCACAGTGCATGAATACTTTTTCTGTACTGATAAATCAAGCCTCCTTACTTGAACAAAACAAATCAGCTGGCTTACTGCCAAGAATTTTCTGAAGTGATTTGGAGGGGAAAGAATCTGCTCTCCACCCTAAGTCATTCTGTGCCAGGGAAGATACACAGCTGCTATTGCTACAGCCTGGATATCATTGGCTCAGAAAGAAATGAGCAGGAATTGCAGCTTGTATGACTGTGTTGTCAGCAGAACTGGTCTTTAGACAGTTGGAAAGGACAGCAACAGTGTTGACTGATGCTTTCTTCAAAACAAATTTCTAGATATTTTCTAAATGAGGACAGGAGGTACCAGGCCTCTATTACATCCAATTTCAGGTTAAACGAGTTAGGACTTGAAACTTATAAGTCTTCAAACACCAGTACCACAATCGGCTTATTCTGTACATTTATGAATATTCAAGAAACTAATATTGTGCAGCTTAATTTTTTCATACATGACAATATGATGCTTTCTGCTCTTACTAAGTATGCCTAAGTTAGAGCATATTTAACTTTTCAATAACTACTTAACACCAAAACAGCAGATCCAAAGTATATGAATGGAGTGATAGCTGGTCAGTATTTGGATTTGCATCAGATTTATAAAGCTGTTAGGATGAATATAACTCTAAAAATTTAAAAAGAAGACAAAGTCCAATGTGTAGATTGATTTATCAAACAGTGTGGAGAAATAACATAAAAAAATCACAGAAAAAAGAAGTGATAATTGGCAATAATGTCTACTAGGCAGTTAAAACAGTTTACATGACATAAAATATCTACTCAAATAAACAGAAAATCATTCAATATTTTGGGATATCTCCCAAATGACAAAGAGAAAATAAGAAATATGATTCAAGAAATAACAAGACAAACCTCTCAAACAAACCAGATAAAATTTGTATATCAATTTTTTATATGACAGTGAGAAACATTTGACTATTTGGAATCCTTATTTACTGGGATTTTCAATTAAAAATAAAATTCCAACTGGCATAACTCATCTGGCACTGTTAATGCAAACATTCCAGATGTGGAACACAGTCACTGACAATCCCAACAATGTGTGCGAGCCAGAAAATGAACGCCCTATTTTCTACTAGTTTGGAGCTGCTCTGGGAGTAAAAAGAAGAAAAACTAATTGCTCTGAAAGTATGCAACAGATAACTGAAATAAAATATAAGCCACAATCCTACTGGCAGGTGCCAGTTGTGAGTCTCTTGGAAGATAGTCTGAAGCACTGACCTTAAATATTACTAAAAGAACCAGTCTTGTGAGGAGGTGATTATCACAAAAATTTCTCTTTAATTTTTTTTTCTTCCCTCTCTCTTTGCAATTATTGTCTATAATTAAATGACATATACAGGGGTGGCTCTCACCCTCAGGCATAGAGGAATCTGTTGTCATCAGCATTTTTAAAAGCTTGCTGAACTCCTATTCTGTTTTCTTAATACTGACATGTAGCAGTGGAGTTTAAGGGAAAATTATCATAAAACACAGCAGGGTCCTGCACCTGGGAAGCAATAACCCCAGGCACCATTACAGGCTGGGGGCTGATCTGCTGGAAAGGAGCTCTTTGGAGAAAGACTGGAGGTCCTGGTGGACAACAAGCTGTCCATGGGCCAACAGTGCTCTTGTGGCTTTTACGCATCACTTAAAGTAGATTCTATGGAATTTTGTTACATATTCTAACTTGCTACTTTTAACATGTTATTCATAACATGCAACTCAGACTGACTTTGAAATGGAACAGATAGAAGTTGCAAGGTTCTTGATAAGACAATGACCATATTTTCAATCTAGAAAAACAAAACGTTCTTACCTAATTAATATTATGTTGAAAATGTATATATTCTTTTTGTCATATTGCTCTCTGAAACTTCTTTTTTGTTACATGCACATGCATGTACCCACACACGTACACACATATGTACATCTACTATGAAATTTTCCAATGTCAGCTGGAAATTGAGAGAGCGACCAGTGGATAAATCAGTCTAGAACAATACCTTTTCTTCTGAATTAAAACATTTGAAAGATTTGTAATAAATTCACTAAAGTCAAATAAAGCAAAGCAAACTCCTTTTGCCTTTTCAACTACATTGGTTTAAGTAATTTTCTTTCTACCACACAGCACAAGAGGCAAATGAGAGTGCTTACATGATTATAGGCCTGATGAAAGCTCATAAAAATTCTTTATACCTATAACAATACTTCAGCCAAGTTCATTTGAGCCTTATACCAGTGTTATTTACAACCTCTGACTATTAACAAAAAAAGAACAATCAAGCTTCAGTATGTCAGAGTTTGAGGACAAAAGCTATCCCTTATCTGGACAAACCAAGAAGCAAGGACAAGGAGATCATATATTCTCTGACCTTAGTAGGGAAATTTTAAAAATTCAAAAGGCTGAAATTGTGCTTTTAAAAATCTTCCCGCAACCAGACCTTTGACAGAAATGGCTCCATGAAGTGTATGTATGTATATATATATGTATGTAAGTATTTTAGCAAAAAGCAGGATTGAACCATCACAACTGTTACAAAGCCAGTGCTTTATCTCATCTGTTACATGCAGAGGGAGTACTAATGCTGTCAGAACTGTGCAGAACCCAAAGGAGCCAAAATAAAACAGATGTTTATTTATATTAAATATTATGACTTTCATAGACTTATGAAAATGACAAACTAATTCAAAATTACTATGAACAATATGTTATAAAATCTTTCTATGGCACCAAAAAAAAAAAAAAATACAGTAAAAGCCACTGTAGGTAATAGTCCACTAATCTGCTCTTGTGGTTAAAAATGTCAGTGCTTCTACTGTAATCAGTGGAAGCAGAATTAGAACCTCCAGAGTAAATGGCTGGGCAGCAGCCAGGAAGGACACTCAGAGAACTCTTGTGCCAGGCAGAAAACCAGCATGGCCACCGTGTCCAGCACAGGTCACAACAAGCTGAGCAGCTGACTGAAAAAAAGGAACATTTTCTTAGAACCCTTAGATGAATTCTTGTTGATGACTTCTCATTGGCAGGAGACAGTAACTGAGAAGTTCTGCCAATATTATTATCACCACTTCCCTTTTTGGTCTTCATGATCTACAATTAGAGTACTTCTGGTCCGGTTTGTCCATCTGACTAATTAAACAGACCTATTTAATTTAGTATATTGGGATTCAGCAGCGTGAACTCTCCTCATTTTGCTAAATATAAACATGCACAAACCAAACAGGAAAAGCCACTGAAAGCAGGGAAAGCAACTGCTTTTAAAGCATGCTACTAAAAGTGACTGCATAAAATCATGTCATGACTTTCGTATCAAGTCATATTTCTGTCATTCCAATGCAAAGAGTCTGTCATTTAAAGATGTGAGCTTTAATGTTTTCTCTTAAAACAGCAGTAACAGTTTACAAGCTCTACCATGACACCCAAGCTGTCACTAAATGTAATCATAGCAGTTTAGTTTTTTCTTTTATAGTTTTTAGATCAGTCCTTGCTATTGAATCATGATAAATTATACAGTTTGTAGTTTCATCTTTCAGGACTATATCTTTATCAAAGCACAAGCCAAGTCTTGCATTAAAACAAACCCTTGCCAAATCTATTAATTCACGAAATAAAATATCACTCTTTCCAATCAGTCCTATTCATTTGAATCACATGTGCACTGCATGCTATTTTATAGAAGTGTCTCGAAATGAAATGTTTCATTGCACAAGGTTTCAAGAGGTGTGGGCCAGACCTTGAACAAACATTCCATCAGATGTCCAGTCTTATTCTTTAAGTGAACAGTGCCACACTTCTTGGAATTAACTGAAAAAAAAAAAAAAAGAAAAAAGAAAAAAAATGAAGAAAAAAAGGCTTCTAAACCAGTTCACAATCATTCATTTAAAAACTCTATAGTTCACATACTGTGAGCTCAACAAGTTTGAACTGGATTTGAGACCTAACAGGAAAACAGGATAGTGACCAGAAAATCAAAAAAACTAGAAAATTCTTTCTTATAAGTATTGTTAAGGATTCAAGTTGCTGTATTACATATCCACTGGAACAACTTTATGGGTGGCATATGCATTTTTAGAAGGGGAATATTCAAATGTCTGTTGACTTCTTAAGGAATTGCATATGGGATTATTCTCAGAAGTCCCTTTAATGATAGCCAGGACTTTCAACTCCAAAAGAAAATCACTGCTATGGGAAGTTTCATATTGTTCTTAAATATCACACAATAAATGGTATCAGACATTATTTGCCCCTACAGAAGAGTTAAACAGTACACATCACCTGGCAAACTATGTTTCTATGGCAGTAAAGGCAGTGACTTGTCATTTTATGAGAAAGACCATTTTTTTTTAATGGCAGCTTAGAACAGTACACCCTCCTCATTTTGGGGTGTGGAATACACATATATATAGTCTAACATACCAAAGTATTTTAAAGCAAAACCCTTAAGACTGAAGAGTTTACTTCATTTAGTTGTAACTATGGCTGAACACTCTGGAAAGGGTGAAAACAGGAGTTTAAAGCAGCAACAACCATGAAGGTACAGGATCCATGCACAGGCAACCTCAATCAGCATTACCCTAGTCATGGTTACATTGGTTTTAGCCAGCTGCTGCTTTTGTTCAGATGTTGAGATTGGTAGTTTGGGGGGAATGCACCATCTGAGCAGAATGATAGAGGACAAAGACAATGCAGATCTCTGCCTTCTAACAGGTTTAAAATACTGCATCATTTTTTTCTTAGCTTTGAGCTCTTAGGGAATAAAAGTTATAATCCAGTCCCACATGAGCAATGAGCCCCTGAAATGCTGCATACAAAGAATATTTAACAAAAAATACTCACCTGTATTCAAATGAAGTGATAGCAATGTAGACACTTTGTATTTGGGCTGAATTAGATGTTAATATTTTTGGTCTGTGTTTGGCCCAGCCACCTGTGAGGGGTTGTGTTTCTCCTGCCAAGTTATAGGAAAACAGGCCAATAAAGATGGTCTCTGGCCTTAAAGGAGGCATTTCTGTGTAATCTAAAATTAATTGGGTTCTCATGATTGGCTGATGGCTCTTCAAGAGCACTTGAAGGAGAAAGAGAGGAGGAGTAGGATGAAGTAAACCCCCAGACCCAATTAATTAATGAAGACCCTCTGAAATACACTGTGCAAGCCCAGAGAAAGCCACACATGTACAGAGAAGTACCAATTATATAATGGGGGGGAGGAGCCAGGGATCTCTGTCTGGGTGGTCCTGGCCACACTTGCTCAGGTCAATGTCACTTTGGCAACTTAGAAAAAGGGCAGGTGGCTCATGCTCAGGGCTCGCTTGCTTCACGTGACAGGACAACTGTTGGGGATGCCCGCCGTCACCTGTGAGCCTGCTGACCCTTGAGGATGCAGCCACTGCTCTGGGGGTTTGGGCATTCCGGGGGTTTGTAAGACAGCTCTGTGGGAAACACCTGGGCAATTTGGGTGTTTATACTTGGGGGCTTATTTTCCCTTTTCTCTCCCTCTCTTGGTTTTTTTCCTGTTTACTTGGCCACTTTTGGTAATAAAATTACTGTTTGGGTTAAGCTTTCAGTGGTGTCTCAGTTTCAGCTTCCACATCCCTTTGGACCCTCCCTGGAACATGTTTGAACTTTCAAACATGTTCTACTCTTTGATTTTACTTAGAAAATAGTTGCAGTAATTAGGTATTCTGGTATGTTTTAATTTGTATTACAAGGCTTATAGGTCTCAATCAAGATAGTGAGTCCCTTCATCATCAGAGTGTACAAACTAAGAGCTAAGGACTGCCAGGTACACGACCACTTCACAGGGTGCCAAAACATTAACGTGTACTGTCTGGACAGCTTAAGCAAATGAAAACAGATCCTGCACTCAGCTGAGCAAAGTGACATATATTGCTGATCAACAGCAAATGCTAAGCTCAGATCAGAGCTATACTAGTCAGGAATGTATGGGGGCTATCCAATTCTGGAACAGGAGGCTGCTCCTAGGTGCAGATGCCAACAACTTCATTAACTTATCAATTAAATTCCCTGCAGGGAGATCTTGGGATTGTTCTCTGCTGCCAGAACCATTTATTTATCCATAGCCAACAGTGAAAGAGCTGAAATAGTTTTGGCTGGCTGCTGAACAACCCAAGCTCGATGAAATGTCTTAACCAGCATAATTTAATGGCACAAACTTGGAAGACTGAGGCTTTGAAAAACTGAGGAAAGTGAGCTCCGAAAACAACATATTTTAGGTCTTTAGACCTCTTTCAGATGTACAGAGTGACTCTGCATGACAGAAAACAACTTGGAGTTGCACCAGTTTCTGCTCCTAAATGTCTTTAAGCAAGACTTAGTCACTAGCTTGTTCAGACCAAGACAACGCTGGACAAAAGATAGGCAGAAATCCTGCAAACCAACTGGAAAACTTAGAAATCAAATCACAGGTGAATTTAGACATTTTGAAGAATCAGAGTCTGAATGAGGCTTGCTTGGAGCAATTTTAGATTCAAAAGCTCCAAGCATGACAGAGTTATGTTTTCAGTGCCAAAGTCCTAATTGGTTTAAGCCCTATAAACAAAACAGAATGGAAAAGTATTAACACATTAGTGCTGGAGGATCAAAGAACAGAGTGATTTCCCAAGGCCACTTTGGCAAGAGGCAGGAACTGAGTGCACATTTCTCAAGCCTTAGTCTAGTATTTCAATCATAAGGTTCTTTTTAAAAGACTTATTTCCCAATTAATCTTACCGATAATGCATAGTTCACCCTCCTAAGAGTAGGTCAAATTATTGAAGATAATTATCATGAACAGACTCTGTTTTCTCTTTCACTGTGCTAAACTACCTAAACAAACTCAGTCTCTCCTTGTAGATCACATTTTCTAGACGTCTGATAAAATCTGTTTGTTTGCTCTGGACTCTTTCCAATTAGTACACATCTTCTGAAGTGCACCAATTAAGATTAGTTTTGGGCACAGCACCAGGCACATTAATGAGAATGATGATTATTAAAAATTCTCTCAAAACATTTGTTTGTGCACTTAAGAAGCACACAATATAAGCAGAAAAAAAAAATAAATAAAACCTTTTGGAAATTTAAGTCTCCCAAAAGAGTTCTATCACCTTCTCAAGGATTCTGATAAACAAGGCCAGATTGTTACTCAGACAGTATTTGAAGTCACAGAAGGAGCAAATAACTCACATATTCTGGCAAAGTCACACAGCATCCAGAACAGGGACAAGGATCTAATTCCACTGAAAGAAAAACAGTTAGTCTGTCTCTACAGAATTAGAAATTCAGCAATATATAGACCAATACCAAAACTTCTCATAAGCCTGAGAAATTAAATGACCTGATCTAATGGTCCTGTGATACCAGTTCTAAACCGTCTAACTTTACAGAAATTTTGATTGAAAACAATAATGTATTTATCTCAAATCAAGTGTCTGAATTTTAGGGGCAGGAGGAGGGGGAAGCTGTTTTTCAGGAGGAATCTGCTACCATGTACAAAGTTAATACCAGATCAAATATGATGACTTTTAGAACATAAGCAGACCAAGTCATATTTTATCCAAATGTGTTTGGGTGCAGTTTACCCTTAGCTAAGAAAAATGATGCTCACAGTCAGCTCAACAGTTTCTCTATCTGTAATTTATGAATCCTAGCATAATTAGTACCAAAATTTAAGAAAAATAATCTACCAGTTCCCTATTACAAATAGAATCCACCAATTTAATACAAGTTTTGACAGTTTGAAATGGTCACATATATCTATATATATTCATTGTGCATGACGCAGTTGCAATCCTGCCCTTCAGTCAAGCATGATCTTATATACATAAGATAAGAAAATACTCAACACTGAAGGGATCCGATCTACACTGAAGGGATCCTATCTCAGAAAGAAGGTGAGACAGCAATAGAGTTATTGCCAATCTGAAAAAAACCCTTTGTTTTTTTGACAAAAATACCTTCTGTCAAGATAAAACTTAGGTTGTGAAGCAAAACCCGAAACATCGTCTTGTTAAAACAATAGTAAGGACTACTTACCTTCTCCCCATGTGAGATATTCAGATATTTGTGGCCTGAGTTATCATTATCAATAATAACAAATAGTCGGGGATGCTTTTCGCCAGAGTAATACAGTAACTTCTTCCCACTTTCAGGCTGCAAGCCACACGAAATTAAATTAATGACTTGCTTCCATGCTGTAAGTAGAAAAGCAATGAAAAATTAAATGTGTCATATTTTATGCCCTTTCTGTCTCAAAGAGAGTATCGAGTAAGAGTAAACTTAGAAATTTATATAAACCAAGAAAGGTATAAAACGATGTATTTAAACTTAACTAACCTTTCTGTCTTCTTAATGCCTCCCTGGCTTTTGAAAGCTAGATGCTCAGGAATTATACTGCCTTGTGAGAGAGAACTACATCAGTGAGAAGCAGAGTCCTCTGGAAAAGGCACCAAAGGAAAAAAAAATGATCAGAATATATCAGTGTTGTATTACAAGCAAAATTAAGGAAAAAAACCCCACCCCAAACAAACCCTAACATAACTGCTGTACATCTTGATTCCTCACAGAATTCTTCATCAAATTGTCAACATTTGATGCTATCAAGTGGTTTACACAGAAGCAGGTAGACTACTGGCCAGGTCTAAGTCAGTTCTTTTCTTCAGTATGTGAATGACCGATATCAGTGGAAAAACTCCCTACACAGTGACTTTGCCTAATCCACTTTAAACTTGTTCTACAGTCTCCCAACAGTGATTTTCAGAATTTGGTGTATTTTTGGGGGGTGGTTTTGCTCTTGGTTTTTTTTTTGTTTGTTCATCTGGGTTTTTTGTTTTGTTTTGTTTTTTGAATTATAAAAGAAGAACTACAACAATTTTGGAATTGCACATGGTGGGTTTTTGCATTAAACCATAAAGAAAAACAAAGTATTAAACTCACACAGACTTTCCAGGACAGCAGAACAGGAAAACAGCCCTTTCATAACGAAGATACTGACAATGCTAAAGACCAGAAGAGATTTTAATAACTGGCCATCACGGGACAAAGAGTCCACTCCACTATCTAATGATTACAAAATTAAGCTCCTTCACAAAGATCATTTGACTTGAACCTGGACAGCTGGAGTCTGTTGAGCTTTGTCAGCTATGTTTTTTGCAATAGAAAAAAATACACATTGGTTGCAGCTCATTCTTGTTATCAGTTTTTTACTTGCGGGTAATCCAGTATAATAAAAATGACAGTGAAACTTTAGAATCCATTCCTATATTAAAAATAATTTGTAACCTAGACCTGTATGTTCAAGCTTTGCTTTCTAAAAGAAAATGCCTTCTCATCTCCATTAGAATGTAATTCAGATTGACTGAAAATGCAATTACAACATCCTAGCTGTTGTCCAAGTCTTGTATTTGCTGTTTGGCCACTGTCTGCACAGCTGCTGAAAAAATAAAAGCAATACCTTGGAAACAGCAAAGACCAAGCATGTGGATCATTCCTATGCATAATGTTTTAGGAGAAAGATCTGATTCAATTGCTGTCAAGAGGCTAATGTAACTGAACAAGAATGGATCTCCACAGCTTTGCAGAAAACCCAAACAGTTGTTTGCTATAAGCTAACTATTTCAGAATAACTCTAGGTCATCTCCATCTTAGAAGGGATATTACTTATGCAGAAATATATATACTTTCCTGTGTCTTTCTTAACACTTCCTTTTTGAATAATGACTAATCTTGAAACTTCAGGGGTGTATAAAATCACTCAGATCCCATGTGAGTTACCATCAAAAAAATTACATATCCAAAATCATACGGAGTCTCACTTTGGTGTTATATGAATATTTTATCCCTCTTGTTTCACTGAGTTCCACTTTTGTTAACTTCTAATTTTCTTTGTATTTTCTTTCATAAAGTAAGTATGAAAATAAAATTGTATCCCAAGACAAAACAACAAAATTGGTCTGTGACTTTCCTCAACATGTCAAGACTAGAATGGTCCTTAACAAAGTTAATGTGATACATCTTGGAAAAGAGAGAAGAAAATACAATACTTATATTTGAGAAATGCAAGTTAACTGTCTCCTAAATGTAGTTTTTAATTCATTTTTTTAATTTAAGTCATAATTTTTATCATTAGGGAACTTGTCTTGCTAACCGACATTCGTATAGTATTATAGATATTGAAAACAAGTTGTAATGTTTCAGCGTTTTCAAATAAATTGTTATTTTACCAGAAGTAAGTATCAAGACACTTCACTGGATATTGCTGGAAAGCGATTTTTTTAACATTGTGCTGACATACATAGAGAAATCCACTCTGAGAAAAGAGCTACACTAGTCAATATACCCTTTTTTCCTAGTAATTTTTTTGACCAGGGGTGAAAATGAGTCATGTTTTGGGGGTTGCGTATTCTTATTTTTTTGCAGGTAAAACTGTTGTCAAATTAAACAAATTCCATGTAAATACTACTCCATCTAGTTAATAATTTCTTCATGAATACCAGAGCAGTATTTGCCTTTAAATTCTAGAAAGGAAAAAAAAACACACTTGAAAAAGAACAATGCTGGTGCACATTTTATCACTGTATGCTATATATTGTTTCTTCCTGAGGAGTAGTTAGAAATATTTGCAGGAATAATAATGACAATGATAATGATAATAACAACATATTTTAATAATACATTAATTTTCTGATTTCTGTCATTCAAACAGTCCATCTTCCACTTCCACTTCCATCTTCCTTTCTCCTTTCAAACCTGCTTTCATTTTTCTCCCACCTACAATCCAGTGAATGTAAGAAAGCTGATGGATAGTACTATTTTCTGAAAATAGGAACTATCCCTGAGGCCATATTCATAAAGGAGACGTTTTGTGCACAGTATCGTACGTCAGTTCTGTATTCACTCAGTACTTGGTAGAGAGCCAAAGGAGATGCCTACAATTCATACAAAGAGATCTGCAAGATAAGACTCACCCTTTAAAAACACAACTAAACTATTCAAGCATATCTCCCACAAATATCTTCCACATACCTTTGCATAAGCCTCTTCTTCAAGGTCTTGCATCATACACACAAAGAGCTATGGAAAACCCTGCGTTTTTTAAATTAAAAGCCGTGGGCTTTCACTAATGGCAGAAGCTTACTTCCTTCCACTATACTTCAAACAGCTGAGACTACAGCAGGGAATACTAACGTACACTTAATTGCGTTACTTGCAATATTGCCAATATTTAGTGACCATATCACAAACTGGCCAACCAAAGCAACAGATGTCATCTAATTGAAGGCAGAAGACAAAAGAGTTACAAAACCATCTCTTTTTCAAACATGTCTTTTGTCATTCCATCAGATTTGTGCTAAAAACTTTACATGTTAAACTGAATATGCAGAATGTGAAAGAAAAAGTGTAATGCATTTTAAAATGCTTTTAAAGAGCAGCAGTACACTGATTTTTGCAGTAAACATGCAAACGTTATTCTCTATTAATATTTAATTCGTTAACACCCTCCTGTATAAGTCATAAGAAGAATGAGGTTTTACAAACAAGATTTTAAATAGCAAATTACATATACATAGGTATAAATTTTATATCTTATTTTAAAATGCACAACATGCACAAATTGCTAGTGAAATTTTAATAACAATCTGGGGACAATGTGTTGTAGCTGCATTAAAACAGAGAATAATAAGAAAATCAAAAGTGGCAAAGGTAAACATTCTCTAGTCTATTCCTATTAACAGTTTAAATAGTCATGGAAAGAACCATTCACTAAGATTACTATCTTCCACCAAGGATGCATATTGTCTTAAAACTTAAATGCATTTAACTACATTAAACATTGGAATTATTAATAAAGAAACAAACAGTACTCTGCTGAAAATACTTGACCAAAAAAGACTTTCCCAAGTTGTTAAAACACATGCATGTATTTATAAGTCTATTTTATTTACTCATATGCATAGAATACCATGGTCTAATTCTTATGTAGGAAAAGAAGAGGGGATTTTCAGAGACAGAAGTTCTAGGACTTGAGAAAAAAAAGAAGGCCTGCAGGTAGGAATCCAAGAAAGGTCAGAGTGGCAGGTCAGAACAAAGATGAGGTTCAACATCTTTGTTTTTTGTTAGAATCAAAGAAATCACAGAGAGAGTTCTGCACAGAAATGCAATAAGTACATGATTAAAGGAAGACAGATCTACATTAAAGGACATCCCAAATAAGCATGAACATTCCAAGAACTACTGTAACATTAAATGAAAAAATATGTGATTGTGTTAGGAAATACCAAGTTGAAGATTTTAATTTCTTAATTTTACTGATTAACGCTCAGAGAAGGATCAAGAAAAGACAAGAGTAATTTGCAGCTCAAACTGATGGCTGACTCTGGTTCACTCAGGCCCTGCTCTGACAAAGGATGAACAGAAATTACTTGACCATTTTCAGTCATGCTACCTAAATAGGGCAATAAAGGAAAAAGGACATTTGGCCTCCTACAACAACAAAAACCTTGTTTCTCTGACTGTAGTCTGTAGACCGCTACATTTCTCAGCCTTTCCAACTGAAGGAACTCTTAACCTCTGGAAGCAAAACAAACCGAGAGACCATCTTGTTCTTACTGTGCTGAAGTAGTCACAATGGCCTTCTTTTAGACGCTAATAAAAATAGAGGTAAAAAATTTAACCTTAATTTTATTTTCCTCCTCCATTTTGCTTATAATTATGGGAGAATATGGCTGTGCAGGAATATCTGATTTTGACCTGCTTTTAGCTGCCTTTTGATATTTTATTGACCATCAATTATCCACAGACTACGGGTTGCATAGCATTGCTTTAGGTAGTGCTGCAATTAAATCACATCACTCAGTGTGTACTGGAACTAATGAAGCTTAGTCTCTTAAAGATTTGTTATTCATGGTTGATTGACTTTGGTGCCTAAGAATGCAAACTCCAACTGAAGCCTTCTCTTATGGCAGGCATTTATAAGGGCTGGCTGGTTTATTGTTTACTCTTTCCCTGCTCCCCATTCTCCAGTGGTTAACAGTGTGCAATTTAATGATGTAGCTTTTTCTTTGTAAGCTTTCCAGAGGACATTTACAGAAGCTTTTTACTATACTCTACCATCTATTTTCTTAAAGAAAAAGAATTCATCCAATTTGTAAAACATGTTTGAAGTCGGCCACTTAACTCAAAAAAGTTATTATGGAGATGTAAGGGTAATTGCACAGCCTCAGTAAACATTCATCTTGCTTCCATGAGAAGTGAGGCTAAAGTAACTTGCCATACTCTGATTTTCTTTTCCAAAACTCGTTGCCCATTTATTGGTGAGACAAAATACAAGATATTGCTACTGGAATATGAACAGAAGAAACCAAACTTTTGCCCTTCCCTTATTTAAATGCCTCCCCCCTCACACCCCATACCTTGTGGCTTCTAGACAATCCTATTCTCTTCCGTCCTCCAGCCCCAAACTGAGCTGCTGTGTTCCCACACTCTTCTGTGGCACACCACTTACCCTCATACACTAGGGCCAGAACCCCTCATTCTTCATTACCTGTCTCTATATTCACCTCAGGCACCTAAGCCACACCCAGTTTACTTAATATCTGCTCCCAACCTCACCCCACCTCAGCCCTTCTTCCAAGCCAGAAAGGCTGCAAAACAGTAATGCAGTACAAAGAGACTTCAACCAGTGGCTCAGCATTTATCTGCTACAATTTCAAGAGATAAGTGAATATATATTAATACATTTCACGCTGATGTAAGTGGGACAACAGTACTTTATAAAAGATAACTATATGTTTGTCTCAAATACATTTTGTTGACATAGGTTTCTGATTTTAGAGAACACTTTGCAGCACCAGACTTAAAGAAAATTACAATACAATCTCATTCAAATATGAGATGAGATGTCCTGGTTTGCAATTATTTTTGTCTTCTTTTTTTTTAACAAAATAAGTCTTACATCCCATGTTGCTAAGAGATCCTAGCAGAAACAACACTTCAACAGGTTGTTTTCATAGTTTTCTAGGTGCAGGCACACAAACCTCTAGGCTTACATGAAAAAAGTAATAAACTCATTGCTGATTCACTTGTGCCTCAATGATGAATAATATCTGAAAACATGACAACACCCAGGTACTGAAATAACTGTATTCTCAAAACACAGCGACTTTTAAGAAGATGTTTGTCCACATTTTTTTTTACATTCTTGTACATTTTTTGGAATTGTAGATGAAAATCAATGTTTTTTATGCCCTCAATAATTCACTCAAGCATTATGAAGTTACAGCTTTTGAATTAACATTTTTCGGTCTCAGAAAAGTGCATAAGAAAAAGATTCTAAGTCCAAATTTATAGATAAAGAAACTAATATTGTCTAAAACCAGAAGAAAGCAATTTGAACTAACTGGCGTCAAGTCTTTGCAATTTCCCATATTTTAATTTCTCCACAATACTGCTTTAAAAACCTACTTATTTTAATGCAATCAGACAGCAAATATTTGTGAGGCATCAAGTTAAATTAAGTGTGTCCAAGGTGATTACTGCTATGTATTATTTATACTACTACATATGCAAAAACCCTTATATTACAGACTAGAACAGGATTGTGCCAACTATTGCATACATAATAGTAAAATCCATATCTCATACCTTAAGTGAAATCAACATGTGCGTACCTCTGACGGATCGGGGGGAAATAAATAAATAGGAGTAAATTATTGGAAGGTGTAGTACCCAAGTTCCTTAACCATTGTAAGACTAGAGACTTTTAATTATATGCAGTAAAAAATGACTAAAGTAGGATTCTGCTTTAGTACAATGTCAAAAAAATGGCCATATAACAACATAAGGACAAACTCTTGCCCCTTACTTACCATAAAAAAAAGATATTTTGTAATGACATATTTAAGGTATAATTTTACAGACACAAACTGCATATGAATTAAACATATACATAACTCAGTCTGCTTTCAGAACATAAAAAATCATGGAATCTGAGACAGAAAAATGAGAAGCCTCTGAAAGAATGCCAACAGTGCAGACATTCAGTTGTTACAGGGAATATTTATTGTCCTGGAACAGAAGCAAATATTGTGAATTGAAAAGCTATTGATTAAAATGTCTGAACACTGTTGGGAAGCAGGACCAGAAACTAAAACTTCCCAGCTTCTCTAGCTCCGTTCCCTAGTTGCTGAGCTGTCCGGCATTACTCTATTGCACTACTTCAGTGTGCCTTTGTAAAGCAGCATAGAGCTGGCACAGGAGGGATAATCTTGGTCCCAGATCAGACAGCACTAATTAGTCACAGTCTGACTTGAAAAGAGAGGTTGGTTTGAGTTTAGGAGGGCACAGAACACAAGTCTTTCAGGTCTCAAGTTCTCCCATCATGATACTGGAACACCTGGTGACCACTGCTACCATGTTTCCTTCTGCTCCTGTCTCAATGTAACTTCTGTACTTTGTATTGATATCAGATCTTTTCTGTACTGGATACACCCTTAACCGTCCCTCCCTGATTCAGCCTTTCCTGGATTTAAGATGATACACTACGCACCACCCAGGCCCCAAACAAACCAGGCTCAAGTCAAACAGCAATTCTTTTGTTGCAATGAAGACACCAGGGGCCCACTGCAGAAGCCTATGGACACTGAGTACATCCACTGGTAGACTTGGGTGACTACATCTACGGGGTTTTGTGGTTTGTGCTTTAGAAGGTAGAATTTAAATTAGGCACAGTTCAGGTGCCTAAATACTTTTTGAACATGGTCCAAAGACATATAAAAAAATTCTTTTGCTCTGTATGAGTTTTCTAATAATAAATTTCCATGTAAGAAACCAACAACAATTAGCAGGGAAATCTTCCCTCTACTCTCACTAGATACTGCTTTTTTGATTTTTCACATTTGGAAGATTAGGGCTGAATAAGCAAACAACCTAATCACTTGCATTTAAGACTTGTATTATAAAACGCTCATTTCAAACAGAAACAACAGATATACTCAGATTAGTTTGGCATGTCTTTACTCAGGTGAAATTAGCTTGAGAATGAGTCTATTAAAGACAGAAAGATTTGGTTTCAGACTCATCTTTTATTATTGCATTATTGCTAAGGAAGTTAAATTATTGCACTTCACTTTCACTTATCTGTAGTTTTCAAGCTATAGCATTCAAGGATTCTAGTTTAACATAAGGCTTTTGTAATATGCTAGAGAAATAAAAAAAAAAAAAAAAACAAACAAAACAAAACAACAAACCAGAAATGCAAACAGATGGTATAGTAATTTTATGGGCTAATAAAGGCATTAATTTACAGTTTTACTGGTTCACTCCCTATTAAGTTCTAGAAAAGTTCTCCAGAGGTATATTTTGAGCAAAAGTACTGCCCCTTACTTGGACCTTCCAATTAAAGGCTAGAAGTTCTCACTGCCAATCCTCTGCATGCAGTTACAAGAGCAGAAACTTTCAGTGAAAAGGTAAGATACAAGTCCAGCCAGTGGATGCTCTAGTCTTTTAAAACCCAGATTTTGCAATAGCGGGTCCTAAAATCTATGCTCATCAAATGTACTTTGTTCAAGCATGCCAAAAAAGATCTATCAAAATCTAAGGATAAACCTAATGTATTCTGCAGTCTATTTTATAGTTATCTAACCTGAATCCAACTTCTCCAAAACTCGCCTTACTTTGCAAAGAAAAAAGGAAATAAATGTCAGAAATGCACACAAGGAGATGCTGCTAAAAACTTTCAACAGTGTCTAAAATGACAGTCATAAATGACTGTCTCAGGAATATTGTGTATAGAAGGTACATTGTTATTTAAAAAAAAAAAATCTTCATACTTTTGCAAATTTCCAACTTTGGTTGATTTGTTTTGGTAAGTTTAGTGGCTTATGAGACCTTACCCAAGGTTAACCCTCTAAAGGGATGACTAAGGGGTTATTAAACCCGTTTTAGCTCACCCTATAATGAACAAAGCTCTGAGGCAATGAGGACACCAAACCTGTATTAATTCCTCCTAGACTTCAGTATTCTATAACAAAATCTGTAATCTTTATTGGTCAAAGTACAGAAGAAAACCAGAAAAAGGTGTTTAGCTGTAAAATGAAAACAAAAGTATTTGCACTTTCTCATATATAAGTATACAAGTATAACTCTTAAGCATAGCTTAGATGTTTTCTGCAAGTTTTCAGTGTATGACTTTAAACCATTACATGTTTATATACTATCTGAGGGCTGGACCACTTCTCTTATGAACACAGGCTGAGAGTGTTGGGATTGTTCAGCCTGGAGAAGAGAAGGTGATAGCTAATAGCACCTTTCAGTACCTAAAGGGGCCTACAAGAAAGCCAGAGAGGGACGTTTTACAAGGGCATGTAGTGATAGGACAAGAGGAAATGGCTATCCTGAAGGAAGGTGGGTTTAGATTAGATGTTAGGAAGAAATTCTTTACTGTGAGGCACCGAAACAGATTTCCCAAAGATGTTGTGGATGCATCATCCTTGCAAGTGTTCAGTGCCAGGTTGGATGGAGCTCAGAGAAAAACTTGGTCCAGCAGAAGTTATCCCTGCCCATAGCAGGGGGTTTAGAACGCAATGAACTTGAAGGTCCTTCTCAATCCTAAACATTCCATGTTTCTGTATTGCCATTACCTACTGCACCAAAAGAAGTTGAGAAATTAAAAAGTCTTGAGGTTTTATAAGGTCTCAAGACCTTATACATTTTGCATTTATTAGTGTATCAAATGTCTTTTAAGAGGAAAGAATACTTGGGATGTTCCCCTGAGTGAGATAAATGTATGACAAAATTTGTTTTGAAACAAGGAGATGGCAAGACAGAGAAGCCCATAACTTGTGTATAGAGTATTGTTTCAAGTCACTACACATTTTTCATACTTCATAAAGCAAGAAAGAAGCACTTGGAAATTTTACACATATATTAAGAAATAATGTTTATACTTTTCATGAAGTATCAATATAAGATTACTGATATTAGTAACAAGCAAACCAAGCAGTAGAGAAACTAATATCCTATGATATCCTACCAGAGATTGAAATATCGCCATTTACACTTTCACCCACTCTTTGTTCTGGGAATGCAATGCTCCATCCATTTCATTTAGGTTGCTTTATGTCAGAAAAACAAACAGACAGGAAAGAGAGATGGAGCTTAGTAGCAGACTCTGCAGTGCTACCAAAAGATTGTAGAAGTAGACCTGTGGAGTAAGCAAGTAGCTAATTTTGGACAATCTCAGAACAAAAGAGGGACTCTAATTTTCTTTAATCGCAAGCTTAACTTGTACAGAAAACAGTATTTCCTGAATTCTGTAAATCAGATAGATTAATTAGCTTGTAAACAGCTAGTTTTACTGCCCATGCTGGATTTTGTGAGTTCGCATATTCTGTTACATTTGCTGCATGCAAAAACTGAAACCATCAGTTTTCAGGCACGTTTACTAGTATTACCAGTCAAGAGCAGACTAGTATTTTTTTTTCTTCTAGAATAGTCTATAGAATGAATAGGTTGGAAAGTTGTACTTTTAAGAGCATTCCTTTTGTTTCCTGAAAGAATTTACATGCCCAAATCAGATTGCTGGCTCCCATGTTGTTTTTGAAGAATAATAGAATAACCAGACTTGGCTGGAAGTTGCTCCAGGGTCTCATACTGTAAGCTTTTGTTCCTTTCAATTAAGTTGTGCTGGACTTTCTGTGACAACCACTCAAAGGCCTTGTTTATGCCCGAAAGTTCATGCTATCACTGCCTCCACAGCATTATGTTGTATGGTACAAAGCCAGAGTTTCATTAGTCTTCAGTGTAAGGCACAACTTCAGCCTCACATGTTTCAGTATATAAGTACTTCTATGTTTGCAAATCCGTAGAGGATGCCTGTGTTTCCTGTAAGGGGAAGGTCAGCCCCGTGCCCGTGCCGTCGGAGGTGTCGCCGGGGCGGGCGGTGTCTCGCCCTGCAGCGGGGCAGCCTCTCCGCTGCCGTGGAGGGCTGGGGGGAGCTGCCTCTCCCCCGCCTACATCCGTCCGCCCGAGAACGGAAAAGGGTGAGTTACTCAGAGAGGGAGAAGAGGTCCAGCGGTGGAGTACGGGGACCAGCCGGAGGGATCCCGCTGCCAGCCGGTCAGCAGCTGCTGTCCCGGCGGCCGAGCCTCCCGGCTGGGCGTAGCAACCCGCCCTGCCTACGCGGCCGGGGACGGAGGGCGGGAGGCGGTGGAGGAGACACCCCCGCCTTTATCGCCCGCACAGCACCGGGGTGTGCTGGCTCTCGGCGCCGCCGCCGCCGCAGAGGAGCCTTCTGGGGGGGCAGCGATACCGGGGAGCGCTCCTTATCCCGCCGCAGCAGCCCTGCCCTGCCCTGCCCCGCACGGCGTCCCGGCCCCGCCTCCCCGAGCTGCGTTTCGTGCTCTCGCTTCTTCTCCCCGCCGCGGCGCCCGACTTGGTTCAGCCCGGGGCAGGCGCTAGGAATAAGCCCTGTCCCCTTTGAAGAGCCTCGGTTCGGGCTCGCCTCCTCCCTCCCTCCCTCCCTGCCTCCCTCCCACCGCCGCTGCGCACTGCTCGGTGCCGACTGGGCCCTCCCGCCCGGGCGGCGGCGGCTCCAGCTCCACAAGTTCCTGCTGCCCGTGCCCGGGGCGCGCGCACGAGGCTGGATCGGCCGTCGGGGGCGCCCGGCGGGAGCGGCGGGAGCGGCGGGAGCAGGAGCAGCACCAGGAGGGGCGGCGGCGGGAGGAGGGTTGTTGTGCAGGAGCCGCCGATGCCGCTGTGAGATGGCATCATTCTGCGCGGCGGCGGCGGCGGAGCGCGGCGCGGAGGGGTGAGGAGCCGCGGCGGCGGCGAGGAGGCGAAGAAGAAGAAGAGAAAGGTGGGAGGAAGGAGAAGGAAGCGGCAGCAGCTGCGAGGCTGCGAGACACGGTAAGAGAACAAAACGGGCTGTGCCGCAGCCGCCCCGGCTTGCGGTCTGGCCCGGCAGAGAGGCGGCTGCCGCTCCCGCCGCTCTTCGCCGCCGCTCGGCCGCGGGGAGCGGGGGGCGAGGGCAGCGGGGTGGGCGCTGGACGGGTGCGAGCCACCGCTGTCACCGAGGGGCGGGGAGGAGGGGAATGGGCGTGGGGGCTAAAATGGCGAAGGGAGCTGCACTGAGGTCTCGGTCTCTTCTTTCCGGCACTCCAACTCGTCGCACCCCGCGGGCTCTACGGGCGGGGGGCGGCGGCTGTTACTTCTCCCCTCCCGGTGGCCCCATGGTGCCCGGAGGATTGCTGTGTTTCCCTGTCGACTCCCACCCTGAATCGAGTCTGGACTGAGCTCAGGGCCTCTGGGCCCGCACCTGGCGAGGGGAGGGAGGGTCGAGGTTGTGTTGAGCCTGTGAGGTGTGGGGCGGGGGGAGAGAGAGGGGGATCGTCGCCGGTGTCCGGTGTCAGGCGAATAACCTTGTTTATTCCTGTCTCCGGCCTTTGAGAGGGTGACTGAGGGCTGAGTCTTGACCTGTGTCAACGCTGAGGCGATTGTGAGAGGCTTTAGCGGCCGGGAGTCAGTGAGCCAGCTCCACGGCGGGCCTTCGCTTGCTTATCTGCGGGGTGAAAAGAGATATTGTTACGTTCCAGTTCACCTTCCTTTGGTGGGGAGGAGGTGAAGAGCCGTTTCCCCTCCAGTGCACTGCTGTCATTCCTCACGGTGCCACAGTGTGCCTTGGCTCACGGGCAGGGGGCACGGCGGGGTGCGAAATGGTTTCGGGCACCGCGCAGGTTTTAGGTCCGCTTGTCTCTCGGGGTCCTCATGTTGCGTGTTTGGCTGAGCAGAGTGTGTGAATTCAAGACTTCAAAAGACCTGTTTGTGTCATTTATCATTGTTTATGTTGTTGCAAAATGTTACAACTCAGTGCAAGTGTTTATTTACTTGGTTTTATTTGTAGTTGTCTTATTTTTGGAAGGATACCAATTCTCATCCCAGTTTAACTAGGGTGATCTAGCTCTGCTTCCAGATCTATAAATGTTTAAACTGTACATCAAAGAGAGAAAAGGACTTAACATCATCTCATCATTTTAATGGGAGCTCTTCAATGTTTAGGTGAATGTAAAAAGAGGTATTCATGTTTCTGTTGTATTTTCACGGGGCACTTGTGTCATATAATAAGTCATCAGGATATTGTGCATTGAAAAAACCTCGGGTTATGCAAGTTTAAGAATACTGGCTTACTAGGTGATGCAGTCACTGACTGCAGGTAGGTGGTTTATATGGGATCATACATGTGAAAGACAGTATAGCCTTCATAGTAATGAGTCTCCCCTTGAAATTGGTATTCTGGTTTAATCCCTTTGTGGTATAGAAACGAACTGATTATTGTTGGCTCTGATAATGCTTCACTAATTTGGAGTGGTTGCTGTTTTTTTTTTTTTTTAAATTTTGTATACTGCCTTATCTGAGTCTGTATTGGTCAACGTATAAGCTGAATTATTATTTCTTATTGATTTCAACACTAATAAAGGTTGAAGAAATTTTGTATAGAGAAAACGTCTGACAGGTTTTTCAGCATTTTGAGAAAAATTTTACAGTTGCAAAAGCACAGTTTACCTGGACTCTTGACAAAGATGCTTTCAAATGGGGCAACTAGAAGTACTTTTAGCTGATGTTGCCTGTGAAACTGTGGGTTTAGAATCCCTTTGTCACCTCTTTGATGTGTATTTTGAGCTATATTTTAAAGGTCTGGTCCCATAACTGCTTCTATCTTCAGCAACACAGCACTATTAGTAGACTTTCCCCAATGATACTGTAGAATAATTCCCTTAAATACACAATTATGGTTGAAAACTTGAGAGCAGTTTTACGTACTTGGGACTGACTTAATCTCTTAGCATGGGACATCTGATTACCAAAAGAATATGGATTATTTTTATGGGAAAAATAGTTTGCATTTGTTGCTAAACACCAGTGAAAAAAACTATTGTATGTCAGGTGGTATTTTTTTGTTAAAGTGTTGGCAATGAAGTTTAAATAAGCACCTGTCTACAAGTGCTTCTTAAATCAGAGGAGTACTGACTGAGTTTGGAGCCAACCCCTTTTCCTGAGTTTATGGAACCCTTGGAAGAAGGAGAAATGTTTGCTAGTAGTATTGCTGTTCCTTGTCCTTCTTATCTTTCTATGTGAAGTTGGAAATTTTGATAAGTTGGAATTTTTACCCACTTCTCTGTTGTTTCTCATAAAAGAATGTGTGTGGGGAAAGACATTTCTCCTAGGTTTTGGATACAAAGGAGAATCAGGGTTAAGGGTCTACCACAGGAAGTTGATATTACATTCAGTTTCCTCATGCTTCAGTATTCCTGTGCTATTAAAACACTAGACTTGAAAACTAAGGTGCCATAATAAAAAAATCATGACCCTAAGCCATGTTTATTAACTGGAAATGGCTACTCTCTATGCACTTGGGGCAAACACTCATTGTTAGCTTCAAAAATCCCCCACAATCTAAATCCCCTCCCAAAAATCCCAGGTTCATTTTAGAATTGAGATAATGAAGTATGAAGGCTTGATGAGGTAATGGATGGAGTGATAAAAAAAAATAAGTGCTTGCTGCAAGGTGTGGTTAAGTGATTCTTGTAAGTTACTTTTACCTTTGTTAAAAAGACTCTTTCTTTCATAGAGATCGAAGAGAAGGAATGAAGCTACTGGTAAAAATGTCATATCATTTAAGTGAGGTTAGTACTGCACTTGCCTGCTTCTGCACAGTGTAACATTCACCTGCAGTTGCATAGTGACTCAAAATCAGAAAAGCTGCAGTGTGCCTTCCTGTATGAAAGTGTGTACATTGGGGCACGTTCTCCCATTTTCATGATAGTGTCATAGTAACCAAAATCCTGTCATTTTTGCTGTCCTTAGGAAACTTGTAAACCAGAACTGCTGAGGTCTTCCTTTGAATTCTGAGCTAAGCGAAGCATAGTGACATTCCTTCCTATTGCCTTGGTCTATGTCCAAATGCAGGCAGTAGAAGCTGGTTACATCCGGGTCCTTCTTTAAAAATTTGTTGTCATTGCATCAGTAGCCACTTTCTCTCTGTGTAGGTGTTTGTTCAGATTTGTTGTAATCTGCATGTGTTTTCCTGTGGTGACATGAAGTGGCCATAGGTAAGGACCGTTGGAAGAAGCATCAGAGGCCTTACCTCTGTTTTCTTGGAGGAAAATAATATGGCTGGAGAGAGAAACGTCTTCTTCCTCATCAGCAGGAGTTGGGAGTGTCTAGAAGAGGCATTCCAAAGGCTTGTAGAAAAGAACAGGTCTTAGAACAGAACCTGCTTAATTTTTTTCCCTGTAGAACAGCGACATAGCATGGTTTTTGCTGAAATGTACTCCAGTACATTTAAGAGAGTGAGGAGGAATTCTTGTTTTTAATCGCTGTCTGTAAGTGAAAACTTCTGATTCCTGCTACTTGGGATATGTATTTGCTGTGTTTGAGGACCTGCTAGTTTAACTAGAGGCATACTTGTTTAGCTCAGTTTTGCAAGTGTAATGTTGCTTTATAAAGGAACACTGGAGATTCCAGGGAAGTGATCACCTGTCAGAGGGGTTATAACATGTCAGAATTATCTACGAGGGATAGTGCTAGGTTTTTTTCTGTAAACTTCTTAGCATTGCAGGGAAAGGATGTCAGGGAAACATTTAGGTTTCTGTTACATATAGAACTTAGTAACTATTATATACATAGAATGAAACAATCACTGCAGGTTTACATGACTGTACTGTTGTAGTGCCATAGCAGCATATGTATGGCAAAGAAACATTTTTTTTTAGTTTAGTTTAGGTGTGGGTTTAGGATTAGGATTGTGTAAATTCTTAGTATAATGTAACATTCAGTTTGATAATTGAGTATTGCCAAAAAAAGCATTTTCAAAATCCTATTCAAAGAGAATATGGCTTTGGATTTAACTTACAAATTCTACTTTTGAAAAATCAACTGATATTTACTATGTTGGTTGTATTACTATATAATGCCTTTTGACTAAAACAAAGTCTTCAATAAAAAATTGGAGTGAAACATGTATTTGACAAAGCAGATTACATTCTTGGGCTTTTATTAATCACCATTCCATTTTTGTTGTAATGTGTTGGAGATGCTTATGTTCTGCTCTAAGTGTCTAGGGTCTAAGCATATGTAAATGTAATCAGTTCAAAACCTGAACACTTCTTAACATCAGTGAGGATGTTAACGTGGAGTGATGTAACTAGTACAGCCAATAGTCTTTTCTTTTGTAGTGAAATTCAGCCTCTGATGTCTAATACAGGGAATCTTGCATTGGCTCAAATCACTTTGGGATAATTTTTTTTCAAATATAATTATCTGTTACTGAAAACACAGTTAGGACTGTCTCTTGATTTGTCTTTTGTGTAAATGACATTGTGAGTGCAAATGCATGTTAGTAACTGACCTTCTCAAGTAGTTCAAATGGCATAGAATTATTCCTATGTACTTTTATTCCATTAGGATTTTGGATGTGTTTTGCAGGAAATGGTCATGGAGATGGAAGAAAGCAATATAAAAACCTATGAGAGAGGGCAGTCACGTTTTAAACAGCAAAATAATTCTGTTTTATGCATTTAAGTATCTTCACCTTGCATCCTGAAGTGGGCAGAGGAGAGCTCTCATCTGTGCTTCTGTGAGAATAGACAGAAATATGTAGAGAATACTCTGTGCACATTTCCAGTTACTGGGGCTTCTAACTCAGATTTTTTGCTATAAGGTTCTAAATGGAGCAGGAGATTAGCAGGAGAGTCATTTTAAAAAAAATAAACAACTGAAAAAGTTTTATCTGTTCCTCGTAGAGGTGCGTGAAAATAAGACAGAACTTTGGATTGCATGTGCATTTCTACGTAGCCAGTGATTTCTCAGTATAAATCAAAGGAGCTGTAGTTTTATGATAGGGTAAAGTAAAAAGGAAAGATTAAGTTGATAAACTGTAAAATTGCACAATATGTTTGGTCATCTAAACTGAAAAAATAACACATGTTCAGTTTTGAAACACAGTGCTCTGCTAGTTCTTGAGAAATTCAGTAAGATTTTTGTAAGGATGAACTAAAACTGCTGAACAGATCATGATACATTAGAATTGAAAGCTGACCTTGTTTTTACTAACTGGTATACCGAAATTAGCTCTCTTGTATTTCCTAGCATCCACAATGGCATGAGAGTATCTGTTTGTAAACATGACAATCAAAAAACAAAATAAAATATAAGAGGAAAGCTCAATAGAAGATGAAGAGTAATAGGATTGTGAAACTTCCCTTTTCCCCTCGGGTTAGAAGTGTGGAAGCTGCTTTTTCTTAAATTTCAGTTCCCTTTATTCCTTCATTCTTGGCACAATTTATTTTCCACTTCGAGCTATCTTCTTACAGTGTTATCTTTTATAAAAATGATTGCTTTCTTACTGTCGTAGCTGGAAAGATTTTGGGCTTGAAAAAAAAAAGGGGGAAGAAAAGAGGTGTATTTTGACTTGTGGATGTCAGTTATAAGGACAGGAAAAATTCAGTTTGTATTGAAAATCTGTGGAAGACTGATATCTATGTGTCATTTCAAAATAAAATAAAATAAATCCTTGGCTGAATGTCTTGTGAGAGGTTGCTGGCAAAATGTGTTGTCAGGGGATGGTGAGTTAAACTGCATTGTTAAGGGAATAGCTATGGGAAAGAAAGCTAGTTGTAATCTTCGTTTGTAATGTGACAAAAACTCTGCCGCTAATGAACTGGCCAAATCTGTAGGTAGTGAAATTATTTATTGAGTAATGGAATTTGGACTTTCAGAGGGAAATAACAGCGGGTACTTTAGTATTTGGTGATAGGCATATTTTTTGTCTTAACATAGAAGACCTAATATGTGTTGGGAGTAGCAGCTACAACTATTCCTCAAAATGAGGTGTAAATGAAATATTTGGTTGCAAGACCCCCACATAGTTATGAATTGTTTCATGAAAATGTCCCATCAGGAATGAAATGAAAAACTAAATATTGGAATATTTTCAGAATGTAACATATACTAGCTTGCATATTATTTTTGTATTACTTACATAAGCAGATTTAAAAGTGTTACTATTCTATGGCAAATGGTTCTGGGGATCTCCTAGCTTTAGCTCTTTTACAAATGGACTGTTTGGTTTCTTTGGGTTTTTTTATATTCTGTTTTTGATCAGGAAAAAAAATAACTGGTTGAGGAATAGCACTGCTCCTGTGCAAATAAAATGAAAAAACATTGTTTATTTTTAGCATTAAAAAAAAGTGACGAGAGGCCTTTAGCAGAGGCCCACAGAACCTTGAATAGAATATGAATAAATTTCAGCCTGTGCTTTTAACCCAGTGTCATTCAACTAAACAAGGGAATGTTAGAGCACACTTTGAAAATTGAGGAGGCTAGTCTATCAGGAAGTAATTCGTACACAATTCAGTTAAGATTGGCTGATGTATGATTCAAAAGAAGGAATAGATTGTTATACAGACAAGGAGAAAATCCATTGCTAGGCAATAGGGAGTTTAATAAAAAAGATCATACAGATTGTACTTCAGTTCATAAACTAAGTGCATTTTTAAGTACTTCTTGTGAGCAGGTTGAGCAAGTTAGTCTAGACTGCCAACTACAGCCTTTCTTCGTTATGGTTTTTTTTTTTTATGTTTTTATTTATTTATTTATTTATTTTTTAGTACAACTGTCAGGACAGGTTGCTTTCAGAGTTGGTTGCTGTTCTTGTTTGTTTTGTATAAATCTGTTATTCTGGTTGCTTCACTTTCAAAGCTTTAAAGGCCATAAGACATTAAAATTAGATTAAATAATTCTGAATTAAGACAGACATATACTTTCGGCCTGTTTTCATGGATATTTGAAGATTTTGTGTTTCAATCTCTCCCTGTTAACAGAGGGGAGGTAAGAAATTTTTCCAGATGTTTATTGACATCCCACAGTGTAAGAATTGGTGTTTTCAAAGGTTGATGTAGAAAATGTAGAAATAGAATAAAGAATAAAACAGGCAATGTCATCATGTCACTGTTTATATCCACAGTGCATTCCTAGCTTGAATGAATGCTTTGTGCATTTTTTCATCTTTTCCATGTTCTGCCCTGTCTCAATAACTAGGGAAGGTACAAAAAAGGACAGCAAGGATGACAGACTTATATGGAAGAAGACTTAAATAATGACTGAGGGTTTTTAATAGTCTTCAGACTGGAAGACCTGTGTGATGACCATATCATGCAAGTGTGTATTTTGTCAGTAAAGGATGCTGGAGATGCTTTTCTTTTGCTCTCTCTCCTATCTACCCCCAGAAGTCCTTGAAAAATCAACATGAAAAAGGAAATAATTTTGAAAACTGACATCCTTCAGTGGGGAGTTGGATGATCTTTTCTGTGTGCTTTTTATATTCGTGTTGTTTCTAATCAGTGTTGCTCTCAAGAATAAGCTGTTAATAATTTTACATTCTATAACTCAGTATTTAGATTTCCACTAGAAAGGATGCTGACCCTTCTGAGAGTATGTTTTCTTATAACTCACTGTTTCTTTTGTAATGTTGTGTTAAACTTAATATGCAATATCTTACTGTGGTCCAATATTGGCCCTTGAGAAGTCAAGCTTTGGGCCCTTTTGGTAAGATTTCTGTTATATTAATTTTCATGTTCTCAACTTGTCATTTTTATGTAATTAAATTTTGGAATCAGATAAACTCAAAATTGCATTGAAAAATAATTAGCAGAAGCAGGCAATGCTGTTTTAAGAAGTGAGTACTATTTATCAGCTGGGAGCCTTAGTAAGGATTAGATTGAATTCTCTAGCACTGTAGACAGAAGGGCTATTTTTGAAAAAATAAGTGACAACGCTTGGGTGAGTGCTCTCAGATAGTAATTGGTAAGATTAGTGCATTGGAAGTAGGACAGACTTGTTTTAGTGTTTTAACACTGCTGAGATTGACAGCTGGAAAGAGCCTCGCATAGCACTTTTAAAAATCAAATATTCAGAGAAAAGAGAGTGAGAACATACAGTGAATTCCACTTATACCTCTTTGAGCTATTTTTTGAGATAAAGTTACTGGTGAGAGGTGGATCACATCAAATATCTTACTGACAAAATTGTGCAAAAACCCTTTCTTCCACTTTATCTCATAACACTGAATAGGTTTCTCTTCCCCTCATTGAATTGTTGTCTCTTATTGACTTACCAAAACAATGGGGAGGCTGGGAGACTATTTTATAGGGCATATTAATGTATTTCCCATTATTGGTGTTTCTTCATATCCCCATAAAAACAAGGGGGAGGGTGTAACACTAACAACAGCACTCTTGGTTAATATCTTTGATGTTATTTCATGTTTGCTAATTTTGCTCTGACTGCAGTAGAGATGTGCTTACATTAGTCAAGGCTGTTGTAACTAACAAGGTGGTGGTGACAGGCACAAATTCCTGTGAGTGGATTTTATAAGCTATCTGGGCACTCTTGGTATGTGCTCAGGCTGTCTGCCTGTTCTGAAGCTCACGCTTCTCCATTTTCCATTTTGTTATAATATGTTACCTATGTAGTTAAATTTAATATGGAGCTGCCTATCTGTAACTAGGGTAAAGTCTTCTTTTTGTTTTTTCAGTTGTTTCACTGTGTGAGTGTTCTTACCTGTAATACACAGAGGAGGCAATGGCATATTTTTCATTATTTGATATTGTGGTGGGACCTAGAACCATCATTGTGATTAAGATTCACAAGCAAGGTGTACTCTAAATAATTGCTATAAGTTGCTTTGTGAGCAGTGGAACTGAGTTCCATACAGATTTTTCTTACAGTGGTCTTCTTCATCTGCTGTTCTAGACTTGTGTCTTAGTGGTAGTAAAAAAAGTGACTACGCAGTGCTCCAGCTCAGATTAATTCAAAGCTGTCTTTGGTGATCGTGTAGCCTTTTAGCCAGACAGCTTAGGTAGCTTGAGCTCATGATGCAGCCCTTTGCTCAGCAAGCACATGAAATTGTATCTGTTTCCTCTGCTGCACTACTGAGCTTTGTGAAACTCATGGAAACTTAGTGTATTGGAGGATATTACTTCTCAGTTTATTTTAACTGAGTCTGGTGGTGAACAGATTCACTTAGAGGGATAGAGATGAAGGGAAGAGGGGGAAGAGACAGGTGGACAGTATGAGTCATGCATGGGATGTTTTCTTGGGAAAAAAAAAAGGCTAAAAAGGTACTTGCTAGTCCAAGTATAAGGCAGAACAGAACAGGCAGATGTGTGCAGTGGAATCATAGTCTGTCATTTGTTTGGACTTCTTGCATAACACCCTGAAATACATTTTTTAGAAAACCTCTGTAATGGTACTATATTTTTTCTTAGACTCTAATATAAGGCTAGCGGTATGTTATAGATAATGTATGGATCAGTACTGCAGCATTTGTAGCAATGATCAGTGAATGTGCATGAAAAATACAGAAAATGAAATGTATCTTGTTTTCCATATCAATATGAATAGATGACAACTTGTCTTCTGAGGTGACGGGATGGAAAATGCATAAGAAAGATAAATACAGAAATGTTTATATCAGTCCTGATGTGAAGAAAATTAGAATTTGTCCAAGGAGGAGTAAAAGGCATGACTTATGAGGACCAGCTGAGGATATTTGGTTTGTTCAACTTAGAGGAGACTGAGAGGTGATGTCATTGCTGTATACAACTTGCTCATGAAGGGGAGCAGGTAAGGAGGTGCTGATCTTCTGATGTCCAGTGATAGGAGGTGAGGGCAAGTCCAGATTGATTAATAAGAAAATGTTCTTCACTGAATCGTAGAATGGTTTATGTTGGAAAGGACCTCAAAAGGATGGTCAAGCACTGGAACGAGCTCCCCAGGGAAGTGGTCATGGCCCCAAGCTCTCAGTCAGCAAGAATAGAACAGTATAAAACATTTCAATTGGAAAGGACCTACAATGGTCATCTTGTCTAGCTGCCTGAGCAGTTCAAGGCTGACAAGTTAAATCATATTGTTAAGAACATTGTCCAAATGACAGGCCTGGGGCATTGGCCACCTCTGTAGGAAACCTATCACAGTGTTTGACCACCTCCTCAGTAATGTTTCCTAATGTCAAGTCTGAACCTCCCCTGACACAATGCTGAACCATTCCTACATGTCCTATCACTGACTACCCCAGGAAGAGATTAGCACCTCCCTCCCCAATTTCCAGCCAGCAAACTTGCTAATGGTGAATTCAATTCCAGCGTCAGATCAGTTTGCTGAACAGGACTGCCCTGGTATTGAGCCTTGAGGAACATCACTGTGACAGGTTGCCAGCCAGATGTAGTCCCATGTGCTACAACCCTTTGAGCTCAGCCCTTCAGACAGTACTTCACCATGAACCTGCTCATTCCACAGCTGGACAACTTGTCTAGAAGGACACTGCAAAGGACAGTATCAAAAGCCTTGCTAAAATCCAGAAGAACTACATCCACCACCTTCTCTTCATTGTTAAGGTGGCTGGCCTTATCACAGAAGGATGTAAAATTAAATAGGACCGTTTTATGATCACTGCAGCCAAGTCAGCTGCCAACCATCACATCCCTCATGAGTCCTTCTCTATTCACAAATAACAAGTCCAGGAGGACATCTTTCCTCCATAGTTGGATCCATAGTTGGATCACTGAGTACTTATGGCAAGAAGTATAGACTTCAAGAATTTCCAAGACTTGCTCATCACAGTGGTGTAGTGCTCCCAGTTGATATTAGTTGAAACCTCTTGTAAGCACAAGGGCTACAAATCCAAGAGTTTCCCCTGATGTCTAGAGAATAATTCATCAGTAATTTATCCTACACCTTTCCTGCTCTGCCAATTCCTTCTGAACAGCCTGCAGCCCTGCATCCCAGCACGCCAGCTGTGGGACTCATTCCACCAAGTCTCACTAAAACCAGTGATATCATAGCCCTGGGAACTGACCAATGCTTTCAGTTCAGTGTTCAGATAGTGCTCCTAGATACATTATTTAACTTTTAAGTTGTCTGTGTGGAATCAGGTCTTGGTGAGGTGATCCTAGTGGGTCTCTGCCATCTCAGGATGGTCTGTGAATTAAGATGAGTAACAGTTTATTTTCCAGTTCCTTTCTCTGTAGATCTGCTGTAGAGTTGGCAACTTGGATCTTAGGAACAAAATTTTTGTGATGTATCAGGGATGTTGAAGTATCTCAGGAGAAGCTGTGAGGTAAAGGTCAGGAAGAACTAATGCTGTATTGGCAAGGCCTTGTAAACCTTGAAGGAGGAAAGTGCTTAAGCTGAAATTCTACTAATGTCAAAACAGATCCTAAGGAACTCACTGCTATATCAATACCCATCCGTATGCGCCATGGGCTTGGTGAAAAGTTGGGAAATTAAATGCTTATACCTGACTGTTTTGGCTAGTTTGAAGATTCACTCTTAAAAGTGTGTTGATAAAAACAGAAAGTTCATAGCTTTCTTCTCCTTTGTTTTGTTGGATTCCTAATTAATTAACAATTTTGGGTCCTTTTCCAGTTCTCTCAGCATCAAGTCATTCTGGTTTTTTTGGACAGGAGGAGGAATGCTTGTAAGCTATTCCTAGGTAAAGGAGTGAGGGATATTGTCAGTTGAAGATGGTCTTAGTAATACTTTTGAGTTTTAACAGGAAGAGGCAAGACGTTCTGCTGGCAGAAAATAATCTGGGGGTCCTGGTGGGCGTGAAGTTGAAGATGATGCAGCAATGTGCCCGTGGGGCCAAAGATGGCAAATGGTGTCCTGGGCTGCATTAGACGAAGCATTGCCATCAGATTGAGGGAAGTGATCCTTCCCTTTTATTCAGCCCTGATGAGGCCACACCTGGAGCTCTGTGCAAGAGACACATGGACATGATGGATAGAGTTGATGAAGGGCCATCAAGATGACAAAGGCACCGGAGCACTTCTTTGACTAAACAAAAAAGTTTCCAATATTCACTATTAGCGTAGATATGTTCTACAGTTGCAATGATATAGGGTTACTGGTTCTTTCTGGAAGGAATACAGTATTTTTTAGTTTTTTAAAGCTCTATAATTAGACATATATTCAATTCCCTGTAACAAAATCGTCACCATTTTTATAGTGAAGTAGACTTTCCTATCAGAATTGCATTGAATAAAAATTCTGGATTTTGAAAGTCTGAATAGAAAGAAATCAGTTGGGAAATTTACTTGCATCTGAGATAAGAAAAGGTGGGGTTTTTTTTTTTTTTAATTCTTATTTTGACATCAGAAAACTTGCTTCCAACCTTATACTCTGATCTTTATCAGTGTTGTGATTCCCTTCCCTCTGTCCCAGCTTTGTTCCTTCAGTGGAACAAAGTCCTGAAGGCAGGACTAGAAGTGTGGATGATTTCCTGTGCTCCTGGATGCAGTGGAACAACTGTCTTTTCCTAAAGGACGCTCACAGAGTTTGGTACTCTGCATGCTCCACTGTGGCAGAGTTTCCCAAGAATATCCCTCCTTCCCACACCTCACACTGAGAAGATCAGAACAGCTGCAATACAGAGATTCTGACCCCTAAAGCCTCCTGCAATCACTGATGACTTCTCCAAAACCTGCAGGAGTGTTACAACAATTGGCCTTTTTATATTAATGAATTAAAGCACAAGATAAAAGAAAAAATGGGTGTTAGTAAGTGATGGCAAAACTAGAAACAGAAAAATCAGAGGTCATATACTTGACCTTCTATAGGTGGTTGTGATGGGGAGACTGAGCTTCTTGGATAAATATTCTGTTAATATTCCTGATTTGCAGATGATCTCATTTAAAGTTAAATTGAAAAGCCATGCTGTGTTGTTTCTGCAGATTTAACATTCTCACTGTATTTTGACTGTTCTGTGTGGTAGGATTTTCCATACATTGTGAAATGATATCACCCTGCTATCTTGGTACATTTTTTTGTGTTTTATTCCTAGCTTGATTCTTGTGGTATCATATGAGTAAGAAAAGGGCTTTCTCTGTTGGTTGTTGTATTCTATTTCTGAATATCTTTGTTCTTCCTGAAATATCTCCTCAGTTACTGGTTCACAGCATCAGACAATTTATAAATATGTGTTTGCTGCTCCAGTGATACCTTTTAACTTTCACAAGAAATACCTTCACCAGGTACACTCATACACAAATACCAAATGAGCAGTGTAATTTAAAATTTACCTGCAAAAATTCCATGAGTAAGTAGTTAATCTACTAAAGACTGAAAAATAAATGAACCACTGTTGTTGTTCCCTTTTATTGTTATTGTTAACTAGCCTGGCTTCCATGAAACTGTTGATTCACATGAATTCAGAAATGATCCTTTATTTTTTTTAGTAGATTGCTATGTCGGCCCTTCTGTGGTTTTGCTGCGGTCTTATGTTGTCCTAATCAATTTATAGTTACCCAAAATAATTTACACACCTGAAATAATATTAAAATATCTGCTACAGGAGTTAATAACTAGACTGTACTCTTCCAGTTGATGTAACAGTTACATATGATGAGGATGGTTTAGAGAGAAGTGTTGTGATAACTGTGTTTTTTATGTGTCTCTCAAGAGTCTATAAATTTTTGTTGTCCAGGACTTTTGGAGGGAGAATGGGATGGTATTTGGATGTATTGGTGGAACAGTTTTGAAAGTAAAGTTTCACATCATTTAGACCAATGAAGTTTAACCTAGAATTTGAATAAAGATGTGTAGCAAGTTCATATTTGGGAATATGTGGTGATTGTAGCCCTGTCAGAATTAATCCCCTGATTTTCAGGAAGATTATAACTACAAGGATGGTGACTCTTACATTGCTGTATGTAATCCTCTTTTTAAGGTTATGTAGAGATAACCTCAAAGATTTTAACCCTTAATCAACAAGTTCAGAACCCAAACTGGACATTTATTTTGAGTAACAAGAAAGAGGGTTTTAAGGCTGAGGAAAAAAAATGTTTGTCCATGATGCAAGAAAAAAGTAAATAGTGCCCCTTGTTCATTAGTAGTGAGGGCTTGCATTATTTGAAATAAAACTTAAAAAATTGTTTAGTTAAGAAAATCCTTATTTTTCAGTGTTTCTTCACCATCTCTTTCTCATGTAGACTTTCTTGCAAATTAGATCAAGAAAATACAGGTATTTTGCTTTTGATGTTACCCCTGGTTGTGAAAACTTCTCAGTCCTCCAAATACATATTTTCACTTAACTTGGTGTAATTGCCATCCCATCCCTTCCTTCACCAAGATCAGACTACTTGTTTGGTTGAATTTTTTAAAATCTTTGGCCATGCAGATATGGTTTCTTCTGTCTCATAAAGACAAGTTTGCTAGTTTTTGAAGCTTTCAGATTTTCAGTGTTTGAAGAATCTGTAGTAGAGCTTTTAAAAGTGTTTCTCAGTTTATAAAAGGTTTTACTTCTAATAAGGTAAGAGAGTGATGGTAGTCCCATCCTTGTGCAAGTCTGTGAGTCCTTCTGCTATGTGACTTTTTTTAATGTCCCTACTTAGTTTCATACAGTATATATTTGCTCTCTCTGCATCAGCCTTGCCCTCCCCCCCCGCCCCCACCCCAAACCTGAGATTTATGGGTACGTTTTGGACTGCTTTCATTGTCTCTATTCTTCCAGCAGAATTTTTCATGTCCTGTCCTTTTCTTGAATATGTCAGTACTAGTACCTTGCACAATGTCACTAATACTGCTTTTATCACCACTGCAGTCCATGTAATAAATAGAGTTGTTGTCCCATGTCCCATCTTATCCTGCCACATTGGCCTCAGTAATTTTCCTGTCAAAGTTTGAGGGGCTAAATTTTGGATTATGCTTCTCTTCTTTGTGCAGCAGCATTTGTCATATGTCCAGACCAGCCTTTAGGAATTAATAGGTGTCCAAAAGTCTGGATAAGATCATTCATCTTGTACCATCTAACTTGGCCAACTCTTCTTCCTGGAGGTTTTGTTTACCTGTAGTAAAAATGTGTTTGACTGGAAGTGAGTATGACCCAGTATGCATGAGGCAGTGAAGACTTTTGTTTTGATTGTTTTTTTTCCAATATTAAGAAGGAATCTTGAAGGAAAATGCCAAATGTTGTCACGTGAGCAGGCTGTCTCCCAGGAGAATCACCTGCACCTGAGCTGGTTAGGCAATAGTTTAGGTTAACTTCATTTAAAAATGTCAGTATCAGAGTTTGAATAGTTACTAGTGAAAATGACTAAATCCTTAAATAATTTTTTTGGATATAATCATATCCTTGATAAAGGAGTTTCCAGAAAAAACAGTTGATGTGTTTTCTTCTTTTGACTCAGAGAAAATTTAATGTTTCCTTTCCCCTTAATTTCTAATCAGGTCTTGATTCCTAATCAGTTAAGCAAGGATGAGTGGGTTGCAGCTTTGGAATCTTTGGTAGATGATGAAAACAGAATCAGTCAGTTCAACTAAGTTGCTCTGTTCAGTAAAGCGCTTTTAATATAAACTGTGGCATAAGATTTTCTTCATGTATTGTTGATGAAAAACTATATTTATTTTAAAGAATTTAAATGCTTTTTTTGAACTTCCACGTATTTTGCTTTGTTTTTCTAAATAGTATTTTTATTATTCATGACAGTATTCTTTTTTACAATATACTGAAAATGTGGAACTGTGATCATTGCTCTGTAAATGCACTTAAGTGTACTATATTGGCAAGAATATAAGACAGACTTCTATTATAGAAGGATATTCAATTTACAGGGGCAGAACAGAACAGCAGGGTCCTGTTGACATGGAATGCAGTCATGTAGTTACAAACTTCAGCCAACCCCCAAGCCTAGCTTTGTTTCATCTCCATCAGATGTTTGGATCTCTCTCACATTGTATTAATTTCTCTCAGGCATCATGGTCATTTTATCCTTCAAGGGGGAAGATGCAAAGCTAAGTGTAGTGAATTCTCATTTCCCTGTCATCAGAAGATTGGCAAGCATGTTTGCCAAATGTAGTTAGCAGCAAGCAGAGCCAGAAACTCAGGTTAGGGCAGATGGTATGCCTTGCAGATAGATCAGCACCTGAAACCTGAAGTTTGAGGAGATTACATAATGAACTGTCTACCTGAGGACTTGGACACAATTTATTTAATTAGTTAGTAATTCAGTTATGTATTTGTTTTGCTTTGTGCATGCTTGGAGTAGAGTAAAAAAAACCAACCCCTGCAGCATTTTAGATCTATGTGGATTGAACAGTTGGAGGAAAAAAACCAGTAAAAATAATCATAATTTGTCAGTTACAAAAGTACACCTAAACAGATTCTTTAATGTGTGTTTAGAACTAGATTGCAGATCTTGGTTTCTTGTGAAGAATTTGAGTTTACTTGCCTCAGAATTGATGGCATATGTTACTCTTACGTTGTCTTTCATATCAGTGGCCTCCAAAGTCAGGTGCACAAGACCATCCAGTGAGATGTGTGAAGAAAATCTAGGACTTAATTTTTTTCAGAAAAATAAGAAAGAAATTAAGGTTTTTAGTTTACATATTTACGCTGGCACCCTTGCTTGGTCTGTATGTCAAATGGTCTTGTGTCACATTGGTTTGTGAAGTGTCCTGAAGGCAGATTTCGCATTCCATAGTACGGTGGGGTCACAGTAGCACCGTCATTTGTTCATTCACTTCCAGTGTATTGTAATGGATGCAGTTTACTTGTGCCCAGTTAGGTGGATTTATGGATTACATTATTTAGTTTTTACAAAACAAACCCTAACAAAATGGACAAGCAGCTTAAAAAAAAAAAATCCGGCAAGGAGACCATGGGTTGTGGATAATACTAACAGTGTGAATAATAAGAACATGGCAGAGCTGACACTTCTTGTACTCCTAGTATGAGCTCATGGTCAGATGCATTATGAGGTATAAAACCTTTGGCAATTAGATCTGACAAGAAGTTGGCAAAAACAATTTGGTTTATCAGGAAGGGTATTTCAAATACAGATGTACATCCACTATTGTAAATGATGAACCTTACGCTAAGAGAACATTGTACCTTGAAATATCAACTAATGATAGTATGAAACCATCATAATTAGCAAGGCAGTTAAAAAATAAGCACCCAGGACATGAAGACAAACCTCTACATTTTTTTTTTAGCGATGCTAGTCATGCAGTACTCAGTCCAGGACTTTACAAGATTTCACTAAAGTTAAAGATGAATCTTGGAAGCCTCTTTTGAGATTTCTCAGAAACAGAAGACATAGAAGCCATGAAGTGATGGGGAAACACTTGTTCTTTCTGCCACAGCAAAAGTGTCTGAAACAATACATGGAAAACAATGTGGTGACAAACTAAAACACATTCCTTTGTCAGCAGATACTGTTGGAAGATGTCTGGAAAACATTGCCAGAATTTTGAAGAAACAAATATTAGAAAAATTACACAGTGTGAGAAGCTTGCTGTACAGACAGTTGGATGAAAATACAGGTGTTTGTAATGTGGCTTAACAGCAGATGCTAAATTCTGTGTCTATAATGAAATTCGCAAAGAACTAAGTCACTAGGGAAAGATGTACCAGGCAAGATACATTCCTACCAGTAAATTCTAAACAGTATCTTCTTTAATAAAAGCATTTTAAAATGGAAAAACTGTACAATGTCACCACAGATAGGGTGGCTGATTTGACTGAAGTAAAAAAAAGGTTCTGGGGTAAGGTTTGCAAGGTGAGCACCATGTGCAGAATTGATTCACTGCATTGTGCATGTGCAAGTAACAAGAAAGTTGGAATCATAAATGCTTAAAGTGCTTCAGGATGTCATAATTGTGGTTCATTGTATGAAAACAAGGCCTTTAAATAGTAGAATCTTTACAATAATCCATAATGGGAAATAACCAGCAAAATCTTTTGTACCATGCAGAGGTTTGCTGGTTGTCATGGCAAAGTGCTTAGAAGAGCTGCAAAACTTAAAGATTAATTATGTGTTTTATTTTACAAAAAGACAAGTGTTATGAATTGACCTGCTTGGTGATAACAGGTGGCTATCAGACGTATGCTGATGGACAGTTATTTTCAAAAAAAGTAAAGACCCTTAAGACCCTTTCCCTTGAAGGTGAAGGTGACATTTTAACAATAAGCAAGAAAGTGACTGTTTTTTGAAATAAGCTCATGCTGTGGAGAGAGCAGTTTGCAAAGAGATGTTTCGAAATGTTTGCATCGTGTGATTTTTTTTGCCAGAAGAGATGTGTGTCATCTATAAAACGTCACATATTTGTACACTTAAACTTGGAAGCAGAATTTGCTCACCTGTTTAAAAGTCCTCCCAATTAAGAGTTTCAGAATCTGAAATTTTTTTTTTAAATATAAAAGTGCCACAGGGTCCCTTGGTTTGCATTAACAAGTGATTGATATCAGGGAAGATGGAAATTTACTGGCCAAATTTCAAGAAAAGCCTTTGTATAATTAGTAGATGGGAATGAAAAAATGAGTGTCATGATTTAGAAAGTGTAGCCAGTGATGCACTTTCATTTGGATGTACTTATCTTTGTAAATTGTTTTTTCCATCTATGACAGCCAATAAACTGATTTTAAAACTAGACCTTCAAATCACTGTATTATAAATTGTTAAGTCAACATTTTAAAAAATGCTGAAGCGTATTCAATCACATGACTCACATGAAACTTCTCAGTTTTTTTAGCAAGAGCAAAAAGACTTTAGTACTATTAAAAATGGTTTAAAAATCCTGCTTATTTCATCTTTATCCTTTTTAATTTCTGTTTTTTTTTATGTTGTAATAGATAGTGAATATATTAGTACAGTAGTACATATATATAATTTATAAATGCACACATATTGGGGGTACCTACTCAAAATATTTTTACTTTTAGAGGTGCATGATCATAAAGGTTTGGTGACAACTGTTCCCATATTGTATATTTTAAATGTATATATTCTTTTCTCATGAAAAACAGTCTGATAGAAAAAGAATATTTTACTTCTAGATGTGTCAGGTGTAGTAATTCAGGAGGACAGGAGTGATGCTGTTTGCATGTGCTTCAAGTGCATCAAGAGATGCCCCAGCTAGGATCTGAGACATGCTGTTTTAGTCACTGGGTGCGGTAGTCCTTGTGAAGTGCTTACTGTCTCGATAGATGAGGGAAGTGATTTGTGGGTGGATAACAGTGATGTAGAAAGCTGATGTCAAATCTAGGGATAGAAGGCAAATGTTTGTCGTCTGAATCACTTGCATTACTGCTTGAGTGTATTGTTCTGGTGACAGCTTGATTTTCAAGCATGTAAATGTTTCAGACGTTTTGTTGAAGTTGTTGGTGCTTTGTTCATCTGAAATCAGGCCATAAGTGTATCTTCTAGAGAGGAATATTGATATATCACAGCTGAATTTCGATTCTTGCCTTACACAGTTGTTCTAAACTATGTAAATGTATATGTGACTGAAGTATCTTGGCATCCTTAGAGGTGTAATGTGGGACAAATTTCCTAAGTGATCGCTTTTTTTAAATGCTGTTATGAAATAATGTGTTCTGCCATACCTAAAAAACATTTGGGAATTTGTTGATTAGTTGAACATTTTATTTAATAGCTGTAGCTAACATGCAGAGATAAGTACCTTTTAACAAGCTGCATGTTTGCTTTTTTCTTTTTATTAGGCTAAAGCCTAAACCTCTGACATGGCCACAGCCTCACCAAGATCTGATAACACAAGTAACAATCGTAATGGAAGATTACAGATGCAAGTAACAGGCAAGTAGTGATTTGTATCATGGTGGTTTTTACAGGAAAATGTGTGTATTCTAAAAAATGGGTGTAAAAATGAATTAGTATAGTAAATATTTTAATTAATAATATGAACGTTACAGTTAAGAATGTGACTATAATGCATGTAGATGATTTGAAGATAGATATACAGAGAATTGGGTGACAGAGTTTAATATCTCTTCAAAATTAAAGAAATAAAGATTCAGTACAACACTAGGGACAATTGCAAGGAAATTTGCTAGGGAGCAAATAATTAATGATATGTATTCTGAAGAGGGAACACATATTACTGAAATTCTACAAAACAAGATGGGTGGTAGTAGAGAACACCAAGCTGGAAATGGATCTAATGTTGTAGTGAAGGTGGAGAGGAACTGGAGATGACAAAATTTGCTAGCCCATCAAAAGATTAAGGTCTTTCATTATATATCAGGTAAATGTTTGTTGAAAATATAGCTCTATAGTATGCTTACAGCAGCAGGTTGGATTACACTGGCAAGTGGAATAATTTAGGTTGGAAGGGATCAGGTTGCTCATCCAGTTGAATTTTCAGTATCTCAAATTCTGTAGATTACCAGCTTTTCTGGGTATAAACTACATCACTGTGAAAATGTTTTTCCTTCTATCCAGTTGGAATTTACTATGGTGTCTCTTGTGACTGTTTTCTTCTTTTGCTTTTGATGTGCTGGTTCTCATAGTTCAAGACAGAATTCAGCCATTCCAATATCTGCTGGACGGTCAACACAATAGGCTACAAACAATCCTGGAAATTTATGATTTTGCTGGGGATGCTTTCTCAATAGATGTTGAACAGACTGAGTAGATTATTCACTTTACTACTCATGGATAACAACTGGTCAGTGATGTGGCAATTAGTGTCAGTCTTAGCTACTCTTTCTGTGGATTGACACAGCAGAACTGAGACTTCCTTGTAGTCTGAATATGAGCAAAGCACATCTAGGGAAACAAATTTGATAGCCAATTATGGCAGTGTTACAGCAGTTAAAAATGAAAATGTTACCAGGAGATAGTTAAAATACTATGCATAAATATGTCTACCACAAATCTATATGTGTATATGTATGTATGTATGTAAGTATTATTTTACCATTGATAACTAGCTTGAACTTTCCAGGGATTTTGAGAAATCTGGGAACCCTAAAGTAAGAATGGATGCATGACCAAGAATATATTTAGGCTATCCTGTACAAAATTTGGAAAAACATAAGAAAGATACTGTGTCTTAATAAAAGCTGCATCTCAAGAAAGATGCATCATGCTGGATGATCCAAAGATGGCCAGGTTATCTGAGAAAAAGTGCATTGTTGAAGAGTCCCCCAAAATGGATATTGTATGAAATTAGATGAGAGAGGAACCTTAAAACTGATTAACCTTATGTAGGGATCACATAACTCAATAGTGTGATGAGTCATCAAAACTGGCAATAACTACCAGCAGAGATGGAGCCACCTGTAGGTTGAATATATATATATATATATATATCTATAATTGTAACAAACTGACTTACACAAATGACCCCTAACTTCAGATCTGTGTATACAGCAATAATAATTTTGTGTCCTATACTGAACTGCTCCTTATGTAAATAGTGGTATATTTTTCTGGCACTGGGACGTCTCTTGACTTTAAGATGTCTGGTTCAAGGATCAGATGGAAAGAAGTCTGTACAACATTTAGAATTAGTTTTATGAAAGTTTAATTTTCTAATGAGTCTTTACTGCAAGATCACAGGAATGCCAGTGGCAGTACAGGGAAAGGAGTGGCAGACAGAGAAGCGTGGAGCTGTAGTATTGCTGATGAACACTGCATGTTTATGCTCAGTTTTGTTTATGCCGTTGTAGAATCTAGACTTACATTTCAAGAACTATGCTTAAAACAGTTTTATAAAGACAGCAAGTAACATAAGCTCATTTTGCAGACAAGAAAATTCATGTGGGGTGGTAACTTGTTCAAGTTTGGACAGAAACACCATGTTGAAGGCATGCTTTGCCATCAGTATTTGTTCAAATATCTTGCTTGGCAAGATATCTTGTCTAGTTAGTTCTTTTTGAAGTCTTGCTAGTATTATTACTTAAATTTTTTTTAAAAGATATCCTAACGTGAAGGGATAATTGTTTACTTCTATGCTTGAGGATTCAAAACTTACTGACTTAAAACACAATCAGAGAGAAGGGAGCAAATTAAAAGGAATTTTGAATAGCATGAATGAATACCTTTGTTTTAATAACTATTGCATTTGCTTTTACAAAGCAAATTATGGAAGAAAAATGTGGAAGAAGTAGAGATTGTTGAATCTTAAAAACATATCATGTTTTCAGATTAAAAAATTATGACTCATGTATGGAATTATGTTTTTAGTTTTCTGTATTCAAACTTTCATCGTTATCAAGGCTGCAGTTCTCCTTTATGACCCATAAAGCATTACTTAGATTGGACTTTTCAAATATGAGAGAGTTAAGTTTGCACCTTTTAACTGAAATTAAGTAAAAGTCCACAGCTAATGCCATTAGAATCTTGGATGGTTGCATCCTGCAAACTTTTAAGTAACTAATGTATATGTCTTGGGATATTGTAGTCCAGAAATACATGTCTCCCTTTCAGAGAGTTTAGTAAACTTCCATGTTGTCATTGTTTAGCCCCAGCCATCAACCAAACCCCATGCAGCTGCTTTCTCACTCCCCCACTGCTGGGATGGTGGAGACAATCAGAAAGGTAAAAGCTGAAGGAATGAGAGATAGGGAAGGCAAAAGCCATGCACACCAGCAAAGCAAAACATAGATTTAATTTACTGCTTCCCACAGGCAAGGCAGGTAGGTGTTCAGCCATCTCCAGGAGGGCAGGGACCAATCATGCCTAATGGCTACATGGAAAGATGAATGCCATCACTCCAATCATCCCCCCTTTCCTCCTCCTTATATGCTGAACGTGGTATCCTATGGTATGGAATATCCCTCTGATCAGTTAGGATCACCTGTCCTGACTGTCTCCTCCCAACCTCCCATGCACCCCCAACTTTCCTGCCATTGCAACGTACAAAAAACAGAAAAGTCCTTGACTCTCTGCAAACCCTGCTTAGCAATGATAAAAACATCTCTGTATTATCAACCCTGTGTTCAGCACCAATCCAAAACACAGCCCCATACCAGGCACTGTGAAGAAAGTTAACCCTACCCCAGCCAAAATCAGTACACATATCTCACTGAATTCGCAAATATCGTACAGAAAAGCAACAGGGAAGGATTATTTACAAGTAGCTGAAAATACTCAGCCTTACTTTAGTTTGCAAGTGGAGGGAACAAGAATCACACTGAAGATTGGGAGGAATTGGAGAGAAGGCATAGTCAGCAAGTATATACATTTGTGAGTCCCTTGTTGTGGTCTTCTGAAGACATCTGCCTGAAATAGAATTTAAAATGTTGGCAGTTAAGTTGCTGTTGTTTTTTATAGTGACTTCCTCAGCTGAGCGAGGAAGTAGGAGAACAGATTTATGTTCAGGAGTACAGAGCAATTTACCAGTGATTCAGAGGTGAAAAATAGCTTCTTTGGTTGAGTGCTAGTTCTTTATTGCTGAATATTTAGCTGAAACTTTTAAGTTCATCTGCAAAGCTGTTTAAATAAGGGAAATCTGAGAGTTGATTTCTTATTTTTAACAAACTGATGTGTAAAACCACAGGTTAACTGCACAGATAATACAGGCAAGGAAATTTAGCTCTGTATACAGGCTTTGCTGTACAGTGGGATTTTGAAACAGGCATGAACTGCATACACTTTCACAGCAATATATAACTGAAAAAAATAGTCTGATAATCTCTCAGATGCATCATAAGGTGTATCATACTTCAGTATTTTTCAGATAAGGGAAGAATAGGAAGAACAATGAGAAAATAACCATGTTATTTTCAGTATTTATCCCTAAAATAATTGTGCTGTTTCTCCAAGCAAACCTGCAAGTATGTGGTGAGAGTGTGACACGTAGTTTCAACTACCTGACAAAGTAGCTTTCGAAAATAAAAGTTTTACATTGACTTCTCTTTGTTCAGCAGAAGTAGAGAAGGTGAGAAATAACATTGCCGTGCAATGTATTTCATGCAGTGTGTAGGCAGTACATTGTCTGTTTTTCAGCAACAGTGTGCAGTTATACAATGTATGTATTTTATTAGTTTCTAGTGCCAAACTGAAACGGAAAAAGAATTGGTTTGGAACAACTTTCTACACGGAATTAACAGCAGATGGAGAAATTAAGAAAACAGCAAAATCAAGTAGTTCTTCAAATCCCAAATGGGATGAGCAGCTGACAGTGTAAGTAGATTTTTTGGTTGTTTAATACTATTTATTAGACAGACATTGCAGGCAAATATTTACTAAGCTTGGCTGCCTCTACGTAGTTTGCTCTGGCTGTTGATGTCTAAATGCAGACATAAGTTGATGTTTATCCCAAATGATTTTTTTGCTCTCAGTTCTTACAATGTTTTGGGAATATTTTTTGTACAGAGAGTGTTGCTTGCTGTTGCTGTACATGGTATAATCTTGATATTTGTTAGCACTATTAGCACAGCTTGCTAGAAAAAGTTACTAATGGTAACCATGTCATTCTCAACTTTAAAAGGAAAAGAATCTCAGCTGGGTAAGTAGTAGTTATGAGGACGGTAGTTTCTTCCTTTGAATTTCGCAATGAAGGCATATGTACAGAAAAACAGTTTACTGCAAAGTGACTTTTCCTAATAGGTGACCTTTTTAATCTTCTAATGCTTGAGTTTGGTTTAACTGTGCTAGGGCTGTAGATATACCTGAATATGACTCCATGAAGAACTGGCAATCTTGCACTGTGCAATTGGCTAGAATGCTTTATTATGCAAGCAAGATTGTATTGGTTCAGACTTGGGTCTGGAAACAGCTTAGCTACTATCAAGTGGCATTGAGTCTGGACCAGTACATTTCACAGCATCTGACATGTCTGTGTGCAGTAGCCAGCTTTGTTAGTAGTAGGAGCCACACTAGGTTCCTATAACCAACAGTGCTGAACAGGGGGAGTGGTACAGTGTACCCAACTTTGGGCAACTATTTGCTTGGGAACACTTACTTCCAGACCTGGGCTGAAGCAAGCAGGGTGTTCCTGTGCCACATTTCTCATTATTTCAGGTTTAGTGAACTTACTAGCCCTTTAGAGTATTGCAAAAGAGAATAATGTGGTATTGGACCTGATCATGATTTCCAGGAGTCATTACTAGAACAAATACAGAGCTATCAGTGTATTCACAGAGACCAGAGTGTCTCTTGAGGAGGCAGGTTTGATTTGTCAGGATTTGGTGGTCTGACAGAAATGAGGTAATTTGCAAAGCATAATACAGCCAAATAGCCTAATTCTGCTATCAGTATTACTTATGTAGGATCTTACCCTTATATATATGCTTAAGGTATTCTGGCCACCTCTTCCTCTGGCTATTGGAATGGTATTGTTGCTTCAGTTGCCCAGTCTGTGTGAGGATAAGTGAACTCCCTGGCTGACCAAATTCTCCTCACTTCTGTGAGTCAGCAATGCATTTTTTGTGTGTAGGTGATGGGTTTTTTTTAGTTTTCTTTGTTGAACTGGTCTTTTAGTAAGACTTCCACTAGAAGGCAGCCTATTCAAAATATAAAAATATATTTGCTCATGGGTTTCAGCAAAAATGATCCACATTGTCCTACACGTTCAAGTGACTATAGAGTTAGTTGTCTTGTTGGGAGGGTGGGGGTTGTTCTTGTTAGCTTCATTGCTGATGGTATAACTTTCTGTATATTAGATCAATACTGATGGATATGTGGCCTTTGACTCTTTGCAGTAAAGTACTTCTACTCCCATTTTTCACAGCCCAGAGTACCCTTGCAGTACTAGACCCTGTACTACAAAACTACTCTCCAGGACCTAACATAGCTTGCCATTTTCCTTCTTGAGCAGGAGAGAGACCAAGGCCAAAGGTTATCATAATACTACTGCAATTGGGTCCTTTACCTCTCTGCCTCCCTCCAATTTTTACTTTAGCTGCATAATTTGATTTTTTCCCCCTCTGATTTCTGTGAGTATGCCTTATGCTTTCATATATGTTTGTGGATTCACAGAAGATGTTTCAACAACTTTGATGGCAAGCTGACACCTGTTAAGAGGGTTCTTCCTGCTTGCAAGTAGCTGTTTGGTTTCATTATTAATTTCTTAAAAATATTTAGTATTTTTAGTCACAAATATACTTCCCACCTTGTTCCTCACATTTAATAATGTGAGATTTTAGTTAGAACTCTGGAATAGTGAGGAATATGGGAAAATATGCCTTTCAAAAATAAACATATGCTTTCTGTAACTGAGGTTTGAGCTTAGTGTAGGTTATTCTGATACTTCTCAAATTCTTTATGCTATCGTAGTAATACTCTTTGTTTGATCCTAAGTATAGATATCATAGTGTTCGCAGGTCTTAGTTAAAAATTTCCCCTTGCAGTACAAAACCTTATTATAGATCAAGATTATTAGTATCAAGAAATACAATGACAAAGTGAATTAAGTTCAAATACTACTAAGAACAAGAACGAATACTTTAAAATCTGTATCTATTTTTTAAAAAAAATGTATTTTATATGCAGGAATGTGACTCCACAGACTACGCTGGAATTTAGAGTGTGGAGCCATCACACTTTAAAAGCAGATGCTTTATTAGGAAGAGCCACTGTAGACTTGAGACAAGCTTTGGAAATACACAATAGAAAATGTAAGTTATCATGAAGGATATTTTGAATAAAGTAGAATTATTATTACTAATCTATATAGCAAACTGGCAACCAGACTACTAACTCTACATGTAATTACAACTGACTTTCAGTTGATGTCTTTACTTGTCTCTTCTTGAGATGTCTGTGCTATTGAGAGCAATTTAAATGTGACAATGGGATATAATACTTTTGAAACAAACAGTAGAGTATGAGTTACTGTGAATTAAGTAAAAGCAGAAGTGAATAAATACAGTGTTTTGTAGCAAACTAATAACTAATTTGCCAGAAGATCTGTTTTAGATTTGGTAACAAAAAAAAGCAAACAGTCAGAAAACATTATTTTTCATGTTTTCCTTCTCTGGAGTCACTAATAAAAAGACTGGATATGTGTCCCTCATGATTTAGCTGCCCAGCAAGCAGTAGAAATCATTGATTAATTAAACAATGGAGAACTTTCTTTTAGTACATTAGAGATTGTTTCTTCTGTGTAACTTCTAATTTTAAATGTCTTTAATAGAAATAGAATTGAAACAGGTCTTCTTTATTTGCTTTTCAAAATTTTTTTTCTTTAGTATAAGAAGATGGTGAATCCACACTTTAAATTCCACTCCAGAGTGGTGGTAGAATTCCAGCTAAACCAATCCTAACCTTTCTCACAAGTTAGATATTCAAACCTGAGATCTGTGTTCAGGGAGATGGGTGGAAAGGAGAGCCAAAAACCCCTTTGTTTTTCTGATTCTTACAGAAAATTGAAACAATCCAAAATTAAGTGGAGCTTCTTCAGTATTATAAAGATTCTGCACAAGGTTCCATAGTTAAGCAGAAAGTTTGCTTTCTAAATAGAAAAAACTGTATCATAAAAAACTTGGATTATATTAATGCTAGCAAAAAAGAGATTAATTAGTATTTTAACTACTTTTAACAAAATAGTTAATATTTTCTTATTGTAGATCCTGGCAATTCAGGATCTAATAACTTGACATATTCTTTCAGGGAATGGTTGACTGAATTTGCTGCACATTGCACCAAAAGTAATTTACGTGCAGTGTTTCTGATTTGGGCAAGTCAGTAGTTTGACACATACTGGATTATCCAAGAATTCAGTGGTAGCATAATCTTACTCGTGTCCCTGAGTTATTCAGTTATTGATACCTAATCTAAAGTGCAGCACTTGAAAGCCTCTTTGCTGAAGAAGATGGAAAGGGGAAGTCCTCTAATTAAAGAAACTTTAGAATTAGTGCAGTTACTTTCTCCGCTGAACACCACCAGTATTGAGTGTCCATCCACCTCACAGTTTTCTTGCCAGCTCAGCTGAACTACAACCAACAGTTGATCTGTTTTAGGAAGATAACCTGTTAAAGTAGCAGAAGTTAAACCAACCACCCTTTGCAAACATTAAGATTTATAAATATATTAATTTAACAACTCTGTGGTAGGCTAGTTTCTTCTTTCTCCTCTTTGAGGTAGTACCATATTCCAAAATGCTGATTGCTAAATCAATAATTCTGTAGATTTATGAGCTTTGTACTTGTTCCAGAGATTTAAAGTCCTTTGAAATACACTGTAATATAGCAGTGTGGGTCTGCTAGTATCTGCTGCCTGGCGACACTGTTGAACCTGGTCCTTAGAGTAGCAGCTTGAGGGTATCTGGCAAAAGATTATGGTAGCCTTCCCTGTTTTCATGTTCATTTATGGTACATGTTAAGAATGAAAAAAATAAGGGATTGCTAATTTAGTGCATAGACGTACACAGTGAGCTTTAACTTTAACTTGGAATGTTATCATATGGAGGGAAATATGGTGGTATATCTTAAAAAAATAATCTTTTGAGACCACAAATACTGAAAGGTCTTAACCATTTTAACCTGATTAATGTGAACTCATAGCTGACTGTGTTTGGATTTATGACGTGCACCTTTAACTGTTGTGATGCCTAAAATCCTGGAAAATAGGCACTCAGACAAACATCAATTGGAGAATGATAGACAATACCTTTATTCGGGAGATCGGAGACGCCGTGT
>JAWWMO010000083.1:124737359-124759570 GCA_035047845.1 Dendrocincla fuliginosa
GAGCAAGAAACTTATACCTCTAAAATCCCAAAAATCCACAAAATTCACAAAAATCCACCCCAAACCTTAGGCATCAGTTGTATGAGTAATAGTTGATTTAGGGAGAATTATGCAGCATCCACAGCATGTTTTACCTCTGGATTATGTATGTCTCTCTAGGAATGTCTGCATTACTTGTCAGTCAGATTGAATTCTTTTACTGCAACATGTATCAATTATCTCAAAGTCTTTTTTGGTTTCTGGTTTTGATTACCTGAAGCATCCTCACTCTGTTACTGTTGAATCTTTGGAGTTGTGATTTTGAAAATCCTAGTAAAGATTTACTAAAAATAGTTTAAATAAATGAGGAAGGACTCTGTGCAGTCTTTGCATTTACTTCTCCCTCAAAGACATGTTCTTTTCAGTAGTCTTTTAGAATTACTTTTGGAAGGTGATACAAGAAATGAAAATAAGCTCTGGTTATAGGATGAGGTTGCAATATTTGGGTGTGTAGTTCAGAAATTGTTTGACTTTAAGCCATCACATGTTATGTAAGTAGTGCATAATTTCAAAAGGGCTTAGTGGAAATAGCAAACCTGGGAAATAATTAACAACAAAGTACTGGAGCCACATGAATTCTATAGCATGCTTATAGAATGTACTATATAAAAAGCAAATTAATTTTTAAAATAAAGTGTGTGTTTACCCACAGCAGGCATAAACGTACAGAGCTCCATAGTGATTACTGTGCTGACTTGAATGATCTGAATATATATTGTAGAACTGAATACCTGTGTCCCATTTGTGTGTTGAAAGTCTCTTTTTATATGAATATTAGTTTGAATTTAATCTTTCTTTATCCCTTCTCTCGTTCTCTTCCCCTACCCACCCCAACGCCATTTTTAGTGGAGAAGGTGAAAGAACAGTTGAAACTGTCTTTGGAAAACAAGAGTGGCATGGTGCAAACAGGTGAACTGACAGTTGTGCTAGATGGTTTGGTTGTTGAACAAGAACCTCTTACAAATCCCAGTTCATCAGCGACCAGTAAGTTAAAATATTTAAATCAGATGGTAATATTTGGATTAAGATTTCAAACAGATATAATTGATGTTGAATTTGTTTCTTACTGTTCAGTAGAAGTTCAGCAAAATGGCGAGGCTGTGCATGAAAGCAGAGATGCTCCAGCAAGAAGTTCATCCAGGTTGGAATTTATTTTTGTGTTTTATGCTATATGAAGTATATTAGCAAATTGTTCTGTTGAAAAGTTTGGGTTGTTTGTGGTTTGGTGTGAGTTTTTTGTTTGGTTGTTTTTTGGTTTATTTGGGTTTCTTTTCATTTTTTTGAAGGCCATAGATTTTAACTATCAAGGTCTAAATTATGTTGTCATAGGTTTTGGAAACATTGCTTGTTTGATAATTACATACTTGAGCTTGAGAACAATTGAATTTGCGCTTCTGTTCTTTTCTCTCCACTACTTTCTCATTGCCTTTTGGATAGGTAGCCCTCTGTACATAAAAGTTCAACTGATTGGAAATTTATTAAATGTTGCAGCAGAAATTGGGAGCCAGTGGTTCAGTGTGATCTTATGTACTTAAACCATTTGTTTTCTTTTGTTGTTTAAGAACCGGTTCTGCTAATGTCTACCATCCTGTTGCAAAGTAGCATCTTAACAGAAGGAAAAGTTAAAAAAAAAGTGCCTGAATTACTTCCCCCTCACCCTTTTTAAGGTTGCGATCAGGAACTTGTTAAAGAGACTCATTGAGTTTCGCAACCACTATTCATAACACAGGCAAAGGGTTTACCTGCTTCATCCTGAAGTGGCAAGAAAAAGACTTTGGGATCAATTAAAACTTCATTCTTGGTGTATTTATTTTTATACCAGCTCAAGGACTGACTGGAGAAAAGTAGCAGTAGATTTTTGCCCCCTTACCACTAGTAAGACAAACAGGTCAACATTCAGATTAATTTAATGTTACTGCCCTGCTCAGTTACCCTGCATGAACCCCTTTCCGTTTAAGTTATTGACACCCACTGGAGTGAAAAAACATAGAGTGCTATGCACTTGAGTGACAAGGACACATTTGTCCTTGTACACTCGATTCTTTTTTTGAATACATGGAGGTTTGTCTCTGTTTCCTGATGGGTGCTCAATGTGAGGGAATGAGGATAAAAAGTTGCTCCTCCTTTGTTTTCATTTGAAAGGTTTGGGACTGCTAAAAGTGTTTTGAAATATATCTGCATGCCATTTTGAAATGGTAGTAACAATCATTTGTTTTCATTTGGCTGTTGTTACTGGAGATATATTGCTGGGATCTTGCTCTTGACATTGATATTTTAAGTTACAGCAGTTTTTGTTACAATTGTCCAGCAGTTTTGATTTACAATTTTAAAATTAAGAGAGGAAGAAAAGTTTCAAGGTAGCTTTTGTGCATGTCTTTAGGAAGCAAATTTGGTTTGTAGTCCAGAGTTGAAAAGGGATAATGCTTTAATTCTCTGTTTATACTACTCCTTTAGAGTTGGATAAGGTAGCATAGAAATGCTGCTTCTCTTCTTGCTCTGCCAAGTTGGACTTCTAACTATTTTCACATTTTTTGTCATCCGTTTAACTTTCTTCAGTGTTAACCTCTATCCCTTAAGAAGATAGGGAGTTGGCATTGACTGTAATTTTCACAATATGTGTCTCTTGTGAGTGGCTTTAAGCATTCTGGAATAGATTTAAGTAAAAAACCAGTGTAATTGAACAAAACTTTCCATTCACAAGCCCTCAAATTGCATTCATTTCCATGTGGCCTTGTAAACACAATGCTGCCTGTGTGTATTTGTCATCACAATATCCCATCCTGACAATGCATAGAGAAGTTCATCTTATTTTCCTTTTACTGTGGGAGAATTTTGTTGCTTTCTTCTGTTATGACTATTTTTAGTGATATGACTAACAAAACCAATTGTTCCTCTTGCTTAATGAGAGAAAAAGTTTTCCTGCTCCTAGCTGCACTTTGTAAGGGTTCCTAAGGCCTTTTTGGAAGATGTGGCAGGTGCATCAGTCAGTTCAGCTCAGTTCTAATATATCATTACAAGTAAAAGAGGAAGTGAAAATGGCAAATCTTTCTTATTTTAAGTATCTGAAATCCTCAACACTAATTTTTGCCTTTTTCTTAATTGTTTTGATCTTGCACTTGACTGCTCTCTGGGCTACAAACACCATGCTATAAACTGTTTTGAATTTACTGCCATTTCTTTATTTGTTTCTGTAGCGTGATTCAGTGTAGGATTTGGTTTAGTTGTGTTACTGTTGTTTGTAATAACTTAAACCGATCTTTTATTTTTGCCAAGATCTGCTTGTGACATTTCTAATGGGATAGACAATCAAGTACCTTCCAATTCGGTAGTACAGAATACGTTCAGTATAGAAGCTGTTAATGGAGACAGCACACCATCTCCTACGCATGTTGCAGCCAGACCTAAAAACACACCAGTACCAAAACCACTGGAAGCTCAACCGGTCAACAGCACTGGTAAGAATGGGAGAGTTACAAGAGCATGTTCCATAAGGCTTTTTTATCTGGTTCAAGTGTATGTGGAGTTGGGTCACTTTTTCTGTACAATTTTTGTTGACTTTTAAAAATACTAAAAGGATGTTTTTGTGCTTCAGTTGATAATCTCGTGTGTCTACTTTTGTGAATTTTTCTGCCCTATACCCATTCTTAAATGTATTAAGTTTCATGCTTTCCCATCAGTTCTTTTCTCTGATGAAGAAAGATTAAAATGCCCAAAAACTTTCATTTCTCTGTCCCAGATGACAAAACTGTATTACTGACTGTCTGGAGGAAAAAAAAGATTTCTTTCACAATTAATTTGAGTAACTACAGTTAAGTTTCTTCTAACATTGTATAAATCTGATTTAGTCAGGGAACTGCTGTGCTCTGAGTCAAGATGTGTTGCAGGCTCTCCTTGCCTTCAATGTTTTCCAAAACATACGCTGTTTCAAAACATGTAGCGGCAAATACTGAATTTCATTTTCCTCCTTAACACAAAAATGTTGATTCTGACTGAAATCAACATTTGATACAGTAAAACAAGTGTAAACAATGCATTTTTTAAATTTTTGCTCTTCTGGCAAAACTTTTAATCTAATAATGATTTGCACTTTTGAAGTGCTTTCTGTCTGTTCTCAGCTTTTTGAGAGAGATTGCAGTGATAGAAGAGAAAAAGATAACCTTAAATAGAAATAGGCAAGCTGATACTAAACAATGGAACGGAGACTGTCAAACTTTCTGTAATAGACTGGAAAATGTGGGTACGATTGGAAGATAGCAGAAACAATTATGAAATTTAAAAGGTGCTAATTAAATTAGGCCTTCTCTGAAGCTTTTCTCTTATTTGCAGAACTTTGATTTGATTCCCCTCTCCTTTCAGCTTGTGGCTAGAGGGCATATATATTATTTAGGCATTTCTCCCTTTTTCTTCAACAACGGAGAGATCCGTTTGAAATCTGTATTAGGATAGGGTAATTGAACAATAATTGATTTCTTCAAGTGGTAATATTGATATAATTCATCATATGATGTAATCATCACTGAGCTTGTACTGAGGCACTCATGTAACAGGTTTCAACTACTGTACCAGCTGGTGGAGATGTTTTTAAGGCAAGGCATAAAGCAGATCTCCAGCATTTGTTGATGACACTTTTTTCTGTTCTCCACCACTGTGCTTCGCAGAATTGTAATTTTATGTGATGTTATCCAAACTGCCGTTTTAGGCATAATTGGTGAGGTAATCATCTGATATAACTTTTTATAGATCTGTTTTGGAGATCAACTTACTAATAGAGGAGATGATTTGTCAGTTATTTTGCTTCTAACTTTATTATGTAATCCTATTCACTCTCTTATGTGGATGAATTGAATTTTTTTTAATGAAAGCTGAAATTTCAGGTGGCTTTTTCTCTGTTTAAGTAAAGTTGTTGCTAGTTTAAACAGAAATTTGAGGTAACTCGAACAAATTATTGGTAGTTAATTTTTTTTTTCATGTCATGCTTTTCATTTGATTGAAATAGTATAAAATCTTGACATGTCTTAATGTAGTTAATTTGTTTTGTGCCATCTGAAGTAGTGATGTATTACCTGGAGTAGTTGTGTTCAAAAAGCAGTGCCTTTACAGATCTTACAAATCTTGCTGCCTGTAAAATCATGCTTATCATTATGCATATCAAGAAAATTATATGGTACAGTGATAATTCCTTAAAGAAACTGATTTGCTAATTTAAATTTGTTCCTGAGGACAGTTTTATTGTTTGCAATTCTTTGACCTGCTTTTCTGACTATCTGTGAAAGCAAGAACTGGATGCCATTATATACATATTGCAAGTAACAAATAGAATCTAGCTATTTTTTTTAGTTCTAAGAGTGTTATACAGAATTAAAGTAAATGAACTCTTTAAAATAATGGAAATAATAGGCACTAGTGTAGAATTACGTTTTGCAAGTCTGTATCAATAAGGTTATGAGTATAGAGCAATTGTATTGGCCTCAGTCTTTAGCATGGTAAGGTATAATATGCTGTAATTGCTTGAAGTCTATGTTGCCTATTATCTTTAGTCCTGTAGAAAAATTGTTCCAACTCTAAAACAGGTACAAGTTGTTAAGTATAAATAGAATTGACACTGTATGATGTTGATTAGTGGTGCAGAAAATGAAGATTGTGACTGATGGTGCACTGCTTTTTATAGGGCCTTGACTTTTACTGGGTGTCCTACAGACTGCTGTACCTGATTTCACTTGTCTTAAGACAAGATCTTCTTGTGCTGAGATGCTGTTCTGTTAATCTCTGCAGATGATTGATATTGATGTATCGTTGGCCAAGTGGTTTTGGAAATAATAAAGCCTTCTTAGCACCCTTTGCCTGCTAAATCCATGCCTGCATTAAACCTTTTATGAGATTATGCTTGCTTGAGTTGGATTACATTTGTATTGTTCTTTAAAGGAGAGAATTGATTTACTTTGTGATTCTAAAGTAATTTTCTTCAATCATTGAACTATGTAAATTATGTTAGCCAATAATAATTTTTATATTTTAATCCTGCTTTTGGAGGGAAATTTTTTCCAAGTCGCACATAGGTGTAGAGTTAATTGTAGAGTTCGGTACCTCAACTCTGAAAAAGGAAAAAAAATCATCCATAAGAAATGCCTCTTAGTTTCCTAAATCTCTTAATATTTGTTTCTCATGTTGTTCTGATCAAGATTCTTTTTTGAACTTGATACAAGTTCAAAGTTCCAAAAAGAGACAAACTATTTTCTGGAAGGCAGAGGGGTGCCTCTTGCTTCTCTAGAGTAGTGTATAACATGGAGTTGACCAAGATATGCAGAAACTAAGAAATCACTTTATCAGGGAAGTATAGTGAATGGCTTGCAGACTGTAAGTTTTAACTGAAGGCAGATGCATTGTGACTTTTTGTCATCTGAGATAAAAGTGCTGCTTATGGCATATAGGTGCAATTTAAAGATATTTCTTTCAAGTTGTTTACTTCAAAAGTTGCTAATTTGAAGAATAAGTCTCATCAGATTCTGATACACAAATGCTCTTATTTTCTATTTCTCAGTTAATGGTGAATCATCCTCCTCTCCACCTGAAGCTGGTAGTTCTTCTGTCTCTGAGGCTCCAGTGGGTTCGGTCGAAGCTCCCACGTCTTCAGATTGCACTGACACTACAGTAGAACCTCAGTCAGCAACAGAAGCAGCTGGTTGTTCTGAAAGCCACACTTCTGCATTACCTGTTGTGTCTGCTGGATTAGAACCTACAGCTGCAACAGACTCTGCTCAGCCTAATGCCCGGAACAGTACAGCAGCAGATGCAGCAAAACCAAGGGAATCCTCCTCCACCTCAAGTGCACCTGCAGAGCCTGTAAGACAGCAGCCGGGTACTGCCAGTACAGAACCTTTGCCACCAGGGTATGTGGTTTTGCTTTTAATGCTATAATTTTGTTTCATCTGAATGTGCATATGAAGAAACAGGAACTCTATACTGGAATTGTCAAATGCAGGTCAGCTGGCTGAGACAGGGTTATTTGATCTAAAATGGGGTTTGTACTGCTGCTATAACTGGCTGCTCTTGTCCCAGAAAGTAACAACTGGTAACTGATTTGCTGAGATGGTATTGTCATCTGAATAGGCAAACTCTTGGGCATTATGAAGACTTCTCATTTGATATGTTCAAACTGATTTGGGCTGTAATTTGTTACTCCTTTGTTACCTAAACTACGAGAATGTTGTAGGAACCAAAACATAGAGAATTATAAAACTAGTCTGTAAATCCTTTTAGGTGCTTGCCATGTAAGAATGAGTTCAATACTATTATAGATAGAAATGAGATTTAATTTGTGTGTATGTACTCAGAATAACTAGGATATTTTTACTAGACCATTAGAAACTGCTTCTATAGTCTTAAATACATGATTAAAAATGAAAATATAGTACATGCTCAAATATATATATGTATAACTGAACATTTTTTTATAGATGCTTTTATGTGTGGGTGAAAAGATATATCTTCCGTAACTAATTGGAAATAATATAATATTTCCATAATATTATAAATATTAACTATTTTAGCATTTTCTGATCACATAGACTGTTTCTTAACCCAGTGTGTACACCTTATGTCATTGTAGCTGATGTTTCAGAGAGCCTGTCTTGTACCTGCTCCCTGTGAAGGAGGTTCAGTAAGTTATTAGTGACACTTCACTTGAGTTTTTACAGTTAGATAGCATGAAAACAAACATTTAAAAATATAGAAATACTTTTATTTGTATTTTATTAGTTACATGCTTTCCCACTGAGGACATGGTCATGAGTTTCAGGCATAGTGTACACTATGGCCAAATGTATTTCTTCATCATTCCTCCCTGATCGTGTTTCCATGGGGGTTTTTTTGTGACTCCCCCTTCTCCCCTCCATTCCCCCCCAGCCTAATTGAGTGTCCATTATGTCTGGCCCTAGGAACTCTGTAAAATGCCGCTGCTCCTTTTTTCTCTTCTTGAAATCTTAATATATAACCTCTTGAACTGCAGAAAACATTCTGTAGGAGTTTTATAGGCTACTCTGTAACAATAAGGAAATGCACATCGAATGGTGTGAGTAGCAGCCTAGGTGTTCTGCCTACATTTTTAGGAGCTAATTATCTATATATGTAAGAAAATCAAACATGTCAACTTCAAAGGCTTCCGCTTTATATTACTTTTTATAACATTTATCCTGGTTTCCTCCCTCACTTATACTTTTGTTGCATTAGGGTAGTTCTCAACATGATAAAACTTTAGTTGTTGATAGTATTTGGTCCTTGGATCCATCTTCAATGTAACTCTTCAAGTTTACTTTGCAATACTTAACCTGAAGAAATAATCCCCAGGGATATCAGACAGAGAATTTACCAGGATAGGAAATAAAAACACAGGAAAACAATCTGGTAGCACAATCTACAGATTCACTCTGCAAGATGCTGTTGTTTGTTGGATATAGGGAACAGAGCTTCAAAATGTAACTCCCGCCTTTTTAGAGAGAAGCACGAACTTGGAAATGCAAAGAATGCATCTCTAAGCTCTTTCTGAATGAGGTTATTTTAGCATCCAAACATCGAGCAGATAATTAATTGACTTTGTTCTCAGATAGCTTAAGTATAATTTGAAAATGCTTGTGAATATTGATGTATGCTCATTTTATGTGCCAAGTCCTTTAAAGAGGTCTTTATGGTGACATCAGTTCAATAGGAAGTAACTGATATATATTCTAGTGTGAATTGTTTTTGGTGTTCTAGAATAAATTTTGGATCTTGGTATTTTCATTCAATACCAAGGTACTGTTTTGTCTTAGCAGGATGTCCCAAGGAAGTATTTTCACCTTGATTTATGTGAAAATCTCTTTGTCTTGAAGGTGGGAGCAAAGAAAGGATCCCCATGGTAGAACCTATTATGTTGATCACAACACACGAACTACAACGTGGGAAAGACCACAGCCCTTACCTCCTGGGTAATGTGGACATTTTTGAATTAAATATGATAAATGTACTATTTTTTTGTTTGTTGCAGGAAACAAACAGCAGCTCATCAAAACTGTATTGTGTATTATATATTAAGAAATTCTAGCTTTCATTTAATGTGGAATTATATTAATTGCAGCTGTTGTTATAGGAATCTTGGCACTGTAAATATCACTTGTTCTGGTCACCTATTCAAATGCAGCTATTAAAGTATTTTGTTCTTCTTTCAGAACTTAAGCATGAAATAATGCACATTTGATAACCTTTATTTAGGTGGCACCACTTAGTGTAGTGCACTGATTTCAAACCTCATATTTCCCAGAAAAGTGTTTTCTGTGAAATCTGCCAACATTGCTTGCAGTCACAGGAATTTAAAAAGTTAAAAATGAGGTGACAGAGAGCTGAGCATGCTATTGCTTGAAGTCTATGCTCAATGTGGTTGTTCTTCTACTAATTAAGCTGGGGAGTACTTTTGTGTCTTTTAGAAATTAAAATCATGCCTGTGACTTCAATAGTTCGTTCAACCTCTGCCTAGGAATTTAGCGTAAAGAGAAAATCAGTTAGTAACATTACTGAAAAATTTAGCTGTTAATATTTGTGTTTCCTGAAAGCTGGGAAAGAAGAGTTGATGACCGTGGGAGAGTTTACTATGTGGACCACAACACCAGAACCACAACATGGCAGCGACCGACAATGGAATCAGTCAGGAACTTTGAGCAATGGCAGTCTCAACGGAATCAACTGCAGGGAGCTATGCAACAATTCAACCAACGATACCTCTACTCGGTAACTTTTACATAACATTTAGAAATTAGTAGAGAGCTATACTTTTTGTTCTTTGACCTTAGAAAAAGTGATTTTATAACTGTTCAAACACATGTGTTATGAGCATCAATAATTCAGATTCTGATTATTTTGAAAACTGTAAACAAAAATCATCCTTAAGGGCAGAAAATACTCCCTTTGAGTCTATTCCTTAACTGGAACTTTGTATACTGCATTTCACTTAAGACTTTTCATGACAATCATAAGAGGTAAAAATAAAGCAGTTCCTTAAACTTAAAAGGAACATAAAGACTGAGTTATGGACATTTTGAACACTAAATTACCTTCAAAACTGTTTTAGTGATTGGGAGTCATTTTTTAATACGAGTAGCAATTCTTTGACTTTGAGCTTACTTGGAAGCTTATGCACCTTATGCACCTTATGAACCTCTGGTTCAGCTCTGGAATTTCCTGCATAGTCTTCTGTTTCTCTCAGGTAGTTGCTCACTTCTACCTGAAGAAAATATGAGTAGCTTCAAAGAGGATGCTTCTTGAGCCAGATTTTCCCATCTGTAACTGGATAAATAGGATAGGTTTTTTTTTCAGAGTTAAAAATGATGGTACCTGCATGTCACTGTCACTCTAAACAGTGCATTTTAAGAATTGTTCTTGGCCTCTTAAAAGTGTTTCAATCCCAGAGACTTTGTAATTGATATTTGCAAAGTTGGAGTGTTTTAAAGAAGAAACCATTGAAATACAAGTCTAAACCAGCTTCCTTGTAATAGGACTCTATGCATATGCAGGCCTGACATTGATGGATTTTATTTATGTACCCCTCTGAAGTAACGTATTCTTACATTTAAGACTTCTCAGCTTCTCTTTATCTAATTGGACATTATATCTTGTCACTAGCAATAGCAGAAACATGAATCACCGCTAATTTTCTTAATCCTAGAGCTGTGTGTCAAAGTCAATTTGTCTTGTGCAATTAGTGAAAGATAGAATAGTCAAGGCTGGAAGTGACCTCTGAATGTTTTTTGGTCCAATGTCCCTGCTCAGGCAAGGCCACCTACAGCCAGTTGTCCTGAATTATGTCCAGATGTCTTGTAAATATCTCCAAGGATGTGGACTCCACAACCTCTCTGGGAAACCTGTGCCAGTGCTTAGTCAGCCTCAGTAAAAACTGTTTCCTGATGTTCAGAGGGAACCTCCTGTGTTTCAGTGTGTGCCCATTTACTTTGGTCTTTCCACTGTGCACAAGTGACAAAAAGTGTGTCTTCATCCTTCCTGAGCCACCCTTCAGGTATTTGTACACACTGGTAATTTGTAATGCAAATCCAAGAATCACAGCTGAAACACATGGAGCCAAGAACTCTTGCTGACCAACGTTTTGTACTTGTGTATACTTTGATCAGTTGCATAAACATCTGAGAAAACTCTCACTTTTCTTGATGCCAAGATTTTTTTTAAGCTGGATTTATTCTTTAAGAGAACAACATATTTTTAAAATTTAATTATGTTCTTTCCTTCATGAAGTGATAACTCTTACTGAAACCCACAGACTCATTTTTTAAAATGTCCCATCTGACTTTAGAATCATTAAATGAGGATTTGCTTGTGAGACAGAGAAAAGAAGAAAGAGAAAAGATAATGTGTCTGCATCTCTTCAGAATTCTGTTTTCTTAGTGTTATATTAGTTACATAGGTGGAACTCACAGTTTGTTGAAATTACATTGAAAAAAGTGTGGGGTTTTTTTTCCCCTTTATCACTTCTTTTCTAGAATACTTTTTTTCTAGAATAATTGGAGTCAAATTCTAGCTAACTTTTCATATTCTGGTGACATACCAGGACTCTCCCTACATAGCAGTTTATGACTGAGACTGTATTTTATTTTTTTAAAAAAATTAGATAAACACTTCCAGTGAGTAAGAGACTGTTTTGATTACCTTGAGTGATCAAAGCTAAACTATGTCAGAAGGCAGAAAAGTAGATAGGATATAGTTATTTGAGTTGCTTTCATTTCTTTCATTTTTACCTGGATTAATTTATCACAGTCCTTTTGGTATTGAATCTGCCTCATCCCATGCCACTGCCTACTGTTTCAATGTGCTCTGTTAAATATACAGCTGTGTGTGGCCAGCAGCCACACACAAATCCTTGGGCCTATTAAGAAGGTCGGAAATATCTAAATCGTGCCATTATTCAGTTCTTTGGCAGAGAGCATTTTGCTTTTGTGCACTATTCTTTTTTTATACTTACCACAGAGAAGTCTGGTTAGAGGGTCATTGTGATTGTGTAGTCTCCAAAAGCAGAAAAGGCTAACTGCATTTGCTGCTGAGATAATGATAATTTTCTGTTTGCATGTAGTAGTTGGTGGCGGGAACAAATACGCAGCTTGATTTTGAGTATAACTAATGCATTTCCTTCTGATCCTTGCTCTGTTTCTCTTTCACAGGAAAAATATCGTAGATTTGTTTTGCCTGAATTTGCTGTTGTAAACTCTTAAGTGGATTTGACATTTTTGTATTGCAAATGCTATACAAAGCAGTATTAGTAGCAAGGTGTTCCTAAGCTACTCTTTGGAAAATTCCATTCTGCATACACACACACAAAAATTTAAAATGGCTACAAAATTTTAGGGATGGATGCTTTTAGTTATAAATCAGAGCATGGATCCTACAGTTTGTGGGATTTCTGCTTTCAGTTTTGGGAATTTTTTTTCCCCTATGCTTTGTATTTTTGGAAGGTGCTGGGGGACTTCTGCAAGGTTACAGTATATTATGAGCTTAGCATGGTTTTACATAATAATGTAATCCTTTTTTTTCTTTCTACCTTTTTTTTTCCTTTTTAACCTTTCCATATGTTGGCACAATTTTACCCATCTGTTTTTTTAACAAATGCAGCTGCATTTTAAAAAAATGAAAAGTCTGAAAATAGCCAAACATCCAGGGAAGTCATCGTGTATTGAGGAAGCAAAACCTCTTATGCTGGCAGTAGTAACCATGCTTGCAAATGTTTATTATGGTAAAACATGTTCTTTAGCAAGAACATTGTGCTTATCTGCTGATACACACTTCTGCAAAACTTCTATGAACCGTACCTCTTTGTGAGACCGCTGACTCTCAAGTTTTCCTTAGGAAGGGAAAGGGAGGATACATTAGGCTGGAAATAGTTGAGGCAAGTGTGCAAATCATGTCTTATTCCCATATTATCTGTGTTTATTTGTAAAACCAGATTTAAAATGGCATGATGTTTTTTTTCCAGAATGAATAGTCTGCAGGACTAGTGATAATCTTACAACAAACAAACAACAAAGAAAAAAATACAAATAGTATTTGGCCTAATTGAAAGTCCTCTTGTTTTTAAATAGGCTTCAATGTTGTCAGCAGAAAATGATCCACTTGGGCCCTTACCACCAGGTTGGGGTAAGTTAATTAGCTTTTGATTTCGGGAAGGGACAGTTACAGAAATTTGGAGTGCACTTGTTGTGTGCTGGATTTTTTCTTTTTTTTTTTCCCATAGAAAGGAGAGTGGATTCAAATGACAGGGTATATTTTGTAAATCATAACACAAAGACAACACAGTGGGAAGACCCTCGAACTCAAGGGTAGGTGTGTATATTGACTGTGCAGATAAAAAAGATCTTAATTCTTTTTTAACATGATATGGGAGAAAAAACACTGTCTGAAATTTTTTCTGCAGTTTACAAAATGAGGACCCTCTTCCAGAGGGCTGGGAAATCAGATATACCAGAGAAGGTGTCAGATACTTTGTTGATCATAATACAAGAACCACCACCTTCAATGATCCTCGTACTGGGAAATCTTCTGTGTAAGTGAGAAATTAAATATATTTTTAAATGTTTTACTTTGTTATAGTTAAACAGTGAAGTTTTCTCATGCTATGAAACAATCTACAGTTTTAGCTGAAATTGTATGCTAAATTATGAACAAATTGTTGCAATATAAATTTGATTTATTTTTAAGCTTTAATTGTCAGTTTATCTATGGCACACTTTGCTGTACTGCTCTGTTGTTCAATATTTTTTATTCATTTTTCAAATTCCAAGACTGTAATCATTTTATAAATAGAGAGGGGACATTACATTTTAAAGAAACAGCAAATGATCATTATAAGTATTTCTTATAATTGTGCATACTCTAGCAATAATGTCTAAACAAAGTAGTTCTAAATATTTCTCAAAAAGTTTACATGCAAATCTTCTTTAAAATAGTTTAGTTAGAAGTATTGACCCAACATATATTGGCTGTCTTAATGTCTTTTACATAAGGTAGGACTTACTTCTGACAACATATTGATGACCTTTTATTCAAAGAGCCTGTAGAGTGTTGCACTAGAAAGTCCTTCATATTTTCACAAACAGCTGAATTTATGAAGCCTAAATTAGCAGTCTTTCTGTCAGTGACGATGATGTCTCTCCTTTTGGTGACTTGTAATTTTTACAAGTTTGATAGGGATTTGATATCCTCTTGATCTCTGACTTTCTCAATTTGGTAAATTGACTTGCATCTTAAACTAAAAAGAAAAGGGGGAAGGAGTGGTGGAAAGAAAGACTGGCCTACCAAACCATCAGCTACATTTTGTTTCTGATTGCATCTTAGAACAACAATTTTTGTGCTGTTGTTTAATATTTAAAGTCCTATTTGATGTCTGTATGATTAATGTATCTCAAATATATTTCTTTACAGAAATAAAGGGCCACAGATTGCTTATGAGCGTAGCTTTAGGTGGAAACTTGCTCATTTCCGTTACTTGTGTCAGGTACTGATTTAATAATTATTTACTTACTGAAACTGTGTGAGTTTACATGTGTGCCGCCTTTTAATGTTATTGCCTTATGATTACAGTCCAATGCACTGCCAAGTCATGTGAAAATCAATGTATCCAGACAGACTTTGTTTGAGGATTCCTTCCAGCAAGTAAGCCTGCAAAAATTATTGTGTTTGTTTATTGAGACAAAGCATAGGAACAAAAATGGCCACAGCCAGTCCAGACTAATGGTCCTTCAAGGCATAGAAAACTTCTTCTGGTATTAGCTAGTGGGGGATTCTTAAGCAAGACTGTATGAACAGAAGTGTTCTATATCATAATTTTACCAAATGATCTTTCGGCTTCCAACTGTTTACAGTTGAAATGCCTCTTGAACTTGGTGTGGTTTCTGAGTATTTTAATAATCCTCAAGGGACTTCTCTTCAGTGAGCTTGCCTGTGTTCCTCTTGTGAACTTTTTTGCATCTACAGCCTCCTGTGGTAATGAGTTCCATAGCTAAACCACATTGCCTACTGCATCAACCACATCAGATTTGCTTTCCTGATTCTTGTGTGTGGTTAGATACATTACAATATCTTGTTTTCTCCAATTAAAACCGGTGTCCTGCTTTGTCCTTCAAAGGCTAAACCTATCTAATTGAATCTTATAGTTCTTGGGCTCTTACAGTCTGCAGCCAATGTATGATATTCCTCCTTTTTCTGTAGCAGTGGAAATTCCTGCTGCTGTTGCCACATCAAAACCTTCTGGGAGGGATTCTGTATAAGTAGAGACCATATTATTAATCAAAGTGTATTACACTTATTCTGGATTAAATTACTTCTTTAATTGATTTGCCTAAACCAAAAAATAATATATATCAGATGAAGTGCCTTTTTGCCTGTGTTCCTTTAATAATGACTGCCTTAGAAAGAGTGTAAGAACAGGACAACCATATAATGATGCGTTCCATATATTCTTTCCCACTTGTTAGCAGTCTGCTGCTTAAGCATTTTAAGTCCAAGTTGGTATTTTTGTGTGTAGTTCATGGATTGCATTTTTCATGAGATAGTCTAATTGCTTGTCAAACTTGTGCAACGTTTGACATAAATAGCATTCCTGTATCAAAATAAAATTAAATCCGAATGAGTGATGTAGTGACAATGCATAGTTTATAATTTATTATGATTTTCTAAAATAGATTATGGCACTAAAACCCTATGATCTGAGGAGAAGATTATATGTTATATTCAGAGGAGAAGAAGGATTGGATTATGGTGGCTTGGCAAGGTAAAAGAAATTTGTTTAACATAGTTTTTATTTTTTTAATAGCACTCTAACCTTGATTTCTCTTGCAGTCTGACCCTGGGTACCTTTTTAATTCCTCTAAATGTATTAAGGAGGTGAAACTGGCAGCACTGGCTATTGTTACGGGTTATAACGTTGCATTGCTAAAACTGTTGTGTCAGTCGTTCAGTTCTTTGACAAAGATTGATGTAAAAACTGGAAGTTTTTTATGCCAGTTAATTGTTCTGGACTGAGTTATTTCAGGAAGCTCCATTTTTCTAGAAGTGAGGACTGTGGAAAAATGAAGTGTTCTGCTTATTTGGAAAAAACCCCAAGTGAACACTAGATTTGGGCTGATGTGAACAGAAAAGAAATAAACAATAGGAGGGTAGTGCAAGCATGAGGTAACATTGGACAGACTATGTAGGCTCCCCAGGAATGTGAAACAGCTGGACTGCCAGCTTTTCTAAAATCTGAAGTGAAACTCAGAGGGAAAAATCTGATAAGAAGAAAACCATAGACAAAGTGTGTTTCATTTCTTGACCATATAGAATATGACTACTGCTGCCAGTTACTGTCAGAGGGAAATGTTACTGTTAGGATGAAAATTACAGTACTCCTGTACATCCAAGGAATTGGAAGTGGTCATAGTTGATAGAATTTTCCTTGTTAGGTTGGGTTCTTTTAATATAAAGGTGTTCTGTTTTTGTTTTGTTCTGGTTATATGTGACTTACAGTGTTAAAATGAAGTTCAATGAAAAGGTATAGCATTTATAAATAAGGAAGCTTGCCTTTGAAGGTTGAGCTTCTTTGGATATATGGGGTGTTATGCTTCTGAACTACAGTATCTGATAGGTTTTTGGGAACTGACTGCAGGGAGGAATTCAATTTTTGCTTTGCATGGGTTTTGTTTGGTTGGTGTCCCTATCTTGATGACCCTAGGCATAGGATGGGAACAGGGAGAGTTCAAGTAGTCTGTTCCACAGAAACAAAGTATTCCAAAGACAGGATGTTAGAATAATTTAACTCAAGTGTGTAGTCACAGAAAGTAGCATAAATAAATAAATAACAAATAAATAGGTAGTACAGTTTCATAGTTAGTTAAGTCTTGCCCAAGATTTTGTATGTGAAACTGAGAAGGATCTCATTGTAACTTGAGCTGAGAATTTTTAAGTGACACTGAGTAAATGTTAATGTACTGACTAATACAATACTGTATTAATACAAATAAAGAAAGCTGATGCCCCTGATTTATCAGCTCTCTTGCAGCAGGCTAAAATCAGTGTTCCCTCCAGACCTGACATTGCAGGACCAGCATGACACTATGTCCTATGGCAAGTTTTAGATGATGTGGAAAATTCATTGCTTCTGCAAACTTCTTGTCAATGTCTGATTTATTTAATTCTTCCCTGGTTATCTGACTTTGTTCTAATTTAAATGCCTATTAAATTTGATGCCTCTATATAGAGTTAATATACTTGTCTCAGTATAAAACCTGCCTAGAATCCTGTACAACATTCTCATGCTTATTTAAAGATACACGGAACCCTGTTAGGGTTATCATATCCTGGCTGCCTTTCTCTGTTTATTCTTTCTATTTGGCCTTTGGTTTGGAAGCATATCACAGCGAATCATGATCCATGACCTGAGTTTCATAGAACTGTTAGGAGAAACATGCCAGCAAAGTTCATTTGTATTCCCTGATTTAGAGTGAATACAGGGGTAGAAAAGATAGGTTTTAAATGTGACAGTTGAAAGGTAGTTGGAATGGATTATAGGATAGTTATTATAGGATAGACTTTTAGCATTTTTATAGGTTTTCCCTAAGCCTGGCTATCTAGTACTAAATATTTAGTGCCTGATACAAAAGTTCCTGAATATATATGACTGCCTCTGAGATCCCTAATTATATGTAAATACTATAAAGCAGTAAGTATTATAAAAATAACCTATCCAAACACTAAATACCAGATTCTGGTATTACTTCAGTCTGCTGAGCTGGAAGCTATTAAAGTAGTGAATAACATATATTTGTGTAATCTCAGCAAAAAGATATTTTCACACTGTTGTGTGTGTAATTAATTCATGGTAATTTGTTAAACCACAGTAATTCAGGGTCAAATTGGGAAAGCAAATAAGGTGTGCTGAGGTTTGGGCTTATTGGTTTTGTTTTGTTTTGTTTTGTCTAAGTTGTTTATAGTAAGTGTGGAATAACTGATTTTTTTAAATAAAGATTTGAGTTGTAGACAGTAAAGCAGGCATGAGGAGGATAAATGCCGTGTACAGGTTGAGGCAAGGACTGTAAGAAAAAGTGTTAAATAGGCATCTAAAACCACTGCCCTGAGGGTGTGTTCACGGTGACAATCTTAACTATCATTTCTAAATTTTGCAAACTGACTTTCTAACATTATTGGTTTTGATAATGATTTTTTTATATTTAAGAAGTATATGATACCACATATTATTCTGTGATTCTAATACAGCACTGTTTATATTATTTTTCAAAGTTTGCATATATTTTGACCATTTTGCTAGTTACCTAAGGGGAATGGTGATAAACATCTGTATTTGATGGTTTTTATGTGTATACATGTTTTTTTTTCCTTAGAGAATGGTTTTTCTTGCTTTCCCATGAAGTACTGAACCCTATGTACTGCCTATTTGAGTATGCTGGCAAGAGCAACTATTGCCTGCAGATTAATCCAGCATCAACAATCAATCCTGACCATCTTTCATATTTCTGTTTCATTGGGCGCTTTATTGCCATGGTAGGTTAGATTTTTAAGGTTTTATATTTGCTGTAGCTATACATTTATTCCTGAACAGTATTTGTTTTTACAGTTATTAAAGGTTATTTTAATCTCATAGAAATGAAAGATTAAGGCATACATCTTTGGTTATTAAGCCAAAAGATTCCCTGGGAGTTGAGTCTCTTATACACTCATGTTTCCTGGGAGAGTGATGAAAGTTAATATGACATTCAATATAATATTTTATTTTCATCAATTGGATGTGTGTGCTTCATGCAAACTGCTGTTTGATTGAGTGTCTGAATACTGATGCTCTGAAAAATGTGAGTATTTTCACTTTTGTGAAAAAGGCTCCTCAGCTAGGCTTGGCATACCTTACTGTATTTGAAAAAATTAGTTAGAGTGCAGACTACACTGAGCCTTAATTTAAATGTACATGCTTGGATACGAAAGTCAGATACTGAGGAGAGAGAAGCTGTTGGGGAACTGATTCTCTGCCATCAGATTTCTCATAAACCAAAAGCTGATGAGGCTTGTTGTGTCATTTCTTCTGGTATCGCTGGGTTGGTTTTCTATAGTGACTCCTGTTCTGTCACAGTTTCTTTCTCTCCATGTAGTGATAAAGTCATCTTTCCACATGATCATCATGTCTAAAGGTAGTCCTCAGCAACATTCCTGAATGTGGTGCATAGTGAAACCAAAATGAGTAGATAAAAGTGTATTTTCATATTGAACAGACTGTTGTCTTCTGTTGTTCAGACTTTTTGTATGAAATTAGAATAAATACAAGCCAAATGTAACATTAATGAAAAAATTCTTTCAGGCTTAAAATAATTTAGGTTTGGGTGGTTTCTTGGTTTTGCTTTTCTTATAGATGCTTCTTGAGAAATTTATTCAATTTTGACAATAACATCTCTGATTTCAAGGATCTTATGGCCAAGTTCACCATTTCTGTGATGTCATGAAAATTTATCTCCTTGGGTTAACACTTTCAATAGGCTGCCAACTTTTTTCTTACGTTTAGAACCCTCAGCAAGTTACAGTGCCATTTAGCTGGAAGATGTGATAAAGCTAGTTAGGTGCTAGAGCCAAATTTTGTCTCTTTTTAGTCAGTGATTTTTGATTTTGTGCATAAGATATATACTTGAAATTCTAACTTCAGGAAAACTATTTCATAACAATACAGGTCATAGTAGAGAATGTAATGAAAGTAATTAACATAATTAAAAGACAAATTTTTATTTCCTGAAGTATTTATGTGCTTGTATTTTAAATTCTCTCAGCTAGGTGAGAGAGCTGCGTAACAGTGCCTGATGTAGTTGCAAGGTTTGAGTGTAGCCATGGCTTATGGTACTTTATGCAGTGCTTCCTGGGACCCCCTCTAGTGGCTTGAAATCGCTCAGATAATAATGTAACTGGGAATCATTTTGGGGAGTCTAAATATACTTTTTAGGTGCAGTTGCAGTTTCTGTCCTGCTCACAGTTTTAAAATCATTGTGACTTCTTTTAGCTTTAAGTACTGAAGTAATCACAGATGTTTTCAACTGAGACAGGACTAAATATAAAGAATACACATTTTACTCTGTAACAAAAACCTGTTAAATGAAGTTGGCTGAGGCAACTTTTATATTTTGCTGTAAGATTATTATACACATTAATTGACATTGAATTTTTCAGTTTCTATCCACTCATTCTCCTGTAAGAAGTCAAGACTAGTTTAAAGATAAATAAACAAACAAACAAATAAATAAAGACGTCTGAGGGAACTTCTTTAAGCTCTCTTAAAGCAGAAGAAAATGCATGCTAGACTAAGTCTTAGGTGGGAAATTAGAAGGTCGGGAAAAAGATGAAGCCTAGAGGAAATGGTCTGTTAATTGGCTCTTCTGCTCATAGAATTTCAGCCCTGAGGAAAGAAGCAATGAATGCCGTACATGACCTATGCTTAGGGTGATTTTTGAAAAAGCTATTTTACTGAAAAAAAAGTGTACTTGAAAAGGAGGGTAAAAACAGTTTTCATGGTTATAGTTGTGCTCCATTAGTTCTCAGATGCATTGAGTCAGTGTAGAGGTCAACACTGTGTGCATGTGTGTGTGTGTGTGTGTAGTGCTGTGCTTCAGTACTAGAAACTAGCTTACACCTATGTGTATGCGTGGTGAGACAAGTGTGACTATGTTTTGATTTTTTTTTCCAGTTTCATGGAGAACCTAATTTCCCGGTTCTGTTACTCACCTACAAAAAATGTGATTCCTAAAGCTCTTTCTTACAAGCTGCAGAAGTATTCTAAAAAGGATTATTTTGCTGGATGGATGGATGGATGTAGTAAAAAATGTCAGTAGCACCAAATAGGATGAAATATTATGATCAAGTAGGATCAAATAACACCTGGCAATTATGGCTATTCACATAATAAAGTAAAGCAAGGATGAAATCCTTTCATGAAGATTTCCAAATTGTAATAACATATGCTTGGATAAATTTTGTCAATTAATATTTTTTCTGCTTCCCATTTAATGTAATGTTTTTTTAGTTTTTAACTACCAAGCTGCTACTGCTATTTGGTGTTTTTTATTATTTGAAGGAAAAAGGAAAAAAGACTTCAAGTCCAGAAACACTTCAATATTTCAGTAGTTTGATAAAAGCTAAACACGCTTTTTCTGTTCAACAGGCATTGTTTCATGGGAAATTTATTGACACTGGTTTTTCTCTGCCTTTCTACAAACGAATGCTGAGCAAAAAGCTTACTATTAAGGACTTGGAATCTATTGATACTGAATTTTACAACTCCTTAATTTGGATAAGGTTAGTAGTTTATTTTGTGTGTGTGTGTCTGTGATATTTTATGATTTTTTTTTTGTTTATATAAAATTTATTGCACTTTTGGTTTTGTTTTTTTTTTGCTTTTTATCCAGGGATAATAACATCGAAGAGTGTAACTTGGAAATGTACTTTTGTGTGGATATGGAGCTCTTAGGAAAAGTAACCTCACATGAGCTAAAATCAGGAGGTTCAAATATCTTGGTAACCGAGGAGAACAAAGAAGAATACATTGGGTAAGAAAGTGTACATGCTGAAAAAATTGTCCCATGTTTCTCCTGTTGTTCTAGTCTTTTTTAACACAGTGTTATTTTTGGATTTTTTGGTTGTTTTTCCTGCCCATATTAGTATATAATTCTTGTGACTGTTATGGAAATGGTATTTTGGTACATGTTGGTATCTTGATACATATGATCTGTTGGTACAAAAAGAGACCATATAGAGAGAAGATGCCCTGTTATGCTCTTAGATGTACAATGAGAGAACAGGTGAAAATGAAAATGAGCAAAGCTGTTTTCGGTAACTGCAGGTAACAGATCTGGGTGGAGGGAAGACATGTATTTGACAGAAGATTCAAAAATTGTTCAGAACTTTGTTGTCAGTGTGGAAACTGAAATTCAGAATGGTGTATAACATGGTGTGACATAAACTATTTTTTTTGACTCCTTCTACTGCTCTTTCCTACATATTTGCTAATTTTATCTCTGTCTTTCTTTTTCTGAACCTGTGTTTCTAATGTCTATTCAGTGATCTCAAAAGCAGATGTACACAAATTATTTTTTGTGATACAGTGTATATTCAGTGCTTCTGATAAAATT
>JAWWMO010000083.1:124759670-124781407 GCA_035047845.1 Dendrocincla fuliginosa
TGCAGATAAAATTTCCACTTAGAGGTCTTTAGTTTCTCAGAGAAATAGTTTCTGTAGTACATGTATATATATATATATATTTATTGTCTTTGGGGTTTTTTATTCAGAAATGGCTTGATCATTTTAGTTGATACTTTAAACATGTTAGCTCTTCCTCCAAATCGTAGTGTAAATCAGAAGCTCAAAACAGAAAATTACTTCTGTTTGTTGAAGCTGGAAATAGTCTCATACTTAGAAGGACTGGGCAACAATAGTTGTAAGTATTGTAAGCAACAGTATTTTTTACTTTTCTCTGCTTACATGGTGTTTTTTGTAAGAGAATATTTTAAAGTGAGTGGAAATTGTTCTCTTCTACCATTGAAATACAGGCATTATTCATTTTTTAAGCTAAACCAAATCTTTCCATAACAAAGCATAATGCCCGAATAGCATTATTTTCATGAAAAGGCTGCTGAATTAGTGAAAAGTTAATATTTTTCTCTCATTTTTTTTTTCCCCAACTGGAATGGTAATCTAAGTACATCTTGCTACTTGTACTGTTATCTGAGTTTGGAGATTCGTGATAATATTAGTATGGTAGGTTCTTTATAGTTAATGGACTCATACAGTGTAAGAAGTAAAATCTGCAGGTGTGTTACCTCATGGGAACACACAATCATACATGTTTGAACTTCCTTGTATTGAATGCTAATCAATGTTTAATTCACATTGTTTTTTTTCTACTTCAGGCTAATGGCAGAGTGGCGATTTTCTCGGGGAGTTAGAGAACAAACCAAAGCTTTTCTTGATGGTTTTAATGAAGTAGTTCCTCTACAGTGGCTACACTATTTTGATGAAAAGGAACTAGAGGTGAGGTTTTCTGTCAACATTTCTATCTTTTGCAAACCTATTACATGTGGAGTGATTAAATGGATAGGTCAACTTGAATCTCTCATCTGTGCATGCTGCATTTGTAGCTTCTGGAACAGAGAATTTAATAGGAGCATTGGGATTAAATCATGATGAAAAGCCACATTATTGAATCAGTGTTTTGTACTGCTCAGCTGCTGGGAATTTTAGTTTCTGTCCTCAGTGTTAAAATGTTTTTGGAAGTTTCTCTGAAAGGATCAGGATGTGAGATCATTGATGGATCTATCAGTCACAGAAAACATTTGCCTCTATTGTAGAGTCACTGTGTAACAGGTAACAGAGAAGTTGATTCTGGTGTATAATGATCACTTAGGATCATTACAGTCAGACAGTCTAAGATAAGTTCTAGGGTTCTTACATTTTAGGACAGAAAGTTGGAGGAACCAACAGGATTTGAAACTGAAATTTGCAGATAGTCAGTATGTAACCATAGGGCTGATAACAGGAATTGTTTGCATACACTATGTTTCCTTAGCTATCAGCCTGGCCTGTGTTCACCTGTGAACACCTGTGTTCACCTGTGTTGGCCTGTGTTCATTTCTGTGAGACTTGCCAAGGTTCCCTGTATATAATGAGCAGTTTTCTGAATGCTTAAGTTAAATGGGAATTTTTTTCCGAGAAGGAACTTTGATCAGCCTCATTCATCGCTCAGTTTTGTAGCAGGCTTTGCCTTCAGAACTTTCAGCTTTCATTTCCTCTTGTAATAAATACTTTGCAATGTGTTTTTTCTTCATTAGTAGCAGCACAAGCAGCAGTGTAATAATCATTTTGGAATATGAGACAAAACTTTAATGGGAGGGGAAATATCCTCTTTAATATAAAAATTACTTTTATGGAAAAGGTAGTAGCTTTTATTATTGAATTATTAGTTGGAAGATACCAAGTTTCTGGTATTCAGTCTTTCAGATCACTTAAATACATAGACAAATTTGGAGGAGTTCTGTAAACTTAGGATAAAGAAAAGTCTAACTGGAGTAAAATGAAAAAATTACCAGTCTTTTTCTCAGAGCATGAACTTCCATTTTTGTTACCATGTCTCATACAGGATAGAAAATACTTTATGTTTTTAATGTGAAGTAATCATTCTCTTTTCTAGGTTATGCTCTGTGGTATGCAAGAAGTTGATTTAGCAGACTGGCAGAGGAACACTGTTTATCGTCATTATACAAGGAATAGCAAACAGATCATATGGTTCTGGCAGGTGTGTGACTTCTTTAGGTTTTATTCTGTTCTGTAACACTAACGACATATGGAGGGATGCCATCCAAATGCAGGTTCTTACTGCTTCCTTTCTTTTTTTCTTTCAGAGAAGGAGGATTACTGGTCTTTAGGGAGCATACTTTAGGGTGAGAAATGGCAGATAGGTACACACATTACATTTGGATGCTGGCTCATGAATATTTTTTTATATCTTGTCCTTACTGATAAGGCAACAAGTTTTTTTTTATTCTTAACAGTGATCTACCTTCTAAATGTTCTTACTTGTAGTACATCTGTTCATCTTCACTTTCCAGTACCTGAAAGGAGCCTACAAGATGGAAAGGGACTTTTTACAAAAGCATGTAGTGACAGGACAAGGGGAAATGGATTCTAACTTAAAGAGGGTAGGTTTAGATTAGAAACAAGGAGGAATTTCTTTGCTGTGAGCCTGGTGAGGCCCTGGAACAGATTGAACAGACTCACACTTTCTATAAGTTTTCCTAAAGACAAGTCAGAAGTAGGCAGTTCCTGTCTTGTGATAAATTACCATTTTAGAGATGCTTTTGACTAAATTTCTATAGGAAAATTATGCAAATCAAGTATTTCCTGACTTATTTATATTGCAAGATCTATGTTTTTAAGATTCTTGGTACTGAAACAATCCTAACCGGAAGTTTAAGTAACTTGGATATGGTATCCACATTTAAATGCAAGTTTTTCCAAGTTAACATTCTAGGTGTATCAATGCCCCTTCTCTTACTGAGACATTCTCCGCCTCCCTTCTTTTTTCTTCTCCCTTTGCCAGTGAATTCCTGTACAAAGTGATGCAGCTGTTATGGATGGGTTTTCTCTCACTGAGACTTCCACGTGCATAGAATACTTCAGTCTTGAAATATCCAGCCTGTGGCTAGGCTAGTGCTGTGTTTAATCAAAATGACAGTAGTCTCATACAAAGCATTGGCATGATTTATAGTTTAATGTAGAACAAAATAGATAAGGATTCGTATTATTTGCGGTTTCCAGCCTTCAGGTTGCAATGGTTGACAGTGCGTATAATCTGAAATCACTATCTTCTCTCTCCATCAATTTTGCTAAAATGAAGAGATACAGACTATTACCGAGTTGGTGTACTTTTAAGTGGAATTACACTTTACCATCTCGTGGCAGGTTTTATTTTTCTCCACCCGTGTTAAAGATTTTTATTAAATAATTTGAATTTCTGTGCCTAGTTTGTAAAAGAAACAGACAACGAGGTTCGCATGCGACTTCTGCAGTTTGTCACTGGCACTTGCAGATTACCACTGGGTGGATTTGCTGAACTTATGGGTAAGTAAAAGGTGACCAAAACTGTTATACTGTTTCATTTGCAAATGAACCATGCTGCAAGTGTACAGATAACTACAACTTCATGTTTATCACCTTAGATCTAGAAGGGCTTTTTAGATCAGAAATCACATGAGTATATTTACAAACTATTTGGAAATTACCTCTTTCCTGTGAGAAGCATGCTCATACTCAAGTAACAATGAGCAGCACCTAACGAGTTCTGTCTGGTGTATCTGAGTTGTGTCTTATGTCACGTATATACCATGTGTGCCATTTGAAAGGAACAGATTACACTTTTTAAAATCTTCTTTTCTAGGAAGTAATGGTCCTCAGAAATTCTGCATTGAAAAAGTTGGTAAGGAAACCTGGTTACCAAGAAGTCACACTTGGTGAGTTGTTGCATGCAAATTTTCTGTACCTTTAGTGGTTCACTCTTCTGGTCTTGCATTGACCAAATCAAATGTAAAATCTAATCTGAATCAGTTCTCCATCTTCAACTTCATTTGATTGCCCTGACATGCCCATATTGAAAATTTTTCTGGTTGCCCTGTTCTTAAAATTTGCTTCTGGACTGAACACAGTTTGTATCATCAAAACTATCCAAAGTTTAAGATCATCCTTGTATAGAACTGAGAGATGTTTCCCTAATTTTTTATTTTAGAGAATGTTAAATACCTGAACAAGTCAGGTAGAAAGTTATTATGCAGTAACATTATAAAAGATAAAATGTAAAGTCATGAGAAGCAGTAGTGTGAAAGAAATTACAGGAAATGTTCAAAACAAGGATGCTTAGCCAAGAATGCTGGTATTTTTTCCTGCTAGGCTTCAGATGGGCCATTATTGGTGAGGCATTCCTGTGCCAAAGTGGTGCCAACAGGTACATAGATGAGTTCCGCGTATGTCCTGTATGCAAAATGGACACACTACCCTTTGGCAACTTATGATAATAGGATTCGTCATACTTTTAAACCAATGCAGGATATCCTCAATTTTACATTTTATCTACTAGATTTTTTTAAAGTAATGTTTGCAAGAGTTAAACATCTCTCTCTGTCTAAGATAATTTTGGGGAAGACATAGAACGAAACAGTTTTGGCACAAGCCTTTTAGGGCAAAGTTTAGAGGGGGGAAAAAGCCCCACCTACATCCAGGCATTTAAGCTTGTTCGTACTGTTGTTGAAATTTGGAGATGCATCAAACTAGGATTTTATTAAACTGCACGCTGAAAATTTCCTTTACTTTTTCTAAGTATTAGAGGTTTTTTCTAAGTATTATATTTTTATAGTATACTTTTTTCTAAGTATTATAGTTGTCTGTATCTTGAGCTGTCTTTAGTCTTCAAAGCTTCTGTTTTTTGTCTGGTAACAGTCTTTTGCTTCTTAAGGTATTCCTCAAACTTTGTTTTTACTGGTTTTAGAAATGTCAAGGCAGTGAGACTGTGCTGATTGTCATTTGTTTCTAATTGTTAGATCAGAACAATTATTACTTTTACTATAGCAGTCTAGTTCTGTAGAGTTCTACATAGGATTTAGAAAAATTTAACAAAATTTTGTGTTTTTTTTTTCTGCTCAGTTTTAATCGCTTGGATTTGCCACCCTATAAAAGCTATGAACAACTAAAAGAGAAGTTGCTTTTTGCCATTGAAGAAACAGAGGGATTTGGTCAAGAATAGAAGCGGCTTCTAGTCAAAGGATATCTTGCATAATAAAAGGCCCAGCCAACTAAAATTGCACACTTAATTGTATATAAGCTTTTTGTTCTGTACAGTGATCTTTCTGGAACTCTAAAAGTTTAATTGTTCTCTGTTCTTCCACAAATATATGCAAAACAATTCAGCCTTTTCTACTTTTATTTATTGCCCTTCCAAAAGACCAGAAAAACCCCTCCATAAATTTTGAAAGCAGACAAGAGACTTATTTAAAATATATATATAAAAAATATAAATATATATACTAACGGGCTCTAGTTTTATAGAGCTTTAAGTGTATGAAAAATTGCAGCCATTTAAAAGGGCCTGGATTTGCTTATCTTGGCTTTATCATTCAGAAAAATGTTTAAACTGCTCAGTGTTCTCTTAAGAAACATCTCCAAGTTTGTTTTATTGCATGGCTATTCTAAAAGGTGTTAAAGGCTTAGGCCAAACGTATCCTAAATATGTAGAAAGATGCTGCTGGTATTTGAGATGACAGAATCTCTTGTTCTATCAGTTTAATTTTTTTAAATACGTTAATAGTTGATTTAGCCCTCTCTACTGATGTAGACAAGGTCATGAATAAAGCCTTTACTACTTGCACAAGAGTCATGTACAATAAGATGAATGTGATTTAACATTGAAAGGAATTGGTGCCACTGTTCTGACTTACTGTAGGAGCTGAACAGAGTATTTTAAGTCATTTGAGCAGCATTGAAATTTGTTTACATAGTACCTTGGGTTATTACCACGAGGATGTTAGGTTATCTTCAAAGAAAAAATAATAAAAGAGAAAATATTACTCATTCTCTTCTTGGTCTGGTGTCTTGCAGGTTTCTTTTTTTTTTTCCCCATTTTTGTTTCCCTTTTCAATTCATGATGTTCTTTTTATAACTTTGTAGAGTTATATTAATGTAAACTGAGCTATAAGGGTATACAAAAGGTATACAAAAGGTAATGTGAATTTTGCTGCTTTCTGTGTTTATGTTCAGTTTCAGTTATTGGATCTAGTAAACCCAAATAAAATGAAAGTTACTTAAGCTTTGCACAGATAAAAATATTATTTAGTATTTAATACTTTCATTCCTCCACAGTTCTTACAGAAATTTAGATGTACTTGAATTAAGTATGTCTAAAACCTGTCATTCTTTTATGTAGGTCAAGCTTGTCCTAAGTGCACAATAATTTAAAAGCATTTTAAAATTAGTTTTATTGGCATTGAGGGCATTTGCTGAACTGCAAAGATGTGTTTAAAAAAAAATTAAAATTTAACACAATTTAATTTAATACAAGTGAATTGTATTAAAAGCTACTTTTAGCAAACCGTGCTTCTTTATTATAAAAACATGTTTGAAATCACCATTTGTATTATGCTTTAAATATTAACTGTAAATTCCATTACATTTAAATTATACAGAATTTTGTACACACACAAAAATGATTTTAGAATATGGTTAAACGCATTTGTGTAACATATCATATTGCACTGTTAAAAGTGTACATGTGAAAAAAAAAATCTGTTCATATATCTTTCCAATACAGCAACTGAATCCTGCCAAAACTTTATTTTTCTACATACTGGATTGTCTCAAGGCTTTGTATTCAGTATGCACAGTTTACAGTGGAGCTGTTAATCTGTGCATAGCTCTGGTCATACTGGTAGTGCAATGGGCCCAATAGACTGCTGTTTTACATAAACTTTTCTGTAAGAGCTTCAAAAATTTCAACCACTTCCAGGGTTTTTCATGCAACAGCAAATATCTTCTACAAAACCACTTTCATGTAGCACTTTCAAGCGCAAGTCTGCTTTAATTATTACTTACACTGGTTAGAATTGAAGAACCTTAAAAAAAATAAATATCAAAGGCCAGTCACCAGAAGTGTTTGACATACCTAAAACACAAGGAGGAGGGCTATCTGTCACAATTATACTTCATGAATCTGCACTGATGAATGACTTCGTGGCCCACTACCAACTGCTGAATTTTGTGAATCTGTGAGTAACTGAACAAAATAATAATAATAAAAAACAGCACATCACAAGAATGTAGTTGCTTTATTATTTTGGTAACTTTAGCTACCTCATAGCTGCAATAGTTTTTCCTATGGGTAAGGGTAGCCTTCTGTACATGTATATGATCTGTGAATTGGTGCCAAGAGACTGAAAGCACAGCTATGCAAGAAAAAAGCACCATTAATACACTCGTGCACAGGTAACTTAAACTTTTGGGGAATTTCAATAATACTACATTGTAAGTTTTTGTTTTCCCATCTGAATTTCCCATAATTCACCTCTGCTCGGGGGGAGCAAGGAAGACAGCAAAGAGGGAAGGCAGCAAAGACAAGCTCAGGCAAGGGAATCAGTGAGGTAATACTACTTGGAGTAACTGCTGTGTAGTTCATGGGTTTTGTTGGTCTTTTTTTCCTGCAACTCAGCTGCTTTTCACTACACGCTCAACAGTCCTTACTCAATACCTGGATATCCTTCCTTTGTGCAGCAGCAGAAAAGATACCTAAGTAAGGTGCCTCTGCCACAAAGCTACTGGACTCAACTCTGTGTATGGCAAATGTTTTTGTAGTATATGAATCCAGAAAATTCTCTCTTAAACACTATGTCATCCCCTTGGAGACATTGCCACATGGAAGACTTCATTTTAATGCTCTACTAATTGAAATATAGCAATTACTTTATGGCAGTGGAGAAAAAACCCATTTTAAGGAATTTCATGATCTGAGGCTTGGTTTGTCTAAGCAATTTATACTGTTCTTCACCTTCCTCCTATAGATTAAAATACCCTTTCCTAGTAAAGCAAACATTAGGTATTTACAGTCAATTTGTTCTAGATTGTTCTACTGACAATACCACATGTAATTGATTGCCTACCATCTTTTCATTATTTGGTCCTCTTTTTCTCTTGGATAATTGGAATATACTGTTTGGAAAATCTGTAAATGTTTTCTATGCTGGATATTTTACTTAGATTACTTTATATTTCTGGTGAAAATTCCTTCAAGATAGTAGCAAGACCAAGTAGAAATTTTTATCTTTACCAACAGAAGTCCATATGCTTCCACACAGTAGTTCCTTTGTAATGTAGTGGAAGTGCGTATTCCTCCTATTGTCATGGTCTAGAGAAAAATATCTGTGCCCAGCAAACGCTGACAGCCACTAAATCATTAGAATTCACAGTCTTTAAATACGAAAATAAGTACTCATATTTTACCGAAGGCTTCTCACTGTACATGCTGATATCACCCATAAATTTTCTTTTATGTTCCCTACTTGGTTTTTTGTTTGTTTTTCCTTTAAACCACAGCACTTTCTGCCAAGTTTTTTAACTTTATGCTAGTCATGTTTCTTATTATTCCTCATACATAGCATGTAGTTTAAGAGTGTAAAATACTTAATTAAAACCCTGTGCAACCACTCTTCAGGCCTTTTCCCTCCAATATATGCTATATATATTCCCTCCTTGTCCATAAAGCCCTTCATTCCCATATAAATCAGCAGACAGGATCACATAATGAAACATCTAGTTGACAGTGTAATTGGAAATGAGATCGAGATAGAAGGTCTGGGTTATATTTTTATTAACAGCTTCAATAAACCAAAGTAGTATCTGGGGCCTTTTTCCTATGCTGCTCAAACCTGAGGCACTGAATTCCTGTTACCTTCTTTCTTCTTATATAGAATTAAGCAGCTCCAAAGCTTCTTTCTGTACCTGAAAGAAATAAATGGTAACAAAATAGTGGCATGTAGTTCTAGCAGAACTTGCCACACAAGCATCCAAACATTTCACTGCAGTTCTGTATATTCAGAATCCTCCTAAGACTAGACCTTTGTCTTCTGAAGTTCAAGATGCTCAATACTTGAAACAAGAATAGGAATAAAACCACTTAAGCCAGTGTCTTCAGTGTCATTCACTTACTATTTGTATGGATACAGATGATTAGTTCTTTATTTGCTGCAGTCCAATAGTAGCATGTAGGAAGTTGTCCTACCTCTGACCATACCCAACCAACCCAGAGTTTTCAAGACTATGGACAGCAGGTAAGTGTGAGTGTGAGAAGACCATTTCTGAGGCTGCCTTTGCCTAGGGATTGTGAGTAAAATCTAATAAAATTTTAGTATGACCTCTAACATTTGTATTAACCCCTCTCCAACAAACCCAAAACAACAACAAAAATCCCAACACCACCACTGCCCCAAACCACAAAAAAACCTCTTAACAAACTTCCCCTGACAGAGCAAGCAGTGCAGACAACATAAGCCAGATACCTCTGAGAATCTGCAGTAACAAATATTCAGAAAACAGTTATGCCGAGGCACAGACCAGTTTCCTTTATACTGGACTAACAAGTCTAGCTCCCAATGAATTTTGCACTTTACATTCACCCAGAGACTGGAGAGAATACCACCTCTCTCAGTTTGGCAGCTCAGCATCCTTCTACGCGATCAAGAAATAGATGTTTGTACCAGAAGGCCACAACCAGCTAGAGCAGATAAGCGGTTTAACAACTTGGCTACTGCACAGAATTCACTCCTGACTATTCCTTTTGTGGTTCCTAAAGAAAGGCAAACTTTTGGGATCACTGGTTTCACATGTACCCCCAGCTACTAGTAACTGTCAAAAGAACTACACACCTGAAAGGAATACACACCTGAGACCACTACTCTTTTGGGCTATAAAATTCCTGTACATTTTTCAGGGCAGTGGAGGAACATAACACTTGTATTTCTATTGAAAGATGTTACTAAAGGAGCTTACTTTTAGAGAAACAGTTCGAGCCTTATCAGAGAATCTACAGAGGGATTCTGTAACACTACCTCATTGTGTTTTTCTTGAGGTGTGAAATGCAAAACCCTACCAAAGTATTTCTAACAATTAGGACATTCAGAACGTTACAACACATCTGCTTATTTCTGTAACAGTTAAAGCATCTCACGTTGCAGCTTAATGCTAAATGAATTAGAGGTCAATCAACCATAAGAAAAATCAATGGACAACGGAGTTCATGAAAGGTAACTGCAATTGCTTTGGTTTATACTTAGTGCAGTATTAGGTATAGACAAATTTAATGGATTACCTGTCCTGGAAATACTCTGTATATGGTTAGGTAGGAAGTAGATGCCTACCCATCCAAACCAGGATCCTTCTCAGCAGTTCCAAAGGGTAATTTAGTGTCTCATGTCACCTTGCACTGGAGATTTGCTGTCAAAGATACTTTACCTCCATTTGTCTCAATTCAGATCATCTGAGTCTCTTCCTAAGTGTCTGGAAAGGACTGTGATACTAAGGTTTTCATATATATGTGGGTTTTTGTTTCTCATGTTCATGTGATTCTTAGCTCTCCCAAAATGTGATTCCTATCTTTCCAGTTTTAGGCATAGGAAAAGTCAATCTGCTCACAAGATAGCTGAGGTGCCTGTCCGAACTTCAGCAACAGAGCTAAGGCTGGGTTGTTGTTGGCACTACAAAAACACCATGAAGAAGAAAGGGTAACAGTTCTCTACTACAATTAAACAGAGTATTTCCAACACTGAGTTCAGGGGTGGTTAGCTACATACTGAATTTTTTTGATGTTGATGTGATCTGAATTACAGGTGCTGAACCGCAATTTCATCTGAGTTAACTTTATAACACATTGCACCGCCATGATGTCACATGTTGGTTACAATATATGATTGTACATTACAGTCCTTAACTTCCTACCTGTTTGTCCTCTTCTGTTTGTGCAGGATACTCCTTTGCTTTGCTTAACCACAGAAGAGCCATCTTTTTATTGTTTAACTTCAAGTATGTTTTTCCCAAGAAGAGCAAATTTTTGCTGTAAAAATTTGGATCAGCTGCATAGAAAAGAGAAAAGCTTTACATGAGAATGAGCAGTGTATTATCAAAGCCCTTTGGTACTTCTTTCAGAAAACATAGAATTTTGGCTTTGGATCAGAAGGAAGCCAATGTGAAAACTTCACTTGCTACATTTGGGTCTCATATACAAGTATATTCACTAGAAGCTTGTTAGTTAATATACTAAACGAAACTAGATTCCTCACAAAGAGCAAAGCAGTGAGCTTAATTGGTAACAGCTTTGTTTTGCAGATTTTTTGCTTTTCTGGACATAGTAGGTACACCAGGCAATTAACTAGCTTAGCAAGTATAGGTGAGGGAAAAAAGGGCATATTTCCTAACATATACAAATACCAGTTTAGCTTTTGTTGCACAGAATAAAACTTAAAACTATTTGTACCACCTTTAACATTTTTGAAGGAGAGATTTACAGCTTGTTTTCACTAAGCAAGCTTTGACTATCAATCATTATTGAATGCTAATCTCGCCTACTGTTCATACTTGTAAGCACACCTTTCTCTGCTGCTGGATCCAAGATCAGGATTCAAAACATAGGGACGTGTTTTGGAGGCAAATTTGAGATGAAGTTCAGTGTTCCAGTTCACAGCTGCATTACTGAACACCCAGGGGAAGATACACAATGAGCTTTTCATTTAAACGTCACTGGTTTAACTATGTACAAATCTTCCACAGAACACTCTCTTTCCTTGTCTTCTTCCCTTATCTGTCAGCTAGTCAGTTTTACTTAGAACTTCACTCTTGGAGAAATAATAGGCCCATATTTTCTTTTACATCATGTGGACAGTTTTACTGCCAGTTAGACTGGCAGTCTGACCCTAATAGCTTCTGAAAGAATAAAAAGTGTCCTTTTTCTGTTTTTCTATTTCATAGAGAACTGAATTTTAGAGAAAAAACATAAAATTCCCCTTTTTGATTTCTTCTTTCCTCTGCACTCCAGCTGAATTCCTTAGGGAAGAGTACTTTGTTACTCAGGAAGGTACAAATTTCACTGTAAACTTATTTAGAAATAAACCTTCACATTACACTGTAAGTGATGATAGTTAGTGTGTAACATACTTGGAGTATCTCTGATGAAATGTTTCAAACTAACACTCTGACTGGCACACCAGGCTGATACATTTATCAGCTGATCATACCCTACTGTTTGGTTTCCCTGGCTATTAATATAAACAGCTACAGCTATGGAGGTAATACTGAAAACTAGAAGTTTACTGCAAATCATCATTCACAAAACGTACTTTTTGGTTAAAAAAAAAAAAAAAAAAAAGCTAGAAGTACTACCTTCCTCTGCCATGTGGAAGTACCGAAGAGCCTGTAAAAGACAAAATTGTCTTCCTTAAAATAAACACAATAGTCAAACTAAAGCCTTTTGTGCATGCTTAATATAGCTGAAGGGCTTCCTATCCATGATCTTATTTTTATAATTCAATACTACTAATGTTTCTCATTCAATGTATAATCAGATTTGACATAATTTCAACAGAACTAGTACTTATCCAGCTATTCCCCTATTACTTCTTCTGGTAAGTACAGGACCTCCTGTTTGTCCCTAGCAAACTGGATTGTGTCTTTCCAGTTCAACTTGTCAAGATAATTCTGAATTTTATTTGTACCACCCAGCACATCTGAGTTTTGCCCATCCAATTCTCATATATAAATTTAACAGATGAAGTTAAATCTTATGATTCAGGACATTAATGTTAACAAATACTTCAGAGAGAGAACTGACTCCCACGGAACACCAGTTAGTATCCTCTTATATGAACATAAATATTTATGAAATCCACACATTTTTTTAACTAATTTCCCATCCTGCACATATGCACTTTCAGTCCGTTCCCACCTCTTCCTAATGGTACTAGTTGGGAGGGAAAACACTCTCAGAGAACTTAAAAGTGTGGATATATCTACAAAACAGATTTTGTACTGAAACTTCAGAAATCCTACCAGTACAAGTTTGCTTCTTCAGCCACTTTATGTGGTACAGAACTTGATCCTGGAACTGGCATGATTTTGCAGTATTTGAAATTCTGGTTGATGCTTTGTATTCTTCTGAGAGTGATTTTCAACAACACTTACAAGCTTGACATTCCATGAAAATGTATTACTTCTTTTTCACTCAGAGCTTAAATTGCTTTCTGTGTAACAGCAAGCAGCCTTATACATTTATTTTCTAGTGAATCCTACCCCCCCACCATAAAAACCCAAAAGTTATTAGTTGATCTGAACAAACAAATATTATAACAGCTGCAGCAAACCTTCCTATTACCAATTTAATTTTCAAGTTCCTATATATGTACATATATATGTGTTCTGTATAAGTAAGATGCACACTGTTTTAGACACCCTAGAAGGTAAATATCTGGACTGTATGTTTTAGGGTGTATGACAGCAGGAATTTCCATAGTAAAGATGAAAAAAAGTATTTTCAACTGAAAAAAACACACCATATGTGGCCAAAGAATGAGAGGGTGTTTGGTCATATTAAGTAACAAAACAACTTGTTGCTTTTTAGTATTTAATATAAAGGGACAAATTCTAATAGTCCTATCAAATAAACACATGGTATAACACCACCATATAAATCATCAGCACTGAACTAGTACAGACTATCTGCAGTTATCTGCAACAGATCACAACAGTAACTAGCTTGTTATTTTCTGCTGCACAAACTGCATGAAATAATTTTCACTGTGTGTGCTACAGCTGAAAAAAATGTCTTTATGTTCTTAGATAGCACTCACTCTCCTGTTCTATTCTCATTTTATTACTGACAGTTCTAACTAAAATCCCAAGTCCATGCTTATTCCATATGCAGAGATCAGCTTTGACAGGAAGATAAGTTAAAGTGTATCAACAGCTTTGTGGGAGAAACAATAATCTATGAAACATTTTCATATAGTACCTCTTGAAACGTGGAGGTTGGTGGTGTAGCAAACAGCGTTGCAGCAATTTTTCTTTGGTACCATGGCATTTCAGCAAAGGAGTAACACCTGAAGCAAAAAGATGCATTCCTATCTACCCTTCACATTTTTCTCTTATTTTTGAGCAACATTCTCATAGTTGTTGTTAGACAAAAAAACTGGATGTCATAATTGTTGTTTGCAAGTCAAAACTCTAGACACACTGCAAGTTCTATAAGCACATTTTTATATCTTTACAAGAAAATAGCACGATGTCTGAAGCTGCTACTAAAGAAGTTTTGATGTGTATTTTACTGGACACTAATTACATTAGGTAAAACTGGAGACAGTTACTAAGCATGAGACAGCTTTTGAGCTTGAGTGATTTTAATGATTTATGTGTATTTTGTTCTAATATATTTGCAAAAATGGTGCAACTGAGTAATGTCATTGCCTTACCTCAACACTACTTTGCTTTTTTCAATTATTAATATAAAGCAGATCTGCAGTACATTCCTGTAAGACTCTGATCTATAAGAATGAAAATAAATTCAAGAATCAAACCACTGTGTGCTAGGCTAGGCCATTCTACACTGTTTTCCTATCTACTAAATAACACAGGTAATTAATCAGTTACCTATCTTATTGGTGAAAACATTTGTGAAGCATCTCAAGTCCACAGAAAATTCCAAGTGTAAATATTAAACAATGCTATTCACTTCAGTAGCCTCCCACAATGAGTTTACAATTACTATTCACTATGTAAAATATAGCACTCTAGAGGTGAAAAATGAATAAATATTCAAGAATTGGCTGATACCAAATGCCAGTTTCAGATGAAGATGCTCCGGGAGTAGATTTAAATGTACAACATAGAAATATTTTAGTGCCAAAAGCAGCAATAATCTCACATTTCTTATCTTTTCTAATTTGCTTTAGGAACAATGTCTCAAGTACTTTCCAGAACAAGCTTCCTATCTCATAATGGACCTTGACGCTCAGTCAATTGGTAGCATATACTTCTGTTTAGATATTTGGACTATTGCAGTTGTTAGGTCATGTGGGAATGATGGTGGATGCTGAAAAACCACAGCAAGTCTGGAAACTAAGAAAAAACTCTGGAGCAATAGATTGTAGTTTTCTCTGATACTTAAGAGTCCAAAAAAACCATAGAGAAAGTAACTGTGTTTTTTAGTATTTTTTTAAGCTGCAAATATATTGGCCTTCTTTATTTTCAATCTCTCAATCTTACAGCAGAGATTTCCTGTAAAACAATGCAACAGCTTTGGTCTTTTTAAGACAAATAACCAAAAGTGCTGTCTGGAGTCTTTCACCAGCACATAAAAGATATTGCTTTCCGTCATACCACTTCCACAGAATGCCCTGATTTGTATGGAAAGTTGTATTTCCAGTCCCTCTGCCTGTTATGTAATGCTAATTCTTAGTACCAACTTCACTGAGCAGTAAATTCAATTTCAAAGATTTTTTTGTTAATATATATGCATTTATAAGATCCATTTATTAATATAACTTTTAAATACAGTATCATGACAGATAACAGAGAAGTATTTTAGGAACAGATCTCACTTCTGATAGCTTTTCACAGACTGTATTAGGTTGCAGTCATTGCTGAAATTCAATAGAAATTCAGTGTTGACTTTGGCTCCATTCACACCAGGAGAAAAAAATGAGCAGCACTGATGTCTGCTATGGATTCTGTGAAGCAAACTTAACGTCTGCAAAATGAGTTTTGAATAGATCCATATAAATAAATAAATTAAATGAACAATTATTTTTCATCTTTTTGAACTGCTTAAGAATTAACAGCCAGACTTTATCAAGGCACGATGTCCTATATCCATTCAACAGTTTTTCATGTTTGCACCAATTATAAGCCACTAAATTATTCCAAGTAGTTCTGCAATTTGTGTAAGATACTTTATATTCTGTCATTTTTCTTTGCCATATGCTAAATTTTGTTTGAAAATATGCCTTACCAAATCCCTATAAGATGAATTGTTGTAGCATCTTTTGGATTCAGTTCAATAGCTCTCTGGTTAGGAGATAAAAAAAAACAAAACAACACAGATGTAAGAAGTTGTTCTGACACGTGGATTAAAATACATTTAAGAAGTAGACTTGTTATCCTGCTGTTAATTAAACCAGACTGATAGTGTGTAGAATTTCAAGGTAATACATTATTTATTCAGTACACAACTACATCAGCTCACCTCTAAGAAACTGACAGCACTGACAGATTTCTAAGCACTTCTGCTTAGTAGATCATTAAAAGTTGCAAATGAGACTTGACGTGTTCAGATTTTGATATAATCTCTGGTGATATAAAATTAGTAGTCCTTTATCTTCTCCAGTATTTGTCATTTACCGCTACATAATCTACAGTTAAAAGAATGGTAACATAGCCATTTTTCAGTATGACAGTTATATTTTATCTAGTCCTAAGACACGTCTGAAGCACTTCAGCTACTTCAAGACTCCCTTCTAAGGGGACTTAGTTTACTGCAGGAGACAAGTTGTACTCCTTGTTTCTCCAGCATTTCTGGGGCATATGTCACAGAAACTCAAAAAACAAAGTGTCACTAGGATTATGAACAGAAGTACACTTGCAATATTTTGCCAAAAATTAGTTACCAGCTGTCACACAATCTACATACTGGACACATTCACGCTGTCATATGCAAAAAACTGTTTGCATTACCTGGAAATGCTCTTTGATAACAATAGCATTCCCAATTTTAGTCTTGATTCCTTCATAGTCTCCAACATCACTGAGGCAAATTCCATACCACTGTAATTCAAATAGCAAAAATAAAACATTTAATATGGCACTGTAGCTACTAGTAGTACATTTTTAAAAACCTGACCCAGAAAAACCTGCCACCACCACAAACAACAAACAAGCAAGAAGTATTTGTTGTGAACAGCTCAGGCAGCATCAGTGCAACCTGCTGGTCTGCATGTGTAAGGGAATAAAGAATAAACATCTTCTTCTGATCCTAGATGCCAACACAAGTGACTAAACTTTGCTACCTCTTTGCCTGTGAGAGAAGAAGCACCAAAAAAAAAGGGCAGAACAAAGCCAGGGCCTGAAGTATTTCCAGTGAAACTCTAAAGAGTACAGAAACAGCATGCTGAATGTGGGACACGTAGAGCATTTTTAAGGCTACTCTGGTGGAGGAGGAGCTGATTACATCAGCTGTCATCAACCTGATTGGTCACCTCTTTCCATGGTCCTGAATACATTTAACCAGTTTCTGATTCCTGTATAGAAGAAATTTAGCTGTAGAAGTCTGAACTCAGATCTTCCAAAAAGATTAAGGAGAATTTAGAAGTGTCACTCATTCTCAGCTGAAAAGTTCAATTATGCTGAAGTTTGCTAACACAGCACAATGACATTTGTTCCAGTTTCTAGTAGCAGAAATCAACAAACACGATTTCACTTATTTTGCATGGCTCACCTTGTGCGCTGCAGAATTTGATTCATTTTTTTCAAGTGCCTTTTTTGCATACTCAAGGGAGTCATATGTCAGTTGTCTCTTCTCCTCTGCAGAAGTACTACTAAGCTGAGCTAGATCTCTTGATGACCGTGCCAGCCGCCATAACAACTCATCATCATCACTGGTCAGAAACAGAAACACTAACATTTTAAGGCAATAATAGAAACAAAGCAAGAAAAGGTCTTAAAGTATCTCAACAGGGTGATAATGCAACAGTGTATCATCTGTCATCCTATGCTATATACAAACCCAAGATAACAAATAGCAAATGAAGGCCCGCAATACCACTCTTCTGCCATTCAGATCTGCAAAGCAAACAGGTCTGTAGGAAAGGTCTTTGTTTTCTCAAAACCCCCAAAGATACAGATTAAAAAACCCCCATGATACCACTCAAACCACCAGAAGGAAAAGGAGGACTACTCTCTTCTTAGATGGTATTTTTTCCAGCATTCCGCCACTTTGTATTGATGCTTACTTGGAATATTTAAAAAATTATGAATCTTTTCCTTATAACTGTATTTAAATAATTAAACTCTTACTAGAACAACAGTGAAAAAACACACATTAGCCACACCACCAACATATAAAACAGTACATTTATGCATTTATTTATATCACTTTATCAAATGGTGTATAGCATGCTATAGCCAAAGATAAAGCATCTAAATTTTTATTTTGTTCACATTGTTATGTAACACTGCTTGCACTTCACTCTACTTTTAGAGACGTACCATTTTAATTTTGGCTTACCATTTTAATAGGAGTCTTTCACAGGTTTTGTCTATCTGGCTATAAACCTGCATCCCCCCCCCAGGAAAACTGAAGTCAAAACTACCAGAAACTGAAAGTATTTAAAAGCATGTAAGAATTACTGCTAAACTCAAAGCATTGATAGAAGGCAGTTTTCTTATCTGGAGTAAACATGAGTCCCTGCTCATAGTGCAGCAGGCCTACTCTAATTAATAGAGTAACCCAGAACTAGAAGACTCATTTTTCAGCCAAGTCACAAAAATCTAAAGTACTACTACCAGAATCATTACACCTCAGAGAATAATTAATGTTGTTATACACCTAGTAGCAAGCTCACACCTTGCTTGATATGGTGTCCCTTAAAGGCTGGGACTATGATTTAATTTCACAGGTTTTATACCTGCACCCCTGGCAAGAATGAGGGGCAAAGAAAGCAAAAAGAAAAACACCTGGAAACTACTGAAAACAACTGAAAAGTCGTTTTCCTCCAAAAGTTCTTGGAGCGAGATGTTTTTTTTCCTCCAAAGGAATGAACCCATAGGTTGGCAATCCATTTTCTGCTTTTTTCTTTAAAAGCTGGACCTAGTTTACTTATCAATGTTTTGTGCACTTAAGACATAACTACATGAGTAAGGGCATTTTTTTGTTCAGACTTAAATCCTAACAACAACCAACATTGGTCAGCAATGGAAAATAAATGAACCAGTGATTCAGGAATTTTCAACAATTGAATTCTAGGTACCTTGATCCTCTACTAATGTGTAGACACATTGTAAGTTTTTGCAGTAATTTTAAAAGATTCTTTGAGTAACAAGCATGCAAAACCCCCTCCTTCACAGGACTGAAAAACTTAAGGGTTAACCCTCACTTTCTACAGCTATCAATTCCCTTCTTCATTCATTTTTCCAGGAGGAGGAAAGATCAAGAATCCTTTCCTATTTACATAAGGCTGAAAGCAAGGTTCTCCAGCATACCACAATGAGAATATTAATTCAAAAACATAGAGAAGAGCACAGAAAAGAAATCACAATAATGTCTCAATGCAATGAAGTACCTGTTCTTATGCTGAACCAGCAACCGATACAGTTTTTCAGTTTCTCCACTCCCATACAGGTAGTCTGCTTGTTCTATCACTTCTTCCACTTAAGACGAAATTAAAATTGTGGAAACAGAAGAACAAATTACAGGTAATTAGGACATTACAGCACAAACAAAACATTTTAGAGCAAAACAACCCAGCTGAAAATTATATAGCTCTCTTTTAGGCCATCATTCCAAACAAGTTACAGGCACCACAGGATAAACAACACGTACAACGTACAACTACACTGGGAATCAGTGCCTCTCTAATGAAACTACAACAGCGTTCAGCAAGACAGCTTTGGATGCTTAAGAAAACACAAGCTCTAACCCCCTTCATAAAAACTAATCATGTTTATAAGCTTTCCTTTTTCAAATTACCTAATAAAACATGGTAGCCACATTTAACGGCAGCAGTTTTCTTTATGGAAGAAGGAAAACATTGAAGGTTATTAAACACAAAACCCTTCTCTTCAGCTTAAAATACAGCTTAGAATACAAATCTGGATAATTTTTAACCTTGCTGTCTTTAAATATCTTCTTTCAACCCTTTCAAAGATAAGATAATGATCTACCTGGACTTTGGGTTTTCATGTTTAAAATTAGCTTCATGGTACATCTTCAATATTATCTTCAGCAAACTGTTACGTTTGCTTGTTGACCTGAACATTACTAACACACCTAATGACTAAATGCTCAGAACTCAAAACTCTGAACACATTTCACACTAGGTGGTGAATGCAAATTATTATACTTTTATTACTTCAGAGTTATTTTTCAGGTATTTCCACTTTACCTGTATTTTCACCTTATATATTAATTCCCTTGCATAGAAAGTCCATTAACATTGCTTTTCTTGGCAATGTAAATGCCAGATTCAACTGGGAGGACTGAAAAGACCAGAAGCGAGTAAGCGATGTTATGTTCCTCATGAGAAATTCCTCATTCCTCATTATTATTATTGCTTATTTGTGTACCAAGTAGCTATCTCAAATCTATTCACTGACACTCCTTCTGTTACACCAAATGAAAGAGTTCTTTACCCATTCAAAAATTTATTGTCTTAATTTTTATTTCCATAAGCATCTACACAGTATGCATACATCCAGTCAGGCTCATTCTCTGTTCAGTTAGGCTTACTCTCAAAATCTTTAATTTAGCGTGTGTTAGACAAGTTCTAAGTCTGCAAAAATATCACTTCCAGCAGTGAGACTATCCTTATTCAGATTTGAAAAGGATGTTTTATCACTTGTACTTTTTTCTGGTAGGTAAAGCAAGGCTTTGCTTCCCCTTGTTTTTTTGTGTCACAAAAACACAAGACATTTCTCAATCATGTTTGAAATGCAATCTTGGTGTTGCTCAACTAGATTAAATGGGAATCACATTGTGTTTGTACTGAAAATCTGAACTAGCTGAAATTTCTAGAAATCGATTAAGCTTTGGTCCGCACTCCTAACTGGACTATAACTTTTCAATACCAGTTACTTCAAGTTTGGGCAGCAAGTTAGGTATCATACACTTGTGCATGTGTTCTATCCCTGACAGGATGAGCTACTAGATCTGCTTTCAGTGACAGCTGAATGAATCACGTTAAACTGCTAAAAGTAACCAATACTTTTAACCATAACCAATTCAAAAGCATCCTGTCATGAAACCACATTACATGCAGTCTTAATGGAGAAAATCAAAAGCATTACACCATTTTCCTCTCTAATTCTGGCACAAAAAATTTTTAAGTTTCATATCAGAATATCCTATGTACTTCAAAGTTTGAAAACATTACCTTTGAAGCTTGCATGAACCTCAGCAAAGCCAGAAATCAGCTTGCGAGCTTCATAAACCAAAAGGGACCCTGTAGAAAGCACAACTCCCCTCAGAAGGCTTTTTCTAAGCACCTGTGTGGGATCATAAGATAGGTACTAATGAGCATTATCACTCTGAAGTTTTTCTTGCCTGTACCACGGTTATATTTCATATTCGAGCAAAAAAAAAAAAAGACTTTTAAATATTAAAAAAACCTTAAGACCCATCAAGAGGATATTTTAAGTATATTCAACAGTTACGCTTTAAAACATGACCAGAGCACTAGGCTGAAAACAAACCATAAATATGGAGCAAACACAAGGTAAGAAGCAAAAAAGGCGAACTCGTGTTGTTCGCAGGAGCACGGGCCTCCCAGCTTTTGCGACACTAAACCAGCCCTTCGCTACACCCCGCGATGCCGCAGCCTGCCGAGCAGCCACCTCCTCCCTCCCGCCCCGCGGGAACCCCGGAATCCGTCAGGTTGGCAGAGCCCTCCGGGACCATCAAGCCCGGCCTCCCTCCGAACACCACCATGTCCGCTAAACCACGGCACCAAGCGCGGTGTGCGGTCTGCCCCGAACACCTCCAGGGGCAGCCCGTTCCAGAAGCCCCCCTGGGGGCGGCCGCGCCTCCCCGCCCCGAGCGGCGCCCCGGCTACCTCGCTCCCCGGCCGGCCCCGGCCCCCCGG
>JAWWMO010000083.1:124789406-124839989 GCA_035047845.1 Dendrocincla fuliginosa
ATTTTGCTGTAGAGATTTACCTCTCCAAGAGCTGTTGGAAATGATCAACTGTATCCTTGAAGTGTATAATTATAGAGGTTTTTTTGTTTGTTTGTTTTTTTTTGTTGTTGTTTTTGTTTTGTTTTGGTTTTTTTTGTTTGTTTCTTTTTTTTTTTTTTTTTTTAATGCATAAAAAAACCAGCTGGGCTTGCAAATGCGTGTTGTCCCAGCATGGGATTTTTAATTGATACTGAAGTAATTTCTATAGGTTTGTAATATTTCCTTGACTAAGTATCTAAAGAGAAAATGTAAGAAGGCTTCCTGTTCTTTTTTTAATGCAAATCTCCAGAACAGTTCCTCCTAATTTTCAGTTGTTACTCGACTTGAAATTGTTTATCCCTGTTATTGAAATTTGTAATTGTTTTTGTAGATTTAAGCAATATCACCTGTTACCTATTTAAAGTTCTTTAATAATTCTGCCATGCTCATGATTTCAGCATTTTGCTATAAAAGTTTGATGGAGGACTATATCATGTAACTTTTTTCTGTATTCATTGAGTTATGATTAATATCCACATCCTAAGATACTGACATTCATGTGGGCTTTACAGGATTTAATTTAAAGCTTGTGAAGTTTTATTGTCAGCAATTCAAACCACTGTGCTTTCTTTGAGGTTTATCCCATTTTTCATTTGCTTCTTCAGGCATTCTAAGAAACGTTTTTTTTTTTTTTTAATGTACAGATTTTAATTTTTTCTACCTGTGTGACAAAGCCAAGAGTAGGACAGTAATAATACTGTAATGTTGGTACATCATAAATCTTAAAACTTGGATTTTTAGCCTCATCGTCACTCCTGACAAGCTAACAATTCTAGTGATCAGGTAGAGAATTAATGCATTGTGACAATCCCAATGTTGTGTTTTAGTCACTTTAAAAAATATTGATTTCTGTTGCTGCTTTCTAGCTTAACAAATGGCGGCACAGTGTGTGACAAAGGTGGAGCTGAGTATTGCCTGCACCAATCTCTTGGACAAAGATGTTGGTTCCAAGTCAGACCCTCTGTGTGTGCTTCTCCAGAATACAAGTGGTCAGTGGTATGAGGTACAGTCTGATGCTTCTCACAAATATGCTAAAAATGTATTCTAACTTGTTGGACCTTTTAAAACACTGTAACATGAGATTTCATTAAAATATTTTAATTTTACACCAGCACCTCTGAATACTTCTCATTAGATTGTCTCTTATATTTATAAAGGCAGCAAACTAATAGTTTTCTATTAAATCCTTACACCTGTGTGATTTTTGGCACCATTTCCCCAGCTCTGTGTGGACCAACAGGAGAAGCCTTCTAAGTGCTTAAATGTGCTTTAATAAATATGGTAGTCCAAAACTAGGTTCTCATCCTGAGTTTGACAATATACAGTTCTATGTTGGTCTTCCCTATGCAGGAATAGATATTCCTTATAAGAGAGGGTGTCATGAAAAACAGGCCCTCAAGTATCCTTAATTTACAGCAGTGGGTTTTGTAGCATAATGTGTATATATAATACAATATTTTTAATATAGTTTTTATTTGATGAAAGGTTTGTAGGAAGATATGGCTTTGTACTTTATAGTAAGAAGAACTTTTGAATGTCTTCAAAAATAGGTATTTGATTTGCATACTTGTTTATTTCATGAACTACTGGATAAAGTGTTATCTTTCTAATTGCAGGTTGATCGCACAGAAAGAATTAAGAATTCCTTGAACCCAAAGTTTTCCAAGAAATTCCTAATTGATTATTATTTTGAGATTGTTCAGAAACTTAAATTTGGAATATATGACATTGATAACAAAACCTTTGATCTGAGTGATGATGACTTCTTAGGAGAATTTGAATGTACACTGGGACAAGTAAGTATGTGGATGTTTTGCTTTAAAACTGAGAAAATTAGTCACTTCAAATAATTAGCAACTCTTACCTTAAATTTATCACAGTGCTCTTGAGTACTCCTGTTTTTTCAAGCCTTGGTTCAATGTATATACACTTTATTTGCAAAAAGTCGTGAGATTGATGCCCTGAAATGTACTCTAGGGTGGTGATTGTTAGATTGCTATCTGAAAGTAAGTGGTCTGTCAATGAGCACAGAGTAGTAATTGCTATTTACTTACTCTAATACTCAAATTCTAATTTTTTATGCTCCGTAAAAAGAGAACTGGTGTAGAAGAACACAGTGTTCACAAGAGCCATGTTATCCTTCTAGTCGGCTTCCTACTCAGTGCAAGCAGTGATCCTAGTTCTGCCAGCTGTAGATTTTACTCAAATTTCCCAGTCATGTTCTACTATTGGTTCTATCACAATTGGGCAGCTTCTTTTTAACTTGTTCTTTCATGTAGATCCTTCAAAGGCACTTCTCAGGAGGGTCATCTTGGGATTTTTCCTGCCCTGTGTCTGGAGTATTTTTATTTCAATTGCATTATGAAGGTGGAGGAATTGTGAAAGGAAATTTAGTGTCAATTTAAAATTAATAATTCATTCTTAAAGTAAAGAAGCACCTGTAGAATGAGTAGACACACTTCGGAGTAAAAATTACCTGAATATGGTAAAATAAAGTCAGCGAGAAACAGTGATGGGGAGGCTGATGTTTGTTTGCATGACAGAGGTTGTGTTTATAAATCTGCTTTCTGAAGCCATTTATGAAATATGCCTTACATGCTTTTGAAAGGTATGCATGAAAAACTTAAGTTCTAACTTCAAATTGTTCTTAAGATATTATCTTTCTCCATTTATGAGTATCATGTTTGCAGAAAACTTTTTTTTCATATTACTACTTATGCTCTACATGCATTCATCTGCATATGTATTTTAAAATTTTGAAGTGTATCAAGAGTTATCTGTTTATTTATAGAAGATTTTGGGAAGTAAATGTAATGCTCTCATCTTTATAATAAAGGAAAATTCCTAAAATGAAAAATACATTGCTACTTCTTTTAATTCCTTTGGAAATCTATTAAATTTTGTTAAAAATGCTTGATACTCAAATTTTGTCTTGGCAGATAGTTTCAAGCAGGACTCTAACAAAACCATTAGTACTTAAAAATGGCAAACCTGCTGGAAAAGGAAGCATTATGGTAAGACAGTTAAGGAAATAAATCTCTTCAGAGCTTAAATGTCTTTGTTTTTTTATTTTTGCTTAGTTAGTTGATTAGTGGCTTGAACCACTAATATTGTCTAATAGTGTCTATTCTATAGTGCTGTAAAAAGTATTGTAAAGCCTTTTTTTTTCCTCCACCAATATATCTTTGTCATTCAATAGCAGCCCCCCTTCTGTATTATAAGTCCCATTGCATGCATCAAAATAATTAGGGCATCTGCTGTGCTGCTATTTGACAAATCTCTTTATCAGAGCCATCATCCGTGGTAAATAGATGGAATGGAATCCCAATGTCAAATCAAATTGTTCCTCTCTCTTTTAATGCTTCATTTGTGAGAAAACATTATTTTTAATGGACTTGTCACTGGAATGTTGTGAATATAATAAAACCGTGTAGTTCTCAATAAAAAGTAAGTATTTTGTTTGCCTACCTAGATTACAGCTGAAGAAGTGAAGGATAACAGGGTGGTTGTATTGGAAGTAGAAGCAAGGAAACTGGACAATAAGGTATATAGGTGATTGCTGTTTCTTTGATAAAGTAGTAAAATCAGAATCTTGTCAAAGCATGAAACATTTAAATATTCATTCTCATTTTTGCTTAAATAATAAAATCCATTAAGATTTTTCTCACACTAAAAATTGAAGAAAGATTGCTCCAGAGTAGCTTCATTGACTGTTTTGAAATGAATTATAATGCATTTCTAAGTAAGATAAGTGGATTGTAGGGATAGTTCACAAACAATGTACTCCCATTTAGATGTAAATCTTTACATTTATTTATAAATATAGGGGAGTCTTGCTGTATTCATTTGTTTGAATAGCAATATAAACGGCTACCTTTAACCTCTCTAAAATAAATGGTAAAGAGTGTACTTGGTGTGTATAAATTGTTAAATATATTGGGTCTGGCTAAAATTACTTTATCTAGAAAGACTTATAGAGCAAAATTAAAAAAAAAAAGAAAAAAAATTTTTTTTTTTGCTTTTTATTCTACTTTTTTGAACTGGATGAAATCCTTAGTTTCCTATCCATCCACTGTAGTACTTACTGGTATAAGTATTCTTTTACTTGACCTGTCAAGTATCTGGTATGTGGACACTTTTATCCTAAATTGAAGGACATGCCCAATTTTCTTTCTCTTTGTCACAAGTGGTAATACAATCAGACTTGTATTTCTTCGTCTAAAGCTTTTGTACCCTGAATTTACTTTTTGTTAGTCTTAGTGTGTTTTAACTATCGTTTAATGGTATTCATGCTACAGGCTGTTCTGAGATAATTGCGTGTTCTTTAAATGCAGGATTTTTTTGGAAAGTCAGACCCTTATCTGGAATTCCACAAGCAGACTGGAGATGGAAGCTGGGTGATGGTTCACAGAACAGAGGTAGGATATTTTCAGTTAACAACCAAGAAGTTAAGGTTATTTGATTTCCAGTGCGTCACATCAGTAGAGGTACAGTGCCTTACATAAAGAAGCATATGGCCTGGAGGTTGACATGCAGACCAGAAATTGCATTAGCTCTTCCACCGATTTTTCCAGTAGCATGGGAAATCTACCTTATTCTCATTATTCTGATTTTGTTTTATGCCATCCTATTTGAAAGGAAAATTCTATTTTTTTTTTTTTCATTTAATTTCTGCAATCTCTGAGAAAGCAAGTGTTTCAAAAAGGTGCTGCATGCTCACACAGGGATGTTTGTCTCAGTTTTACCCAGTGCTGGGGTAGGATGTGGGCATTTCTGACTGTGCTGTTCTCGGGTCAGTGTCACCTGGCTGTACAGTTTGCTAATGAAAGTAATTGTGCTGAATAGCTGTGTAACAAGGGCAAGCCAAGGAGAATGCTGGGTGAGGGAAAATGCGCTTGAGCAGCAGCAGCCTTTCATCCAAGAGGACATGTGGGGGTCCTGTGACAGCAGCTGACACTGTAAGAATGGGTCCAAAATGTCCGACTGTAGTGGAAGCTCTGGGCCTAATCACAGCTGAGGTACTTGCATGCATTGGAAATGATGACTGTATTCTTTTTGAAGCACAGATATTGTAGATGTATAAATCCTTTTTTGTGTCAGACTTCTAAACATAGTTTCTCTCATGGGGTAGTTCATCTGCTTAATTTGTCTTTTCCATGAAGATTACAGTTGTAAATTTCACTAATAAATCTAGAATTTGTTGTTCTAGTCTAGAACTGTCTCATGGATGAGTTCTTTGTTACAGATTTAAAAAACCTCTTTTTGTTACTAACTACTATTTTTATTGTTTTCATTTTCAAGAGAGAGGTTTCTTTCTCAGCACTACTACGGTGCTGGAAGTATTACTGTTGTTAGCTATTATTAATCAAGTAGTGCATGTTGAATGTAGTTTCTTGTGCTTTATAAGATCGTTATTTGGTGTATAGGGTATATTTACAGATACATACCAAGTGACAAATTTTGAAGGTCCTTGAGTATTATTTGTAAATGGTGCTTAATTAGCATTCAGCTTGAGAGGGCTTTTGTCCTCATGCACTGTTCTACTTTACTATACCATGAATTTCTTGAGGGAATATTTCCATGAATGGCATTTCAGAATAAAGAGTAAGTGAATTGTAATCTCCAGAGCACTTATGTATTCAGAAATTCCAGTGTAATATTTTTCCACACTTTCTTGGTAACTCATGCCTTTATGTGTGTGTATATGTATATATGTGTGTTTATTAAAAGAAAACAGCCAGTATCTGTTTATGTAAAGGTAATTTAATTTTTTGCAGTGTAGTATCTGAAGGATATAGTAGTTGACAGTGAAATCCAGAGAAACAGATTCTTTTTGAATGATAGTATTGCATGTTCAAGGTAGTTTGTATCCTATATACTAAGTTTCAGAGTGCATTGATAGCAGCATTAGTCAACTCTTTTTTGCATACAAAAATCATGGCATGAAGGTATGGCCCATTGTGATGACTACTTTCCAATGTTGTGAACGATGCTATTTTGGCTTTTTTTTTTTTTTTTTTCTTAATAGGTTATTAAAAACAACCTGAATCCTGTTTGGAGGCCCTTTAAAATCTCTCTCAATTCTCTGTGTTACAGTGACATGGATAAGTCCATCAAGGTATTGTGTATTAAATGTGTGTATAAATGAATGTGCTAAAAATTAGAATATATAGTACAGGGAAAATGTGTTGTTATTGCTTCTTTTTGTTTCAAATTAATTGAAAGTATTAGGTTCCTTATTTGAAAGTCACAGATACACATGCACATTTTAGGGGGGAAAAAAGCAAGCAATGCGCATTTGTGATGCATTACCTGGTAGAAGTTGGTCTGTGAAAGTCTGGGAAACCAGTTGAACACAAGTGTGTTTAAAATGTCCAATTTAGTTTCTTATTTTGATTGTAGAGTTTTAGCGTTGCATCAGCCAATATTGGTGGTGTTAAGATATTGTACAGTGAAAGATGCATGTTAAAGGCTAGAATATGCTTTGTTTTATGTAATGCATCTTGTAATACTTTGTTAATGCTGCAACAGCTAACACTAATGACATACTTACTTGATATATTTACTACCTGATAAAAATAATTGCGCTTAATATAGTAGCAGAGAGAACAACCAATGTGGATCCGATATGATTTGTGAATATGAGTTTTAGCAATTTTTTTCCCTCATATAAAGCTTGAGTTTCTGTCATAAAGTTAACCAAACCTGTGAAAAGATAGTTCTACCAGGGCTGGTCTTTAATAATTTGTATCTTTAAATTTTATCTTGAATAAGTTATGTTTAACTTCTGAATGTTTTTCTACAGAAATTTCCTTTAGGGGTGGAATTGAAGCTAAATAACCAATCAAAATGCCATTTAAGCTCTTTATGTTAGAACCCCAGTATTTTAGCATTTGAAAAAGAAAACAAAAAACCCAAATAAAGCAAACCAGTATACTTCCTCTGGGAAGGAAAACTGAGAGCATGATTTGCATCTGACAGGTATTAGTCATATGACTTCAGGCAGTCCTGGAAAATGCTTAACAGCCACAGGGATCTGGGTGTTAAAAGCACCTGGGTGGATTTAAATACATATTTATAGAAGAGACTAATGAGAGCTTTACAAGCCCAGAATCTGCTTCCTTTATTGCTTCTGTGTTTTTCCCCTCTCATTCCTTTCTTCTTTCCTTTTCCCCAAAATAGCTATGACAGGTCTTACATCTCTGTATACTGTAAATAGATTTCTCTTTTTCAGTAAGCAGCATACTAAAATTATAGCCCATTCATCTCAATGTATCTATGAAGAGTTATTCTTAGCTCTGCCATCATTTTAATATAGTCTGTTCTGTGGGATCTTACCTCAGAAGTATAGGTTCATATGCAGAGGAAATAGACTTGGAATAATTACGGACTTGCAGACAGGCAGTAGGATTATATCTTAACTTAAAAATTCAGATGCTGTTACTTCAAACATTAAAATGCAGACAGAATTGTATTATAATGTTATTGAAGGATTAAACAATATTTTTAACACTTTTGTGTGCACACAGTTGCATGCGTAATGGGCTGTTTGTCATAGTAAGTAAAACCAGCAGTTTTTCCACGAGTGCCTTTTCACTTTTTTAATAGCTTAGTTTGTGTATCCCCAGCAATGCACAAACCAAGTTGATTGTCTTCTGTTTTCTTTGTTACATTCCATGTGAGTGGGTTTGCACTCAATGAAGTTTTTCCATGTTGAAAATGTAAGCCTTTCATCTGGAACAAGCATGCCTACTTCTGTTGGGAAAATAATGTATGTGCAATTTTATCACATGGTTCCCTAGTGCTATTGTGTGTCCAGGAGAACATATGTGGAAAAAAAAAATAAATGTTTCTCTCTTGTCTGGAATCAAGTATTAAAAATTGGCTTAGATGGGTCAAACATGTCAGTCAAAACAAACTTTGATGTCCTTGAAGCAAAAAGGAAGTAACTCTTAACTGTGCTAACAGGTGTCCTAACTATTGGCTCAGGAAATGTCTTCAGTTTTAAATCTCAGATATTGAAGCACTTGGCTGAGTATTTTATTGGCATAATATATGGCATTCAGAAGAATTTGCATAGCATCTGCCATGACCATTAATTAATCCGTTCGTTGTGTAGCTGCTTGTTTGACATTTATGTTGCTGTTCAGTGCATGTGCATGCATTTATTTATTAGTGCATCCAAAATGTTGTAGGAGTAGTATAAACCGCAACATAGATGCATGTTCTGTGCAGTAGAACTCCCAGTCATCATGTTTTGTACTTCAGCATTATGGTTTGTTTTCAGAAACTTAATTTCTTTCAGAAGCTCAAGGGTATGTTCAAGTTGTTTGTTTTAGTTTTCTAACTGAAACACTCAAGTAATCAGTTAAATTGTTTCTTGAATTCTCAGTCCTGAAAGATAGATGTAAAAATACCTGTTCAGTTTAAGCCACACATACTCTGGAAATTTTTTTAAAGTTTATTTTGATTCCAAATAATGTAGAATTTCTACTTTGACTCTTGATTTATTATTGTTACTATTTATCATCATCGTTATTAAATTGTTTTAATATGTTTTCCTGTGATTTGATAAAGTTAGCTAGTATGTCTGTATTGCTGAAGTGAAATAAAATAGCAGAAGTGGATGAAATTAGCATATGCTTTTACAGATAAATAACCAGCCTTTTATATAGAAGGGCATTTGGATCATGTTCTTGAAGAGGAGAAAAGTCTGATTTTCAGTTCTTCTGCCTTCTTTGATAGGTTGGGTTGTTAAAAAGATGCATTGATTGAATAGTAAAGCTTGGCATTAAACTCTTAATATGGGAAAAGAGATTTTCACTTGACAGTCAAATCCATGAAATGTGGATCATAGTTTTAATAGATCTGCAGTTTAAATTTGCTTTTCTTAAAAAAAAAAAATCAAATACTGTTTCTAGATATAGGGCTGAACCTTCATATGCTTACAAATTCTGGGTTATTTTGCATATTAATAAATTAATATAAAAGTGTTGCTAAAACTCTCATGATTGCTAAGTAATTGATTTACTAAATATTTAGCTGGATGCTCAGATCCATGATGAGTGTAGAAAAGCCTATGTTGTTTTTCCACTCTTCCCAATACCCTATCACTCTCAAAACATAGTTCAATACTGATCTTACTTGCTCATGTAAGACCTGATACTTAGTATTCTCGTCCTCCTTCACCTGAGTGGAAGATTAAATCAAAAACTGGGTGTATTGGCTTTTACTCAGTCTTAATCTGTGGGTTTTAAATGCAACTCTGTGCAGTTCTAAGATGTCAGTGCAGGAAGAACTCAGTGATAAAAGAGATACAGGAATGTTTTGGATGTTGAGGTTTGCCCTTGCAGTGTTTATTGTTTTTGTAGGGCCATTTCTGTTACTAACGCTAAATAATGCTTCATTTTAGGTTGAGTGCTATGACTATGATAGTGATGGGTCTCATGATCTCATAGGAAGTTTTCAAACAACGATGTCAAAACTGAAGGAAGCGTGTCGGTCCTCACCTGTAAGTCTTACATAGTCTAAGTTGCCTGTGTGTTCTTGATAAGCTCCTTTACTCATTTTGGAGCAAAACTTACATCACCTGACTTGCAGGTATTGAAGTCATGTTAGGCTACACGTTAACAATGCTATTGTAGTTGAGGCCAAATCATTATTTACATTATACATGCATTTTCCTAGCATTAATATCTTGGTTACAGTTTTTAGTATTGCATATCTTAATACCCATTAGGGTATTAAGGCAATCTTAAGGGTTACGTATTTAGGTATTACATATCTAAATACACATCAGCACAAACAAATGTCACTGATCATAAAAATACAGAAATAAAAAAATGTATTTTAGCTTTTTAACTACAGTTGAAAGACCAAAGCTTGTACTATTTTTTTTTCAGATATTACTGAGTCCTTTATTTTAAAAGTGGCATGTATCAACCACTTGTCAATACGAAAAAAGTCAGTATTTATGCCACTGCACAAAAATGCAACTGAATGCATTACTCTGTGTGGCTCTTCTTTAAAGTAATATTGCCCTTCCTGATCTTACAAACTATAACAATTTGCAAACCTTTTAATAGACAGGGTTTACATGCAGAAGACAAAACTTAGCATAACCAAATTAACATAAAAGTCTTTCTTTTATGTTTTTGTGTGTTGTCAAAATATTTTACCCTATTTTCCTTTAGTTTTGTAAAAACTGCAGAGCTGTTCCTGCATTAATAATACGGGGATGTATATACAACAGTATCTGCTTGTACTTTTCTAATATCTTGAGTGTTGCATTTTTTGTACTAAATTAATTAGGGCTGTTGAATGTGAAGGATCAACATTGACTGTAGTGCTTTTTGGATTGCCTCCTTGTTCCCTGCCAGGCTTTTCTTTTAGATACTTGTTTTGAATTAGACATGGTTCAGTTTAATGCCTCTTAAGGTTTTATATTGTTTGTAAGGAATTTTGTACTTGTATCCTATACATGCCATTCATATGCCACCTACTTGGCGCTCCTAAGTGGATTTTTTCAATTTTTTTTTCTAGATTTTTCAGTGGCCAGATGGTATGAGTTTAGCCTTTAATGCTGAGAATGATCCTTTTTATTATTGTAATTAGAATCTGTAAAAATTAATCAGGAGCAGGAGGATTTAATAAAATTATTTTTTTCTGTTATTTCTAATGAAAATTCAATGAATCTTTTAACAAGGTGTTTTTCTTAATTTAAAAAAAAAAGTTACATTTTTATTATAGTAGGTGCAGTCTCTTTTGAATTTAAAGAGGAGGTATATAATACAGTTCTAATCTGTGTCTGTGCTGGTTTTGGAAATGACCTAAGGAAGTTCTTTTGATAAGAACTGTGGCTGTACTTACCCAGAATAACTTAGTGCAGTGTCAGTAAGACGAAGCAAAGAGGAGACAACACAAATAATGTCCTCTGGGTTTCTTTTACTTTTAAAAGGAACTAACCTCTAATTCTGTGTGATCTGACACATGGTATTGTGCCATCGTGATTATATGATGGCAGGAGCTGCTTAACCTGGCTAGCTAATGGGTGTTAAGGTATTGGTTTAGTTGATGAACCCTTGACAACTGACTTTGGAAAACTTAAACCTGCGCCTCTTATTTCATACGTTATTGCCACAGCTGCTGGAAACAGTGATGCTTTGCTTGAACCACCATGTCTTTACCTAAAGAAAAGTTGTTAGCAGAATCCTCAGAGGGAAAATAGTATAGAATTTCTTTCTCTGGGTGAAATATAGTTGTCCAAACAAATGTATTTGTAACCATTTGGGTTAGAGAGGATTTCTGTCCTGGTAATGATTTTTTTTTTTTTTTAACTTGCTGATATTGAACAGTCTGGGTTTAATTTTGCTTGATTGTGAAAAGAACTGCATTTTTAATACAAGCTCAAAGTACCAGTCCTATGATAAAGGATTATTACATTTGTTGCATAAATGATATTATAGTGCTTTTGTTGGATTTGTTTGCATTCATGCAGGTTGAATTTGAGTGCATCAATGAAAAGAAAAGACAGAAGAAAAAAGGCTATAAAAACTCTGGCATTGTGAGTGTTAAGCACTGTGAGGTCAGTAATATATTTTAGTATGACTGTTTTTAAATGTTCTTGCATAACAACTCTTACCTAATGCGTCTTCACCTTCAAACTGTGAGAAACCATAAAATATCTGACAGTTCCAGATACAGTAAATATTTAAGGGACTGAGTCATATAAGGCGACAGATTGACAACTGAATCACGTAAGTGTCCTCCCATGTTTTGCACGTTCTCTTGAAGATGCAATTTCTGTGACAAAGGTCGTTTACCAGTTCGTACGGTCATTCCTGAACCCCTGCATTTCCCAACTCATTGTTTTATGGTGAATTAAAATTGTGTAATTCTGTCACAGTGTGCTGTTTTATAAATTGTTGTCCTTTTGGAGCAGCTGTGTTGTCTGCCTGTAATTTTGTAACAGGCCTGATTCTGATGCACTGAGTGTATGGTGACATATGCTACAAGTACCCTCATTGCAGCAGGTGGGTGGGATAGCTATCAAGTAAAACTAGTGCTTTTCATGGGTGAAGATAACAAATCTGGAACCTCAGAAGTTGCTGCAATAATACTGTTTTTTTTCTCTTTAAAAACACCAACATTTCTCTCCTTTATTTTTAGATCATTGTAGAATGCACATTCCTTGATTACATCATGGGTGGGTGTCAGCTGAATTTCACAGTAAGTTAAATCATTTGAATGAAGTAGCTTTTGAGTTTTGGAACAAACTGAAATGTAGAATTGATTATCTGTGCTCTTCACTTGATAATTATATTCTTTTTTTTCTTTTGGGATTTTGTTTTGTTGCCTGGAATGGGAAGCCATTTTACCAGAGTGCATCTGCAGTTACGTTTATTAGGAACTAGCTAAGCTGTTGGGTGGAGACCAAAGAGGAGTTGTTCTTTGAAAGCAACATACAGAGGTCATCATATGGGTTAGGACCCTTAAGTTACATAATTTGTGAACGAAATTCAGCACAGTGATCAGTAAGATGTTGTCACCCTAGTAACATGCTTTATCACCAAAGCCGAGAAGATCCATGGAAGTCAGAGAGAGAACTTGAGGCTTTTGGAGTGCCTGACTACTTGTACTTCTGAGAGGAAAGATGTGTAACGATACAGAATTACATAAATTTAACAGCTTTTGAAGAGCTGCTCTGAATAGTAACTGAACGTAAACACAGTGAAAGTCTGACAAGTTGCCCAGAGAAGCTGTAGATGCCCCATCCACAGAAGTGTTCAAGGCGAAGTTGAATGGGGGTCCAAGCAACCTGGGCTAGTGGAAGCTGTCCCTGCCCTTGGCAGCAGGGTTGGAACTGGATGATCTTTTCAGTCCCTTACAACCCAAACCATTCTATGATTCTGTGTTGTCTTAGCCCTTCTGAAGATATGCGGAGCTTTTGCTGGTTTTGTAGTGGCATTGTTTTAAGAGTGTTAATATTCCAAGAAACCTGAATCTAAGTATTGTGCTCATTAGAGTTGTAAATGTCCTTCTAACTACCGTTTTCAACTCTTCCATGATTTTCGTTTTGGCTTTGCCAGAGTCAAGAAACATAATTTTACTTCTAACAGCAATCAGATATAAATATTGCATTTGACAGGTGGGGATAGATTTTACAGGCTCCAATGGAGACCCTCGCTCTCCAGACTCTCTGCATTACCTCAGCCCTAATGGAGTTAATGAATACCTAACAGCCATTTGGTCTGTAGGAATGGTTATTCAGGATTATGATACGTAAGTGTTAGATTTTTATTTAAATAAATCTTTAGATATACATAAATTTTTGTGGTAGTCTGTTAAACCAGTGTTGAAATTGCCTGCAGATATATTGGAATAAAACTGTTGAGCTAAAATGTAGAGCTAAAAATAATAATCACTGCACAATCATATAATCACATGTATAAGCCTGTGTTTACAGCAGACAAGCAAAGCTTTTCATTTGTGATGTAAAGAGCAGCATTAATTTAAATAAATGCTTGTACTCTTGCCAATTTGGCGTTAAAGATTAGTTTTGGTCCTAGAAACAATTATAAAGGGGAACTTCCATTTAGTTTTGCGTCTTAATATAGAGCATTTTAAGTGATGAAAAGCAGCACTCGTAACTAAACTTACTGAACTATGGGAGCTTTTAAAGGAAGGTACTGACTTCATTTTCTTTAAAATTGCTTTTTTAGAGATAAGATGTTTCCAGCCTTTGGGTTTGGTGCACAAATTCCTCCTTCCTTTCAGGTAATGGAATATATAAATTTGCTACATAAGACAGCTGAAAGCATTTACATCAGGAGGAGACTCTATATACAGTCCTGACTATGTCTTTTGTGTATTGACAGGTGTCTCATGAGTTCCCAATAAATTTTAACCCATCAAACCCATTCTGTAATGGTAAGTCTGAGAAAGTAATATCAGATCTTGAGAATAAAATGTCAAAGGTGGAGGGACAAAAACTCGTGAAAAGTGAACTGAAACATGCTGTTCTAATTAAATAACTTGTTTAGTCCTGTAGCAGGAAACAATTTTATAACAGATTTCCTAGTTATGAGAAATAGCATTGCATCTGTCTTCTGTAAGTGTTTTGAGCAGCTAGGGTCCAGGGCTGGGAACAGTTCTCCTGTGTTATGAAGCCACTTTTTTTTGTGTGGGTCTGTCTGGTTTGACTGTGATGCCGCTAATGCCTGTTTAGTGTTTTCTCTCTGATAACATTACGAACTAACACAAGCTGCCAGGCAAAGACAACTGCTGCAATTTGGTCACACGCACTTGAGCGTACAGGATTTGGCCTTTCTGTTTACATAAAGCCATTCATGTTATACATGTGCCTTAAACATTTGGTTAAGCAGAAAGCCTGAATCTTTTATTTTTTTCATCATGGTTAATTTTGAATCTTTGCGTCATCTTTTCAATTAAGTAATCGATACAGGTTTAGGAAGATTGAGTGCTTCAAAATGTCCTAATTCTAATATGAAGAAAATAACTTGATCTGTTTCTGTTCTCCAGGAATTCAAGGCATTGTTGATGCATATCGGGCTTGTCTTCCTCAAGTAAAGTTGTATGGACCAACAAATTTTTCTCCAATTATAAATCATGTGGCAAGATTTGCTGCTGCAGCTACACAACAGCAAACAGCATCTGTAAGTTATCATACTGTGTGTATTTTTTGTTACTTTTTAATTTTCCCTTCTGTTTTTCTCTTTTAAGCTTTTAAGTGTACTTGTTTTGACAGATGGCAATTTACCTTGTGAATTAGTGTTTGTTACCCTTAAAACGAGATAAAAGCTAACTGTTTTTTTGCAGATTGTACACAACAGCCCTCTTATAAACTAACTAAAGACTTCAGGGTTGAAATATCAACTTAAAAATACACAACACCTTTAGGGTATCTTCTGTTCCAAGTTCTTGCAGTAATATTCAGGTGTTAAAGTTGAATTTAAGCCTTTACATACAAGAGAGTGATTTAATCTTAGCTGAGAAAAGTCAGCTAGACCTTGTTTCACATCGGGTAGCTGAGAGAAGGAATTAACTAAGGTAGTGAAGAAATGGATAATATAGCTCCTGACACCTAGCTATCAGCATAGATAATTACCTGTGTGTACTATAAAGCTTTAGGTGCTGTATGTGCTGTACCTTCCTCTTTATTAAAATTGCATGTGTGAGTTGTCAAGTATTATATTAAGAAGTAGGAAGTCTGAAAAGCAAGTCTTGAATATTGAATCATTTAGATAATAATAATGCAAGTTCAGCAAAACTGAAGCCACATACATCCTAAATTATTTATGACAGCAAGTACTGGTGTATCAGACATCATGTAAAATCAGAAAATAAAATCAGCTATTTTTGTATATAAAAGTACCTGTGGAAACCAGTTTGGAGTAGACCTATGGATTTTCATATGCCAAGAGACTGGTAAGGTTTTGCCATGGTAGTTTTTGACTGGTAGCTGTCTCATATACATACACATGCATATATATATATATAATATATATATAAATAAAATGTATAGGGAAAGTAGCAAAATGTCTTGTACTTTTTTTTTTTTCCTGAGAGTGTAGTATACCTTGAAAGAGATTTATTTGTTCTGCCTGAAAGGATGTATCAAATGCATTTTGCTACCTTGGCATTTAATACATACCATAGATATTTTGGGTTGGTGTTTTTTTGCAGTATGAGGGAAGTATGAGAAGAGAGAAATAAATCAAATGCGATATTCTATTATGCTGCTGCTGGTCTGTTGTCATAGGTGTTTGTAGACGTTCTTGCTGGAGCCAGGGAATGGAGTGGCAGGGAATGATGAGAAAAGGTGATACCTGAACAGAATAGATAACAGAAGAAGAGTTTTCTTGGAGGCAGATAAGGGTAGATGGGAGTGTGTTTGGAACATGAGTTTATGGTACTTAGTAATTGTCTGAAATGAACCAAGTGAGGAAAGACTAGAAGTTCAAAAAGCATTTGATAGTTTTTGAACTTTGTAGTTCTAGCTTGTTCTTGGTACTTCAATCCAGAACAGGCTAAGATACCAACTTTTAGAAGCCCTGACAGTATATTGGAAGCAACTTGGTTGGTACTTGAATAAATTACCAAAGTGCTGCAAAGTGGTCTCAGATGCTGTTATGTCCTGCTCCAGAAGATGAGGGTAACCCATGTTCTTGTTAATAGATCCTTTGGTACAGATTAGAGGGAAATGACACTGAATGATGGGTGTTTGTCACTATACATATGTAGGGTTTGTTTTAGAACAGCTTGGTTGCAAAGGAAAACAGGCATATAGCCATTTTGGCTGTAATCATCTATAGTAATATAGCAATTTAAAAGTAACACTTAAGAAAATGTACAAGGAAAAGAAAGAGAAAGAAAGGATAAAAGTAGAAAAATATATGGTCACCACCTGTTGGATCCAGCAATGAAACTTGGTAGTTGCAGCTTCGATGTCTGTTGGTTGAAGTGATCTCAGTCCTGTTGAAGTGATGGTCTTCATTTCTTGGTGATGGGGGAAGTCCACAAAACTCAAAGATTTAATGAGTTATATTTGCTCAAGTTAAAGTGGGAATGCTTGACTATGATGGACGATGGACTGGATCACAGGGACATGTCTTTAGCCTTTGACACCTTCTAAGACATTACAGCTACCTATTATGTTAGAATCAACCGTGGCTCATTATGGTCCATCATCCAAGATGAATAGCTCAGGCTGAGTGTGATTGCCTACAGCGCTCCCCAGAGGGATTTTCACAGGTGAGTCATCATGTTTTCACATGAGTCATCACATGTCATCATGAGTCATCACCGACATGATAAGGAGGACTATCCCACCTCACAGGATTTGCCTCTTATTAGCCTTTTATCTGGAGAATCCGGGTTATCTGGAGATCCAAGTGGTAGCTTCAGGTGCACACCCTTCTGCACCTGGGATAGCTGGACAATAGTACCCCCTTATCTTAAGATCCTTTCACACAAGTTGGGAGACATATTTAGGGAGGAGTGGACTTTCATAGAAGAGCAGCTGTTTCCTGGCAGTTTTCTACAGTGGAAAAAGTCTTTTGGTCATCTTAACAATGTTTAAGCTATTAACCGTTCCAGTCTCTGACAGATGCTTTGGTAATTAACTTCATGAAGCAGCTAGAAATTGTGAAAGAATTTGAAAATGGCCATGCTGTCGTTCAGCACAAAATGGTGTGGTTTAGGATTTTCAGGATACTCTAAATGAAGTGAAGGGTAGTATTTCATAAAGGTATTGATAGTTCAGAAAAGAAACAAATGCAAGTTTTACAGGTGTCATCTGTCTAAAACCTCAATAAACTGCCTTCTAACTTGGGACAAACAACTGGAAAACAGGTTAAGTGTTGGTTTGTCTTGGGATTTTGGAGATGAGAAGGGTGATGCTATTGGTTTTTGGGAGGTGACTGTTTAAAGATGACTTATTTTAAAACATTGATTATGTCTTATTTTCTTCAAACTGTACAGATGAAGCCTGACTACAACTTAGAGTTTCGATTGTAAAATTCAGTGAGTGCATTGAATGTGCTCCAAGTAACATCATGTCGTCTATATATGTGTTTTTCTAAGTGTATGTGCCTAGATGTTTGCTATTGCTTTGCCATAACACAGCAATATTATTGATTTGACAGCAATACTTTATACTTCTGATCATAACGGATGGTGTGATAACAGACCTTGATCAAACTCGAACCGCCATAGTTAATGCTTCAAAACTGCCCATGTCCATTATCATTGTCGGTGTTGGAGGAGCAGACTTTGATGCTATGGAGTTTCTTGATGGTGATGATGGAGTTCTTAGGTCCTCATCAGGAGAACCAGCTGTCAGGGACATTGTTCAATTTGTGCCGTTCAGGAAGTTCCAAAATGTAAGTAACTTTAATGATATGCTTAATAAATATTGTAGAGGTATGCTGGGGTTTGCTAGGTTATTCTACATGTAGTCCTAATCTTTTGTAGTGTTTTCAAGATGAACTCTGAGATAAGCCTTTTTCAAATGCCAAAAAAAAAAAAAGAACAGAAGAATTCAATATCTGTAGAATTTCCATTAGATGAGCTGATTTGTGTTTTAAAAGACTTTCTGGTTCCAGCACTGCATTTCAGACTAGTTGTTGCAGGGAAATGACCTTTTTAGAACACTCTGACTTGATTAAACAAACGGATGTGGAAGAACTTACATGGTTTTATTCTTATTGTAATTTTTTTTTATTTCCATACTAATATGTTCTAATTTTGTTTTGTGTCTTAGTATTAACCCTGTTAATACGCCTTATGTCTTCCTGTTATGCCTTTGTGTTTTTGTTTTTACTTTTTGTACAAGTTCACTGATTAATCTGAGAGTAACTCAGGCAAACTGAAAGGAGAAAGAGAGCAAAATCAATATAGAATATGCTTACCAAATAATGCCCTTGGGTGTAGATTAACTAGGGTCCATATTCAGTATAAAATTACATATTCAGTTTCTAGAAAAAGGAATGTTTTTTTTTCCCATATACTTAGTCTTACAGTAAAACCAGTATCTCCAGATGAGCTGTTCCATAAAAATACAGTTACTGAGTATGAGACTTGGTGCAAAAATTGCAGATGATTTACACAAGTCCATAAAGGGTCATCTTAAGTAGATAGTTGAAGTATGTTTACATAGCTGAAATCTGATGTCTGCACTTTATATTTCATATGACAAAAGGTACCTTCAGACATGGCAGCTTTTGTGCACTCAGCTTCTGTTACTTCAGTGAAACAAGCCATCTGATTCCTGGTAACAGGAGCAAGTTAAATATGTCAGGGAAGCTTCCATCTATCACACAAGGGCACTGTGTAAAGTCCTTTGTAAAATGTCAGACTTTAAACTGACCTAGTAGAGGAAGTGCTTATTACTTGTCTTAGCATCTCTATTAACAGTTGGTGGAAACTGAAACTTGATGTTCTGTTTTTATAAGTCTCCAAAAGAAGCTCTGGCGCAATGTGTTCTGGCAGAAGTCCCTCAGCAAGTGGTGAACTACTTCAGCACCTACAAACTGCAACCTCCTAACACTCCTGCTGCAAAGTGAATGGGCTGAGCGAAGGACCTGAGACTTTGTGCTTACTTTACTTGCTGTATCTACAGACTTTGGTCCTTGACATATTCTGTATACATGTACACATGTCTCTGTATGGTAATGTATGTTAGCTGTTGCCTACAAATCACTTTGCCAAGTGTGCCTTTTAAGGGCCAAAATTGTAATGGTGTTAATATTTGCTGTTGATTGGAGACTGTTGATTGGAGAGGTAGTGCTTACATGGATGCATTTTATTTTGAAAAGTAAGAGTGGAAAAAAGAGTTTGAATATGCAGAGAGAAGGGAGAGAACAGCTGAAAGTGGAAGGGCTGCCTGTTTGGTAAATATGGCCAATGAGAGTATTCAGTTACTCTTGTGCAGATCAGCACCGAGAACTGCAGTTTCTCAGTGATCAGAAAACCATTCTGAAATGGAAAAGAGGCTATATTCCCACCAAAGCATTTGCTTTAACTAATCCGGGATATTTCAGGCTTCTATGTCTATCAAGCCACTGTAACAAAATTTTGTCACAGGAATTTTGTAATTTGACAGGTGCTACAGAGCATAAAGGCCTTCCTTGCAGACCTGCTTCACATTTGCCACTTCAGTGCCTTTGGCCAGTGTCTGAAATTCTGGGCTGTGTGAACATGAACCAAAGAAGTCATTAAAGTATATATTCTTTTACAGTATGCCTTCTCTTTTGTTACTATAGGAATAACTAGGGTGAATCAAGGTAAACCTCTAACATCTCATAAGAATACTTTTGGCCTTTGAGGCTACTACTGTAAGGGATGTAAGACATGTTTTAAAATGCAGTGTACTGGAAAATGAAAACTCCAGGTTTTATTTTGGTAGGGGTTTTATTTTGGGCTTCTGCCCCCCTCCCTCCAAAAAACAATCATGACTGTTGATCTTCAAAGGGCTTTTTGTGAAGCAGGAATCCATTTTGTAGTTAAAAAGTTTTTTGTCAGATTTATGACTGCATATTTTCAGGCAAAGGCAGCTTTTCTGTTTTTATCATATTTTGAATCATGCTGCTTTTTCATGAGCCCACTAATGAAAAGTGCCTGCAAAAAACCCAATATTCCCTATTCCATTCCATCCCTTTAGGAAGACATAAGAAAGTCAGTCTCTTAAGCCCTCACCCATAATCACACTGCATTTCTCTAGACTTGAATTTTCTCTTCATCACTTATATCAAGTGTAAATCATATTGTTTGTGTATTGTATCATATTGTCCTGGGGGACAGATGAAACTTTCTTGTCCCCCAATTGCATATTGCTTGCTGAGTCTCTCTTCTGGTCCTGTCACTCCATGTAATATAGGTGTATGTAAAGGTCACATTTATAGCTTTGAAATGCCAATCTTAAACATTAATTTTGCAGTTTCACATTTGAGGTGGTTTAGAGTTAGGCATCCAAATGATTTCATGTAAGAACAGAATGGAATAATGCTAAATTTAGCACACTTGGACACTCAAGGTGTGTCATAGGTCATAGTGTATGTGACTTTGTATGTGACTTTTGGTTGCTGGAGCAGCTTTGTGTGGGTTTTGTTAGGGTTTTTGAGTTTTTTTTTTTTTACACATATAATCCTGTCAAAAATCTGAATTCACATTAACATTGATGGATGAAAGATATATGTGTTGAGATTGTCTTACACAGGACAGTTGACAGTTATCAATCAATCATGAATAGGTATGTTATCTCCATGCAATTTTCTGTGGTGGAAGGGGGTCCTAAATACTTTCAATAGTGGAATACTAAGGAAGTGATGGTATTTCATATTAAGCCAAGCTCTTTCTTTTTTTAATGTAAGCAATGTATTTATGTAAAAAATCAATAATCATCTTTTTATCAGTGTAGTGCAAATCTGTTACTACTTTATATATAAATTATAATGAAGTGTCATATCAAATATGCAACAAAATATGAAGATCAAAGAAGTTATTATAATAAATCTAAAAAACACTACTTCAGGTTGAGAGTGTCTGATTTTGAAACAGTAAACTTTCACAGCTACCTGCTCCATGCAGAGATAACTGGATGCAGTATTAATGCTTTGTCTAGATTAATTGAAACGGATGAGTACTACTGATAGGACTACGGGATACTACTGAAGTTGCTCTCAGCTGTCTGCCAAAAATACAGTGCTACACCTGAGTTTTGCTATCAATTCTGTTTGAAGTTGCCATGGAAATATATTTAAATGTGTTAGTAGGTATTATGATACTAAGTATCTGCTGCATGTAAAAGTAAACCTTTTGTTTTGACTGTGTTTTATACAAAAACGCTGAGTTTCTACAGTAGAGAATTCATTATCTTTTATTAAAGAATTGCCCCCATCTTCCTGAAGTTTAGGGAATTAAATAGCATATCAAAGGCATCTAGTTCTCAATGTTAGGGAATTAAATAGCATATCAATGGCATCTAGTTCTCAATGTGCTCTATTCTATATAAAATAAGTGTTTCAGACCTGACAGTGTCAAGAACCATTTTCCAGGTATAATTTCTCTCAGAGGTGTACAGCTAATGCCTGTTAAAAACTTCTAAGGTAAGCTGGAGCAATATTGTGGATCAAAAAAATGCAGCAGATTGTGAATCAAGGGGAAAGGGAGTTACTATGTTGTTTTGCCTTTTTTTTTTGTCCGTGTATTTTCACCTGTAAAAGCTGTGTTATTAGCTTGAGAGTGACAAAGCAAAATATTGTCAGTTTTGTACAGTGAATGTGCTTGTAGGTCACTGGCACCACCTTGTGATAAAAGTGATGTATGGCAGTCTTTGTCATTAGATGCTTTTTGCCATTTATTGGTCATAATATACATATGTACAGCAGAGAGCTAACTTGTAACCAGAATTTTTTACTTTTCTATGTATTTCAGTTCTGATGAATTCAGCTGATTTGCAATGCCTTACACAATAAAATTATAATTTCAGTATACTCTTCTGTTGTTATTTTAGTTTTCAGCATTTTCTGTGTAATGCTAAATGCTGCTTTTGTGATTCCTATGGTGAGTATGCCACAAATTTATAGCGAGTATCATCAGATAAGAGAAAAAATGCCTTTTCATGTAGTGGTTATGACTCTGCAGTGTATGTTCTATAAAATGTACTGGCTTTTAGCAAGATGATATTCTGAAACTGGGCAGTTTTAGCTGTGTGTGTTTTATGCTCTAAGCCACATTTTAGTTCTCCCATGATATTTCATACAATTATTATCAGGTTTTTCAAATATTTTTTTTCAAAACAGCATCTGTATTTTAATTGGAGAAACATGGACATTTAGTTATTTGTACTTTTTGAATACGTTATCCTTTTCCACCCTTCAGTTTCTTTACATTCACAAAGTTGCAACTTGGATTTATGGAACCTTCTTGCCCCTGCCCACCCCTAAAAATGGAGCAGTTTTGGGAAGGGGAAAATACTCCAACAGAAAAGTAGGATGCCAGAGAAAACCAGATGGATGTTATGTCTGAATGGCCATGATCTTCTGCACTGATGTTTCTCCTCTTTTGTTTTGGGTCTAAGGTACTTGAGACCTGTGCATAACTTGGTAATCTTGCAGACAGAACTGTCAGGCCTTCTGCAGTCTGGGCTATTCTGACCTGTAGGAAAGCAGCAGTTCATAGGATGCTGTGTCGCTGCAGTGTAGTGCTTGCTGCTGCAGTCTCAGCCCTTACTTTGTAATGTGGCAGTGTGTGACTGATGAACTTCGATACGCCCGCAGAGAAAATGTTAGAAATTACCTGGTAGCATTTGTGTAGGCAGAAGTGAATCAATTCCTTTGCAATGAGAGCAAGCTTTACTCACTAATATAAAACTGTTAAAATATGGGGAGTTATGTTTTTTCTCCTTCTGTAATGTTTTGACAATTCTCAAAAAAAAAAAAAGTGAAACCTATATATTGTAACAAATTCATAGATCATTATTATTCATAGAAGCTCTCATTTGTGAAACAGTTCTGCAATATTTCTGATTTTGATGTTTCGTTGAGTCATTCCTGGATGTGTAATAGATGGATAATTCTTTGTGAAACTTAAAATTTTCTCTCTCTGTTGTGACATCTTTTTTTTCTTATGTACTAAATAACAAGTAATGTACAAATAAAGAAGGTTCTTTCCTCACAGCAATGGAACCTTCACCTCACTGCTAATGCAGTAGAACTTTCTTTTTGAAAGAGATTTGGGTTTTGGTCATGTCAGAGGATTTTATGGAATATGTAACATACAAAATTCAGTCATCCAGCTTTTACTGGCAAACTTCCAGCTGATTCTGATTGAGCTGCCAGCTTTGTCTGTGATCAGAGAAGCTGAAAGGCTTTAAAGTACAGGCCTACAGAATGCATAGCCTGCAGGGTCATATAGAGCCTGCAAAGTGAATGTTTAATGTTGGCATGATGCCTGCCTTGGTTGGCTGGTCAGCTGACAAGCTATGAAGCCTGCCCTTAACAATTTCTTGGCTTGGCCTCTGCATGATGTTTTTTGTTCACAAAACTATTCATCCATTGAGGTCTGAAAGGGGATAGGGAGAGAGAGGAGATGCAAACCCATAGAAGAGAAAAAAGTAATTGAGAATTAAATTTAAATGTAGCTTCAGCCTCTTGTTTCATACTGCATCTGGCACTGTGATGAGTCAATGCAGAAGTCTGACAGTGTGAGAGCTCCTTGTTAGGATGCTATATCCCTCTGAACTGTGGCACTCATAAAGGATTTACTGTAGTTCACAGGTATGATGCAGCTCAGTCTTGAAAGACATGAGTTTCACTTTGCACCATCGGTCAAGGTCGTGATATAGGTGAACAATTGTAGCATTGGTTGAAAGTACTTACCACAGAGCCAGCCAGTGTAAATCCTTTTTTATAAAATACCATTTATTTTTGAAGTGGCTAGTTTAAATACCAACATTCTGCAGATTGTTAGCTGTATCAACTTCTTACACTTCAGAGTGCATGGCCAATCCCTTGAGAAGATCAAGCATGTACATCAGCAGCCCAAAGTTAAAGATCACCTTTGGGGGTTTGGAGGGGAACTGTCTAAGTCTTTGCCATATTTATTCGCCAGAGTCAAAGACGACTGGAGCAGATGTTTATGCTTTCAGAGGGCAGGCAATAATTCTGTAATCCACTTCCCTCTTGTGGATTTTGGGATTTTATTTTTTGACAATGGTTTTGTTACATAGTCCCCTGTTCCAATCTAAAGCATCCCAACACACAGCACCACAGCTGTCTGCTCTGAGCCATGCTGGTCACAAACCCAGGTCACTGATTAGAAATATAAGGGGAGGAGGATAGAGAGAAACGTAAGGACCCTCAGCAACAGTAAGCCAGTAGCAAGGAAAAGGATAACTATGGGAAACCAAAGGAGGAAACAAAAGAGAGTACATAAAACAGTTAAGAGCAAACTGAGCAACAGGAACAGCAATAAGAAAGCAAGGATAAACAGAGGAAAGAGGAGAAGCAAAACCAAGACAGAGTAAAAGAAAAGGGAGAGCATGGATCAAACAAGAAACAAGTGGTCCTGAAATACTGAGCTCTAATTCCTAGGACACCAAAGGTTCTCTTCAGGCTCAAGGTTAAGGATAAAAATAATTTGTGCCATTTTGCCAGCAGAGGAGGGAAAGTAAAAGAGGATCTGGGGTAGATTTTTCTCATGAGTAGTCTCTATATTCTGTACCCAAAAGCAAAGCCACGCCAGCCCTCTGAATTCAGCAAGACAATAGATGGGGCCACAGCCCAAAGTGCCATCTAGTTCTTTGGTTTCTCTTTAATTTCAACTTTAAGGATCTCTCCTTCTCCTGCTGTGGGGGATGGTGACATAGTAATGATCAGAGACTCCTTACTGGTTCCTCTCTGTATAACTGCAGGCTTTGTGTCTGTGGTTGGTTCTTCCTTAGGAGCAGGGGGTGCAGAGGAGGCTTCAGGCTTCTCAGGCTTCTGCTCCTCTTCTTTAGGCTTAGTCTCTGTTTCAGCTTTAGTTTCCTAGAAAGAAGAAGTTTAATGTTTTCTGATACTGCAGAAGAAATTCTGGAAGTAGCTCTATTCTGTATTTGCCGTGGAAAGGCACACATACCATGTGATTAATGGTATGCAACATACGTAAATTTCTATTTAGGTGCTGAGGATCAGTTTCTACATGAGAAATGCAATTTCAGAATCAGAGTATCACTGTAAAACTTAGGAAAAGCTTGTGGATAGTGATGGTATCTGCTTCTTAGTAATACAACAGGGTGAAACAGGCCTGTTTTGTGGCACAGAACCCTTCCTTAGGGTTCTTGCCTTCCTTTATGTACTTAGACTAGTGGGGAAAGAAAAAGTGTTTTGTAAATTTCGGCATACTGCCCCAATTCCTTGGCAGAGCCTATTTGCTATTAGCTTCACAAATACAAATTAAATTGAGCAGTGTTTCTGCTCTAAACATAGTGTTGTAGTCATTTGTGTAAGCAAAGTTCTTTATTTAACTTAAATAAAATCACAGCTAGTTCAGCTACAAAGTAAAGGATTCTGCCACCTTTGGGTAAATATGTAGAGCTGAGCAGGTTCTTATTAACATTTCTCAGAACAGAGTATTATGTTGGAATTATTTTTTATCAGTTAACAGTTTTCTCATAAGTGCAGTGTATTAGAGATTTAATCAGTTTTAGCTGTGTGGGCTATACTTTACGCTGTGTCTTCAGGATTTGTAACAACCAGAGATCTGACAATGTGTAAAGTTCACTGTGTTCCCAAGTCACCTGGATCAGATTACTGTGTTAGAATATTTTTGTATTTACTGTTGTTTACATAAAATTAGAAGATCAGATGTCCTTAGGGCCTTTCTAAAGTCTATTTTATCCTTACTTTCTTTGAAGATTTTTGTTCACTTGCTTTTTTTCTTTGCTTTTGTTTTCTCTGCTCTGCACAGAGTCCACATTCAGAAAGATTTGAGCCAAATTTTAGAATCAGTGTTTACAGAGATTAGGAAAGTGGTTAAGTCTCAGCTACTGGGAGTTTCTGCTGTTGATTGCAGTAAGGCTAAATTTTCATCTACTCTGTTTGCCCAAGGCCTCTCAATATCTTTCAGCACCTGGAAGATTCTACTCTATTTTCTATGGCTTTACCTCAGCCTTTTCTTGTCTCTTCAGCTGGAGCAGCTTAGCCAGGCCTTCTTTTCCTTTTCCTCCAAGCATTGCTTTAAACAATTTTGGAGTTTCCTGTTTCTGCCCAAAGAGACTGGCTAAGCCTCGTGGTTGTGGCACTGGTGGTCCTGGAGGAGGTTTCCCCTTCTGCTTCAGCAGCACCCTGGAGACGGAAGGGAATGAGAACACACACATCAGTGCTGTGAAACTGAGCAAAGTTCCTGCTAAGCTGAAATGCCACGTTCATGCTTTTACAGCCAGATTTTTTTTGGTTCCCAGGTCCAGTGATAAGAGCAAAACTGGGAATGGTAAGGGTTTTACAGTAGGCTCTGGTAAAGTTGGCGGCAACTATTTACCTTTCAACTTGCTTACCTATATCCTGGAGAATGAACAGGTGCTGGCTCAAGTTAAGGTGTCTCAAAGCAGACGAGAATTTTATAGGAATAGAAGAGGTGTAGAGTGGGATCTGTGCCCCATACCTGAGGTGGCAGTCTCTTAGCTGGCCTTCTGGATGCAAATTCAGAATGCATTTAGTGCTCCATTGGGAGTCCAGCTGATACTTGTGGAAGTAGTTGACTAAACTAACTTCCAGCATGGCTTATCTCTCCTAGGTCAGGTTAGGCAGTAGTACTTATTTCTGGTCTTCTTCAGTAGAAGAAGACACTCTGAAGATATAAACATTACTGCCAATCATATGGCAGACTAAATTTTCACACTGTTCTATAGCTGTACTGATTTGGAGCCATAGTGACAGGAAGTGAGAATGAATGACAAGGGTAAAGATTAGATGACAGTTCTGAGACAGATGAAACCAGTGAAAAGCAGAGGGTTCCCCTGCTTTCAGTTTTTGTTAGATTACTGTACAGTTTTCAAGGCAACTTTTCTATCCTTTCAAAAGCCCCAACTTAAGGCTCTTTCTGAATAAGGACTGTATTTGCAATCTGAAAAACAGTAAATCTCATAATACTATAATTACTATAATTTTCTCCAGAATTTTGTACCTTGGTAATTACAGAAGTGGAGGTTTTACTTTTTTTTTTTTCCCAGTTTTATTGTCATAAATTAAAAAAGTACACTTCAGCAGCTTGTGAGGCTTTGTTATGTAAAGACCATACTGTGGGTATTGGGCATGTGGTGACAGAAAAGATTTCTTGCTTGAAAAAATACTATGAGTTTATTTAAAGGAGCTCTTTAAAGTTGTCAGATGGCCACACAGAACTCCAGTGTAAATCTTTCAGGGCAGAGCAACCATTCATTGCAAAACAGAACATAACTGCAATCTTTATCAAAGCAGTGCACAAATTTCATTTTGGTGCCTTTTTTTGGCAGAATTGGTGGATGCCTAGGTAGGTGAGCAAAATACCTGGCCTCCAGCACAGGGCAGGTACTGCATACCTTTAAAATTAAACAGGATATCCTGTATTTAGTCTGATATTTAGAGAGAGCTGTGAGCTCATATGGGACTGCAGGTAGAGAAGATGGATGATTAAGCTCTGAAGTTGAGAAAGGCTCTCTGGGGGAAGCAGAATTTAATGGACTGGCAAAATATAATCAGGGTGGGCAAGAAAGCAGAAGAGGTAATAGGAAACAGACAGGAATAAAAAGTAATGATGGTCATACTACTGTTTAAAAAGAGGCTGAGGAAAAGTTAGGAAGGATAAATTCTGGGGACCATTGAACAGTGGATTTGTTCCAGTTTTCTACCTGTTGATGCTGGTTTTGAAAATTGGGCAATGAGCCCATTCTGTGTCTATGGTGCTCGTTCCTCAGGAGTGTCATGATCCTCAAGATACTATTGTTTGACAGCCAGGGCTGTTGCGACATGCTGAATGCAGCCATCTGCTAGCACTTCCACCAAACAAAATATCACTCCTGTGCTATGTTTAGTCTTTTCTGGAGAAATTTCAGTCTGGGATCAGCCTTTGATAGCAATTCAAGGCAAGAGTTGAGAACAATAGGAGTGCCGCAGCATACTAATAATGACAAACTGTTTTGAGTAATTGGACCTTTTACAAGGTAGCAAGGTACTCGTTTTGTCGTAATTTCATGACAAAATCTGGCAATACTTTGCATTTTCAAAGCTGGGGAAATGGTGACTCTAGCAAGCTATAGCCAAAGGAAGGTCTGAAATCCCATTTTGGAATCTTTTGAACAAAATGCACAACTCGCTAATCTGTGTATTTCCTTCTTGTCAGGCCTTACTTTAAATCCATTTCTAACTTCTGCATAAGGTTTTGGAATGCTTACAAGTCTGTGCGTACATTGAAGCATATTTCTGTAGTATTAATTGCAAGTGTTTGGTTACATCTTTGAAAACCTACTCCTTAATTGACATCTGTACTGTAGTTTCTTTCTTGACTATGTAAGGAGTCCTGAGATGTATCCTAATCGGTATTATTTGTTACCTTAAATACAATGGAGAAGGCAACTACATTCAGGATTTCATTCTACTTATCACATTTCCACAACCTTTGGGGTTCCTGCCAAGACCATACTTTCCACTAGAAAATACGAAGCAAATCTGACCGCTAAATACCAATGTGTTTACATCAGTTACTCTTCCAAGAGAGGAACTTGTATAAAAGTCACAACTGTCCATTCTGCAACAAATGATATGACTTAAAAACTGTTGTTAGGACATACTTTGCTTTCTTCATGAGAAGCTTTTCTGAGTCAGGATAGTGCCTCAAGATTTCGTTTAGCGTTTTCTTGTCCAGAATGAAAAGGTTGGCAAAACCATGAGCCACCACATCGGCAGTCCTTCGATTTCCTCCACCTGCAGCTAGTAGGCTGGAACAGAACCAAACATCGTCAGTCACATTGATTCTTGCCCTAGTGAGGAACCACTTTGCTGGTAGTTCTTCATTAAAGTCATTGTAAAGCTCACGTACGTACCTGGCGTATTGGATGTTCTGTAAAGACCCTGTACAATTGAGATTAGAAATGTGTTTTTACCTCAGGAAGGCAGATTGTCACTGCTGGTCAGGTAAATGTTAGGGACTGTAAAAAGTTTTGCTACATAGAGACATTTCTGTTAAAAGACACTCACAGCTGGGGCTGCACTTGTTTCAGTCCTCACAGGAACTTGTCATTACCTAAATTTTATTGTTGAAAATTATATACATCAGAAGTAGGACACCTTTACTTACAATGAATGAATGATTCTCAAATAATTTTAATTTTCCTGAGTGAATAATTTCTGCTGTACTCTGGTTTTCAGTTTTCTCACATACCACATATCACATTTGAATGTTGGTAAGTTGAATGACACAGATTAGGAAGGTCTGAAAGACCTGACAGTTACAAATGTGTTTGCCAGAAAAAAAGAAGGATATTTTGTTTTGGAAGTAAAGCATTAGACTCGTTTAGCCAACAGCAGTTGGTCATAGGAAGGATATCTTAAAAAAAATACATGTACAAATAAAAATGAAATTGTTCACCTTGCACTAAAAAATGAAGAGACTTCACTTCTCGGATGTTGTGATAAGCAAGGAGTTTGCATTTTGCTCTTAGTACTAAAATTACTCTATCACTGTATTCCAGATCTACCCTAAAATTTGTTTCTTAAAGATTTCCCAGTGAATTAATGTTTTTAGAGAACCTTTAGTATTATCTAAATTTAAAAGTTATTAATGAAAGATAGTCTTTCATAAAACAAGAATTGATACCCATCTACAACATTAATTAAGGATATATATGTATTTGTTTTAATATTAAATATATTTCTAGAATGTATTTCTAAATATTGCATCATGCAGATAATATATTTAATTTGTAAAGGATAATAGGAGACCTCTGCAATTGTGTGTGCAAGGCTGTTTTTACCTGCACACAGTGTTTTTCTGCAACCCAAGACAGCAATCATATGAAGTCAATCTGAAAACACCGTTTACTCCCTTCTTTTAAAGCAATTCTGTACAATTCCTCAGATAGAATAAAACTCTTTGACAATATGAAAAGCAGCCAAAGGAAATTGCAAACAGCTTTTGAGCTCTGATGAATCACTTCTCAACAAGTCATTGAACAATCATCTTTAACTTTCCTAACAAAAAGCTCGTTTTATCAAGGTAGATGAGGACTAAAGAGATCAGCTTTTTCATTATGGTGATGATGTGAGGTGAATTTTACAAGTAAGGCAGTCTTTGCTGAAACAGAATTGTCTTTGCCTAAGGGCAGTGTTATGTACTTTAGCACTGAATCTGTTTTGGTTAGTGTGTGAAGTGTTACATGACCAAATTTTTTTTAAATAGATACATATGCCTTGCAATGGTTCTTGGTAATGTAATATCTATATTAATTGTGAAATTTGCCTTTTTTACCTAACATTTTTACTCCAGTTGTTAGCCAGAAATGCAGTAATATTAGTACAAGTTGAAAACTTTTGAATTCTTATGCTAGCAAATTAAATTTCAGCTATAAAGTTGTCAAAGTGATGACTCTGCTTATCTATTTTCTTTTTAAAGCTGATCTCTGTAGGAAGCTGCTGTTCATTGAAATTAGCAAACAGATCAGGGAATGGCGTGTGTTATCAGCTGAACGTGCAGGGCTGTGGTGGCTCAGCTTGGCACTTATGTGCACGTGAAGGGAACTTGTAAATCAAGAAAGGGGAATAGGTCTGGCTCTTGCTTCTGAGCAGGATTTCAAGCTCCAAATGGCAAAGCTTATTGAAAAGCTGCAGCTGTCACCTTAAGGGAAATCCTAGACCAAAGTAATGGAAAATGTAATCTTTCACAGAACTAAATATTACTTGTCGTTTTGATTTTTTTAAAATAAAGTTTAAAATTACAAAACAGCTGAAAGATAAAGCTGAGACAAACATTTAGAGGTCTACTTGTCAAAAATGTACATAAAATGGAGAAATGTATTATTTTTTCCAGAATTACCATTTTCTGATAGGAAGTAGCTCTAGTAAAATACCAATAAATGGATGAATGAGGACATCTGGTTTAAAGTGTAACTTTCTGGGGGCTAATGAAGTGTTGTTATAACTGAATTTCTCCTTTTCTGAATTGTCTGTGTTGATGAGCTCTCATTAAGGCAACAATCTGTTTGTTTCTAGTTCTGAAATTATTTTACTTCCCCAAACTGATATCTATGCAGGAAAATAGTAATGAGGGTAGGAATTTAGTTGGAACTTCTATTACTTAATCTCCTTCTGTAATAATTTTCAAGGATGAAATTGGCAAAAGGACATGTGTGATCATTAGTCTTGCATTGGCCTTCTAGTATAATTCAGGGTTTTTTTTTTTTTTTTAATAAAAAGGTTTTATTCAATTCCTTTTCCACTGGAGACTTTTAAAGCATCATTTACATGGATTTTGAACAAAGTGAGATTAAGTAGCAAGTGCCTTATAAATCATATACTTAAACCACTCGGAAGCTGACTTATTTCTCTAAACAAATCTTGAATTAGAAATCAGAAGGAAATCAACCTGATATCAGTTTATCACCACACTATGAAGTGAGGGGAAAACATGGTTGTCCTAAATTAGGTAGTATTTTGTCCACTAAGGAATACTTTTTTTCCATTTGCTTCTGGAAAATACAAACTCATTTTCTAGCACTTTGCCACAAGGAAGAACATATCTCTACCAACAGACTTAGTGCTTCATGTCTGCCAGTTGCTACGGTTTTTCTCCTTGAGTTTATCCACTGCCTGACATTTGCATTTTATATGCAAATTACATGTGTCTGAACGGGTTTACTGCTGCAGTAGGTCAGTGATGAATAAAATAAGACTAAAAGTGTAGCGTTATAACATTGCTGAGGGTTTTGCTGGTCACATTGGCGATTATGTAAAGAGTAACACGTACTGGGAAATGAATCTTTAAAGGTCATTGTGTGCTTCTCACGTGGAAACAAGCACTCTCCTGTATTGGATAAAAAGTGTGAAAATCCCTTCCTTTTTTTAAAACCCAATCTTTATAATTTCTCAATTTAAAATATAAAGTTCTCACTCCAAATATCAGACTAGTAAATAATTGAAGACCATGTGTGTGTTACATGTTGGGTCTGCTTTAGCTTTTTCATCTTTTCATTATTCAGCCCTTAGTGGTGATTTTATTCTCAGTTTTTCCACATAATTTACAATACAGTTTTATTTGGAGACTTTGCTCAGGTATTATATTGTCACACAGAGAAATACCTTCCAAATAACCTTCTTTCAAAGAGCTGATATATTTTCACTTTCTCACTCAATGAAAAAGTTCTGTATCTATGGGATAGATCAGATGTTTTCCACTTGAGGTCTACACAAGTTCTGTACACACATCACTGGGTAAACAGGAATGTTTCCCCTACTACAAATGGAGACACAAGTAGAAGACAAAATAAACCTGGCACAGAGCTGATTACTGCTTTTCAAAAGGCTGATTAAAGCTACCAGCAAGAGGATTAACAATAGCAGGAAACCATCTGGAAGAAACCAAGGATCTAGTTTATCACATACGGCAGCACAAGTTTTTTATTAGTTTTCCTCAGACCAACTTCAGTAGGGGGCTGCAGTGCCTAAAAACTAACACTTTATTGGGGAACATAGCACATAAGAGTTAATGGATTTTGCATAGAAATCACATGGAGAATATAAAATCACTTGTAGCCACCAGAAAAAACTTGTCTCCTCCAAATAAACTCAGCCAAAAAGCTCTGGTCTATCGCCTTTTTTCTAGTTTTATGTATGTGCTTAAATAAATACTTCAAATTACAATGCCTGATTTTCATCAATTTAATTCCTACTTCTGCTCCTAAATGGACTATTTTTTATTTGCTATTTTAGATTTTTTATCAGTTTTGTTGGAAATTAATTTTCATCTTTGCCATCTGCTGTTTAAGGGACCTGGGCTCACTATCCAGACAGTAAAATGCATTTCATCCTGCTGTATTGCAGACAGCATAACAGGGAGATGTGTTGAATCTTCAAAATGCTGAAGAAGAAATTTGTCTGTATAACTTGTGTACATTGACCAAAACATTGGTCTCAGATCTTGCCCTATTAATTGCTGATGCTTTGCTTAGATTTTGCTTCATTTACCTACATCTGCTTGCTCAGTGTCCTCTTTGTTGATTCTACCCACTTTCTAGCCTTCCCATGATAGCTGTCATGCTTACCACAGGGAAGTTAAATAACCACTGATTATTCAACCTGTTCTAAAGAAAGTATTAGAAATACTGGTGGACCTACCTGATCTCCCCAAATACAGCTCCTGCTCTTAGTGTAACCAGGACTTTTTTACCATCAGGACCTCCAAGAACTTGAACTTCACCCTGTTTGATGATGTACATCTCTCTACCAATCTCTCCCTGGGCACACAAACACATAAAGAACCCATGTTTTAGCAGTGTTTTTTGTTGTTAGAATAATATGACAGATTCTTCTTTAAATATCTTTCCACTCTCTCAAAAACAAAGGGTTTACCAGTATTATGAGGCAAAGCAGCAATTTCACTTTTAAAGTGAAGAGGCAGCAGCAACAAAGCCAAGACTGAAAATGTAGGGGCTTGTACTTCCTATGTTGTGGTCCTCCAAGTCTACATGTAGTATCTTCTTGGTAGAGTAGGATGAGAGCAACATACATCCAAGGGGGAGGTGGTTCCAACAGGGCTTTATTCCCTACTATGTGTTACAGCATTAGTAGGAGTACTATGGTTATTTGCTGCGTAGTAGAGTTATATAAGTAGTAGGCCTTTTATCTCTGAATCAAACTGTAATAAGTTGATACTTCAATTTCTCGTAATCCATCTTCATTAAGAACTCTTTGTATCTGTCTGCAGTATCAACACATTGTGTCTGTTACTGTCCTTTTTTATGTCTGTTGGGTCAGAGTCCCAACCTCAGTCTAAGATCCTTTGATGCTGTGCATTGTATAAGCAAACACACCAAACTACTCTTCCAACCTTCTTAGCCAACAGCAGTTCTGGGATTGGTCTTTGAAGGGACCCTGTTGATCGTTCATTGTATTCACAAATGTTTAACTTCCTACACTGTGGAGTCAGTGGGAGGAGCTCAGTGTCTAGGAGGATTGTATGTTTGACTCTTGGAGTGAATAGGACCTTAATAACCAGAGTGGACCAGAACTGCTGAAGAGAGGTTAAGGGGTTCTCATGGCCCCTTCTGGATGTGATGTGAACTGTGAGTCACTTGCCAGAACAGTAATAGTACTGATACTTCATCCCCTTTTTCTTTAATTGCATCCTACATTGCCCTGTGTTTACGTGCCTTCTGAAAAGTGGCTTGGGCTCGCCTGGCTGAGCTATTTACCTATGAGTTATCTATCTGACCTTGTTTGAGCCAAAATGCTAAGAGAAGATAGATATCTTTGCTAAGGGACAGTGTGACAGCACTCAGCTGGAAGTCTGGAGATGGCTCAGAGCTGTGAGTGAAGGTAGAGCAAATCCTGCTGTAAGGAGAGATATGGGATGCAGTGTATTTTCTACATTTTTGAATAATTTCACTTAAGAGTTCCTGAATACACAAATGAAACACAGGCATCATAGACTGAGATCTGTAGGCTGTTTGTATGGATATATGTATAGAAACATTAATTTTGCTCCATTTTAAATATTAAAATTTCATGCTGTATCATTAGATAAACCATATTTACATTAAATACTTTCCCATATTACTATAATTTCATGTTTGATAATGTAAGTAATAAAATCCATACTGTCTTGTCCTATGTTGAAATCTGAGAGCACATTTGTTGTTATTACACTAGAGTACTGTAATTACTTTTGTGCTGTCTAATTCAGTCAGGATTAATTTTATTTAAAGGACGTTGTTGACCGATATCTGAACTCTTCTTCTGAAATACATAATATAATTATTATTTGAACATGACAAGAATGCTCACCTTTTTGCAGACAAAGTCACCAGGTAAATACACAATGGATTTCAACCTTAGCAGCATGTCGTATATCATCTGCATATCACAGCCCTGTTAAAATAGTTAGAGTTGATTGCTCTGTTAATCCAGTAACAAAAGTGACTATTAATGCTTATACGGGCCTCAAACTCCAACAATACAGGAATGACCAAGGGATTTATAAATGGAATGCAAACTCAAAGCATCATAAAGATCAGCTATTAGAGCTGAGAAAAGACAAATGAGTTGTTATTTCAAAATACTTATAAAGTTCTCTATGGGTGGAACATCTTTTCATTTTTTACAAAGTGAGCTTCTGTATGGAATTTGCTGCGGAAACTGTTAGTGTTATGTTCAAAACTGTATGGATCTGTTATGGGAATTTTATGTTTTTGTTTTGTTTTGTTTTTTTTTAATTGATCCAGGGAAAAACAAGATCATGTCAAATGTTGGTCTTAATCTATGAATTCCATGGAAGTGTGAAAAAAACATACAGCCATGTAATGTTTATACCGATATAGCATGTGATTTCTTGGAAATATCCTAACAAACAAATTTACTGTATGTCAAGACTACTTCTAAAAGTTCAGAGTCTCCTTAGTTTTGTCTCAGAAATCCAATTTTAAGTACACATTTAAATTGTAGCTCTGGAAAACTACTATGGTAAATAAAGAGAAAAGTCTTTTGCTCAAAAACTTACTAATATACAGCATTCACTGCATGAAAGTTATGTTGCCAGAACACATAGCATGGGAGGTCTCTCAGGCAGACCTGAGTGGCATATAGCAAGGTGAACTATGGTAATAATTAAATTATTCTATGTCTGACTCTTGAGACGAGTTATATCCTGAGCTCACAGTCTGACCATACCATCAGCTTTAGTGTGTTGTCATAACAGAACTGTGCCTTAGTCTCATTTGCTTTTTTTAAAAAATCACTGCCTTGACACACAAAAAAACCCATTCAAATGCAGGCACTTGGCTTTGTTCTGCTACTTATCCATTAGCTGAGAAATTTCTTAGACTTTTTGTCTTGCATATTAACAAGCATTCTTAAGTGTTGCACGATGCACAAAAAAAAGTTTCTGTCTTAAGAATACCACACATTTCTGCATTCTCTTGTAAAACTACTTGCTTTGAATAAGTCCACTTTATTGACAATGGCAAAATTCACATCAATTGCAATGGCTAATTGCATTTTGGTTGGCATCTGCTCCAGTAATTCTGATTCATCTGAAAAAAAAAAAGAGAAGAATGTCCATAAAAATGAGTATTGCACAGAAAAATAACTTGAGCTATTTATGAGTTCAAGCAAGGAAGCTGCCAATAGGCTTTTACTAAGAAGTTTAATATGTCTTGTCTAAAATTATTACCAGATCATTATATTAATGAATTGAATCTGTGAAGTAGTGTCATATTGCTCTGTAGTTTCTTTTCCTAAGTAGATTGAGCGACCTCCTCTCACTTTCCACATGCAATTCAGAAAAGGGAAAATGTGAATTTTACCCTATATCTCTATCTATACAGCCACTCTCATTTAGACATGCTAAGTAATTGGAATTGGAAATCCTTACCCAGCATTCCCTGAGAGGCCCATGTGTATTCATACCAAGTTCGAACACGATTTTGGACCAATTTTGGAATAGAATACGTGTTCATATAGGAGACAGTGTTGTCCAGACAAGAACGGAAGTAGTTTTGTCCTGCTGTTGCTGCTCCAATTACATCTCTCATCTGCAAACATCAATTTTTGTTACTACACATTTCAGGAAAAATAGTCTTGATTTTAATTTCTTGCAATACAATAAAACAATTATTTGCAAAACCATTGAATTATTATACATTCAGCTTTATGTTTTGCATAGATGCTTCATGTGCTCTTTCAGACGCATTGCAGATTTAAACTGATTGTGTTGGAAGGTGTGTAACTATGGTTCTAGAGGAATAATTTCTGGGGTTTAGCTTTTTCTTCTGTCTCATATTTCTAAACATGGATGAAAACTATAAGTAATGCTTTTCTTGAAAGTCCATAATAAAGGTAGTCTGCATTTGGCATGCAATGCAAGTCAGAAGTGAAGCAAACTGGGCTGAATTTCTCTAATAACATCATCTGATACCACTAGAACTATGATCATGCCACTGTTTAAATAGTTAAGAGATCAGTCCTGAGTAGTGTGATCTGAAAGGTAAACTTCAGGTTTTTAGTGCAGGAACATCATTTAGCATTTCAACACAACTGTAATTCAGTTTTAGAAAGCAGATGAGTTAGTGTTCATAGATGTTCCTTCTTCAAAAGCATAAGTATTCAGATATGTTTTAGTGCAATGGCTTCATTTGGTAGATATTAAGGATTACTGTCAAGGGTTCAGCCATGGACTGGATTTTGCTCTTTATTACAGGGATGCAATTGATTGCAATGAGAATAACAATTTTTAGGCAAGTGTGCTAAACCAGGAATAATTCAGTAATTGTAAGAGTTTTTTGTAAACAGGAACTATAAAAAACAAATTGCAGTGAAGCAATTTGTGTGTTTAGGTTTAAAGTTCGAATCTGCAAATGACTACACTGGTTACAAAAACTAATCTGCACAATCTTCTTGGGGAATGAGGCTTTCATTGACAATTGCAGAAATTTAGGAAAAAATTATAAATGTGGAAACTCTAAAGTTTAATTCCATATACTTGAATTCAGTAGTTTTCCGGAAGAAATATTTTATGTGAATGCTTTATTTTATTTTTGGTAATTCTTGTTTGTGAAGGAATTTAAAGTCCTATAGGCAGGAGTCCCTTTTGTGACAGTTACCTCTTCTTGCACTTCTAAAGAGCAAGAGACGTATGTAATTTTTAACTGTTTGATTGAATTTTTGAAATGCTGTATTAGAAATAAAAATTAAATTTCAGTTTTGATTTTTTTTAAATAATTCTTTCAATAGCAGGAATGTACAAATCAAAAAGTCTGGAATGATTTCTACAGAAACTGATAAGACAGTCTCACAGAGGAACCGTGGCATTTGTTTTTCTGTAGGCAAGGTATTTTAAAACCTTATTTTTAAACCTGTGGATCTAAAGCCGGAAATGTTTGGAAATCTAACTGATTTTCTATGCTATGGGCTTCTTTTTCCCTCCTGCCAAATGAAAACAAAGAGAAATAGAAACCAATTATTTTTCATCATAATAAATATATTGTAATTGGTGGAAGAGATTCCATTGGTGGAAGATTTCCATTAACAGTATTCTATTGGTAGTAGTACTGAGCATGACTTTTTCAACAATTATAATTTTTATATCAGATTTAACAGTATAATATGAATGTCAAGAAACTGTCTCCTTTTCTGTAAGTAGGGGGAAACCCAAGGAATTATAAATAGTTTCAAGAATCATCTATGCCCTGCAGAGTCTTGGCTTTAAATCAGCTTGCGTGCAAAAGAGCTGCAAAATCAAGAGCTGATTAAACACATCTATTTGTCAGAAGAATAAGTAGGAAGGACAGTAGAATAGAGGATGGAAGCTAAACTTTTTCCCAGAGCTAAACTCCATTAAATTGAATATATTACCACTACATTGCAGTAATTTGAATGTAACTTGTTATTGATTTTTTTTTTATGTACCTGACCAATTAAGCTGGAGAAGACAAAGACACCCATAAAATAATTCAGCAGTTGAAAAACTATCTCAAACAGCGTTTGTGGTTCTGCAAGGCCACCGATGGTGATTAAGCTACGAACCGCCCAGTAGTAACACCTCAGATACCTGTGGATACAAACAGCACTTTTGTTAGAGACTATAGGTACTTATGTGGTTGAAGTTAAATATATACCTACCTGAGTTGGGCCTTTCAGTGATGCCTTTCAGTCCAAAAGACTTTCAGCATTTTTATAAAGGATTATGAATTTATAAATTCTAAAGTTACATAAATCAGGTTGAGCTGAATGTTGTCACTGACAGCAAAATAAGAATGTATGGGAAATTCAGCACTAGTAACTAAGTGTTCCCTAGTAACTCCATGTAGCGTTACAGAACACTTGTGTGAAAAGTTGCCAAGATGGACATTACAGTGTTGGGATGCTATCAGTGAAGATGTAGTGATGTTTAATGCAGTGTAAAAATGTTAGAGACTTCCCAGAGTCTCAGACGTCTGAAGGTCTCTTTCATTGCTTTCACTTGACACCAGTGCAAGGACTTATGGTGGCAATGACAAACACACTGTTGTTCCTCTTGTGTCCATTCCTACCCCTTTAACCATGCTGGTCTTCCTCCCTCTCTGCCTCTGAGCACCCTTCATTGGCTCTGCCTCCTGGGTTGTGTCAAATAGAAGTTATGTGTTTCCATAAGCTGTGTGTTTCTCCAGCTTCCCCAAGCCAATTATTTAGCACTGAAAGGTTGACTCCTGTATTAACCTCTCCTAGGTGCTGATCTTCACTACTCCTGTCACCTTAAGAAACACTTTCTTGCCTTCCTCACTACTTTTGCTCCTGCCTGGGGAGACTAACCATTACTGGCTACAAAATGACTTCAAGATTTTTGTCAGAATTCTCTTGATCTAGAAAGCAAATAAATACAGCACTGAGCAGTGGTCAGTCACTAAGACTCTGCTTCACTGTATGGCTTATACTGACTCCTTCACAGTATCCATCCACTGTCTGCCACTTGTCATACCTGGTGTGAGCTCTGTGAACAAATTTTTTTGTTCTGTGTGTACAGCCCTTTTTGTACAGCCTGTTGGATTCAAGTCATGTATTTCTATTAGTATGATAACACAAGATTGTGAAGGCAGCAAAGGACCTGGACAGAATGTTTTGAAAAAGTTCCTTGACAGGTCTAAAATTCTGGTTTAAATTTCATTCTAGAATATGGCACAAGTAATGCAACATTCCCTATACTGTGCTGTGGGGAATAGTTCAAATCATTGTCATGAGCATGCTGTGATTTTCTTCTTTTCTGAGAAAACAGGTACTTGGTTTAGGTATATTTTTAAAAGCCTCTTATTAGTTAGAATTTGACTACCCAAGTTTTTGTGCAATCAGACTTCAACTTCACTGATGATTAGGAGTGGAAGTTCATTTTTCTTAATTGTACAGTGAGATTTTCTATTATTTCAGCTATTACTATTGCTTCTGAAGCAATGATGATTCTTTCTCTTTGTTGAATTTTATTGAGTTTGAAATACTAATTGAAAAACAAACAAACAAACAAAACTCTGAACACTGAAACACAGAAGAAATACTTTTGGAGGTGTTTGCTTTGAAATAGAAAGTCTAGCATGCATCTTCTCATGTTTATCCTGAATCTGAGGCCACCTGATCTGCTTGCAGACCTCAGGTGTACATTTCGTTTAATTGTCTCCACTTTTAATCTTCTCTTTTATTAAGATATGAACTCCACTTCTATTAATAATTGGCTCATGTGATAAGACAACCGTAGGGTTGTTTTTGTACAAATATGAGAAAATAAACTGACAACCAATTCCCATGAACGTTTTTTAATTAAATCACTCAGAAGTCTTTCCAAGCTTTTCAACCAAAAATTTGCTTTACCAAGCAATTGATTTTTGCTTTTGATTTCAAATTTTTCTTGGTTGCAGATTAATGAAACATAGTAACAATGATCATTTTTACCATAGTTTTCTAGTTTTAGATTTTAACAGCCAGAACTGGCCACTTTCATACAGAGTCCTTAAATAATAATAATAAAAAATTAAAATAATTGCATATTTGCCTTCATATAATTTTTCTACATTAGGGGCATAAAATGAACTGCTGTATTATGCCACTATAATAATTTCACCTGGGCTAAAAAAGAAATAAATAAAATATGAATGTTTCCAGCAAAGTATGTGTAAGTGACAGCTTTTTGCTAGAGTTCTGTAGCATAAACAAATAGTAAGAAAAAGATTCAGATCTGTCACATTTAAGCATAAAATGATGCCTGTAGCTTGGCTGAGAGGAATTATCATATAAAGCTTAGTAATATCATATTTGTTTGCCCTAACTGAGAATGCCATAGTGCTTCAAACATGTATAATTTAGTAATATAAAACTAAAGAAATTAATATTACTTCTGTGCTAGTCACCATAGGAAATAAAAATAATTAACCAACTCCTTCACCCACAATGGCCCTGCATAACAAGATTGCTAATTCCACCATGATAGACAATATAATCTTCATTCTGGGAATGTCTACAAATAATGAAAGCAGCTTCTCAGAGGAATTTAGGGGACATTTTTCTTTGCAGTGTTATATACCCAAAATGTGAGATTTTTTTTTTTTTATATCTGCCTACCTCTTTCAGAAGACAATATTAATACCCTATATTCTTCTGTAATTTTACTTCAAAAGAAACTTCCTACTGGCAGTCACAAGATATTTACTATCTCTTAGGCACAGGTTTTCTCCATTTATGCATTTTTTTGTTTTATTTTAATCTGAAATGAAAGTTACACAGTTGAAATACAGAACAGCTTTTTTTTTTCTTCCCTAAGAAAGGGAGAAATGAGATTGTAAATTTTGTTTAAGGAAAGCCAGAAAAAACAGACTCCTATTTCAACAGTATTAGCAGCTCGGCTTCCTACTAGCTTGTGTCTGGAAGTCATCACTGTTCACCATACAGCTTACTAGCCTACTATAAAATTACTATTGAAGCAAAGAACATGAGACAAGAAAGGGATTTTTCTCTCTGCTCACCATAGAGAGTAGGTTTATCCTTCAGGCAATCAAACTACTAGATTTTTCCCTAAAATAAGTCCAAGGTATGAAAACATTGAGAAACACTGCAAATTTATAAGATTATGCCAATAGAAATGTCTTTTTCATAAAAGTCCCTTTTAGAATGCACTAAACTTCTTCCATGGTTTTGGTTAATGCAGGTAAATCTAGTCTTTGTGCATGTGGCTCTCAGATTTTAAGGTGGTATTCACACATATATTTCAGCCCAGGGAGGCATTTTTTCAAGCCTATTGTGTTTGACTCCTTTCAGGTTGCACCAGAATGGGTTTAAGCAGAGTAAAAAGCTGGCCTTTATAAACTGGTAGTATAATGACCTCCTTCTTAAGTACCCCTTTTACTAGAGTGATGTGTTTGTCAAGTGGCTGTGGGTATGATGGTCTCAGACAGAACAGAATAAACTACAAAGCTTTTATCTAAAAAATACGGCTGCAGGTAGCAGGTCTGAAAGCATTAGGTCTGACCTATGAGTTGGGATGTGCATTCACAGCTTGTCTGAAGGCACAAAACTGCCTTTGTATAGCAAGTGCCATGATTGTGACACATCAGATCTATTACAAGAGCAATGTACAGCTGATACCCAAGAGACACATTTTAAGATTTGACAGTCTTATTGTGCATTAGGCAGTGCATACCAAAGAAGTGGAGTTGTTCTAGACACATACAGTGACTATTTTTTGGGACTTACAGATATCCACTAAGTCTGTGCCCAGAGCAGGAGGGCAGCAAGCTACAGAGAAACATAACTGGGATGCAAATATATGTCTTAAACATGCCAAAGAATTTTGCAGACTGCTTGTGGATGACTTGCAAGCAGCAGAAGTATACAATGAGCAAAGTGAAATTATTTGTTTTGCCTAAATTTACTGTTGACCTGGGGTGATTGCATGACAATTTCAGCTCCTCCGTGGGCTGTAATGAAAGACAGAGACTTCCTTGGAACAATTCAGAGCAATGACATTACATTCCTGTCTTGAATCCCTCTCTAAAGGTTTTGTCCGTTTTCCTCAGGAATTAGGGAGACTGATCTCTTACTTAGTTAAATTAGATTGTAAATCAACACATATAGTTCAACTTGTCCACTTGAGAGACCTTTTTGATATCCTGCTGCCATGCTTACACAGACTCTACACTATGGTGTTGCGTTAGCGATGCTGCGCTTCTGCGTTAGGAGGGACCAAGGTTTGTCTGCCTAATTATACCAAGCACATGAGTGCACTTTTAATGCTGGAAACATCTTGTGTGGCTGATTTGGGTGCACGGCAGGGAAATAAAGACTGCCTTTTGCACCTCAGATCAAAGGCTTTGACTGAAGGCTGCCCTGCAAAAAGACTCAGATGTTCTTGGATTGACACAAACACTTTAGAGTCTAGACAAAAACTGGAAAATAATAGAGATAGCAGAGATTTGCAAAAGAGCTACTTGGATAATTTTTCTTGTGATTTGAGTGTTGTGTACAGTTATAGAATTACTTAATCAGGTAGTTTGCCTGCTCAGGAAAATAAATGTCAATAAATTGATAAAAGAAACTGTCATCTGTTTATTCTTTTTAGCCTTGAAAAGGAAAAAAAAAAAAAGGTATCCTAGAAGTGTTGTCATTTTTAAGAACTAGTTTTGGCTTTAACTAGCAATATTTTATGGACACAGACAGTATTATTATTATTATTATTTATGGACAGTATTTTATTTACACCACTAAATCAGTGCCAGATCATTTGCTTTGGGTCATTGTAATCTGAGACTACTAGAATTTTGGCTTATTTGTCAAACTGCTTACTGTCATTTTTTTTTAAATTATCAAATTAGCTATGTTTGCCTAATCTTCTTTATGAATGTGTTCCCATTCTTTGTGAGAGTAATGGCATATTTTGCTTCAAATATTGTCAACCCGGAAAGCTATGTGAGAGGAAATTATGCCATGCCATAATATATGCTGCAGTAGTGGTCACTTTTCCAAACAGATTTTTCCCATAGTGTTCTTAAATCCTGCTTTCCAAATAAATTAATACCTAGATACCTGGAAGTATCTTATTTGGTAGGCTTAAATTCAGATTGCAATTGTAACTAATGTTCACATAATGCCTCTCTGTTAAAAATCCCGTAATATTTGACAATTAGATAATATGCCATACCTGATTCTCTAAGGCAATGACTGTCCCATAGAGAAGGCATTTACTGTTAATGGAATACAAAGCTATACCTTATGAAATGCAGCTCAACATGGGATGCTCTTTGGGCTTCCATGTACCTGGCAGTTTATAATCCAGTATGAGTTAGATGAAAGCGAGAGATTAAAGTCATACATTCACCTACCAATGTCAAAATGAGGTAAATTAATGGCTTAATGAGATTTATATGAATATATTATAGAGTAATAGAATCATTGAATGTTTTGGATTGGAAGGGACCATAAAGATCATCTAGCTCCAAACCTCCTGCCATGGGCAAGGACATCATCCACTAGACCAAATTTTACCCAGAGCCCCATACAATCTGCTCTTGAACATCTCCAGGGTTGGGAGTATAGAGCCTCTCTGGGCAATTTGTTTCAGTGCCTCACCACTCTTTATAGTAAGCAATTTCTTCCTTATATCTAATCTAAACTTTCCCTTTTTTGGTTTAAAGCCATCCCCCCTTGTCCTATCACCGCACGCTATTGTAAAAAGACCCTCAGCAGCTTTCTTGTATGCCCTTTTAGGTGCTGGAAGGCTGTTCTAAGGTCTCCCGAGAGTCTTCTCTTCTCTAGGCTTAGCAGTCCCACCTTTCCCAACCTGTCTTCATGGGACAGGTACTCCAGCCCTGTGATCATCTTAGTGGCTCTTCTCTGGACTCATTCCAATAGGTCAAAATCTCTCTTGTGTTAAGATGTATTTATATCCTAATATGCATTTTATTTCAGCATCTCTTTTTAAAGAAGATCTTGAATTACCAGTTTATTAATATTGTTTACAAAATAAATCTTCCCTAAATTCCATGTGATTTTAGTATGACTTCATTTGGAAAATATTTTTGTCTCCTCATGGAAGAGCTATCACAAAATATTAAAAGACCTAGCCATTACATCTGGCCACAAATACATTGTCTGTGATCAAACCAATAAATAATTTCTACCAATTGTTTCTCTGACTGAAATGTCAAATATTTTTGTCTGTGAAAAACAGAAAGACTTTCTTGCCTGTTCCTCAGACTGTTCTGAAGAAGCATTAAAAAACTTGGCTGAGTAAGCACTCTACTTTTAGAGTTTTCAGGATTTTTTAGTCTTACTTACCTGATTTTTTAATTATGAGGCAAGTATTTCCAAAAATGACATTAACTAAAAGTAACCACAGTGAAAACAATTTTGTGGGTTTTTTTTGTCAGATTTCTGGAAGCCTTAATCCTGCAAATAAATGCCTGTCTATAACTTCACTTACATAAGTGGTCTCACTGAGCTAAATGACTCTGCTTGCACATGCCTGACTGCAAGCTGTGACTCAAGCTGTGTATTTTAGTGGTCTGTGGAAACTTCAGACATGTAATTTTTTTTGAGAGATACCCCTAATTGTAAAAGTCAATGTTGCTTTACACAAAGTGTGTTTTGCTTTCAAAGGTAATTTTCCTGTCCTTCAAGATAGTGATTTCACCCCAAACTCATGAAGTCTGACAAAACAGGAAAGAAGAGGAGTACATCTCCAAGAGAAAGGTGAAAAGTTCTTAAAAGGTGGTTTACAACAGCAGTAAAATATTATATGTGGTTATTCAAAGAATGTAATTAATGAACAAAATGAGCTTCTGTGGCTTTAAGTATATTTTGGCCTTTGAAAGAAATGCATATTCATAGAACTCAACCTACCAGATACGTTTTTATAAAACTACACAAAAAATACATTATGACTTTGCTATTTTCTCTTACTTCCTCTCCATCATCTTAATAAATATTCTTTATTCAGCACCCAAACTAATGCTGTCATAAGAAAATTGTGGAAAAGTGTGCCAATACCCAGTCCTACCCACCGGTGACACTCTGCCACATGATTAAGCATGATCTTCCCAAAAGGTCAGAGAAAGCTGTTGGAATTTCTTCAGACCAATCCCCATGGTGTAGAGGGACTAAAGTGTTGCACTTTAATGACACAATGCTGTGTGGCAGAAAACCTTCTCCCACCACCCCCCGCAAGCTGTTCTTCTACTTCCTTTGAGGGATTGCTATACAATACTCCTAAGGGTTCCCATGTGCATATGCAATGAGCAAGTTTAATTTATGACCCTTGTTGCTTTCTAAATATTTGATCAAGTTGGTGCTCAGCACTGACTCATAAACCTTTAAAAGCTGGAAGTGGTAAACTGATTATTCACTGCACCTGCCCTCCCAATATGTTAGTAATGAAAGCTGCTAATCAGCAGTCATGGTGCTAAAAGTTTGCTACCTAAATGCTTGTAAAGTAAGGGCACAGCCCGCAAACAAAGGCATGGGAAGAGGAGGGGAAAGCAGGAACAAGCAAAATCAACAAAAATCTCTCTCAAGAAAAAAGGACTTACATGTTTCCTTCGCCATCATACACCCATCTAGTGCTGCCAATTCCTTCATAGTCTGAAGCCCAATAATACAGGCATGCATTAAGGTGCAAGAGAAACAGCAAGTATCCAGTTGTTCGAATGACCCTATAGAAGCCAAGAGATTCCTGTAAAACAGCTTACATTTTCCCTCCTTTTTAATATAGAACCCATTCCTTCTTTGGATCAACAATGTTTATATTAAGCATCTACTATGTAGTTCCCCACCTGTATTGATTCTGTAAAAAAAATAGCTGGCAGTTACCCATTTCTCATATTTGTCCAAGGTCAAATAAATATCTTTCCTAGAATATTTGCCATGGGGTAATTTTTTAAATTATGGTTCCCTGAGGAATTTATAGTCCACATCTTTAAATGGCTATGAATATTCACAGAAATTTGAAGCTATATTGATGAGGCTAGAGGGTACAAACTAATGCATTTGACAAACTTCCTTAAGACAGGCTCCAAACTTGAGAACCAAAGCCAAAAAGTGTCTGAGGTCAGAAATGAACTGCTTTGCAAGAGCTGTGTAAGGAAGACTGCATTAAATCCTCTCGATAATATGATTTAGCATCTACAGCAACAGTTACACCATTCCTAATCCCAGTTCTTATGCTTATGGCCAGTTCTTTGAGGAATACTAATGATGAACTACTTAAGCACCAAGCAGCTTTCTTTTTAATACAACAATATGATCTCATTGTATATCTTCTGTTCAGTGCATGCAGATCAAAAGTAAGATCTCCTGGATTTAGGTCTCCATTCAACTATTCATACAAGCAGGGGTTAAACAAGCAGGAAAAGTACAGGGCTTGCCTAAACACAGAGAGGCTGGTATGTAATGAGTTTATTTGCTACAGCTAGAATTGAATGCATTGTGGAGTCCAGAATAACTATGTGGTTTTATGAAAATTTCATGAGATCTGAATCAGTTGGTTCTATAAACCAAGTTAATGGGAGGTAGTATCAACCATTAATGTAGTTGCTTCTATGTTATGCATTCCTTTGTTCTTCAGGTGCAATTGCATGCCCTTCTTGGTCTCTCTGTGCCATTAAGCAATCTACCTAAGAGGACTCTTCTTTATGATGCTGACAAATGAATGCCATTTCTCTGTTTAAAAGTTGGTGTGCTTCCAGGACAGCTCTGTTTAGGATTGCAAGCTATTGAGAACAGCAGATAGCTGTTGTGACCTAGTAATATTGCAATACTAACCAAACAAGGTCTTGTGTACAAGTTTGAATCCATTCCATTGGGCTCCTGAGGTCTGAGAGAAGATTCTGAGAGCCTTTGCTACAATATATTTTGTTTCTCTAAACAGGTATTGAATCTGTTACAATGGGTACATTTAACATAAGTAACCTTTGCCATCTCTATTCCTACAAACTCAAACTAATTAGTTTGAGAAGAAAATCTACCCTGTCACATACACTTGCTGTGTAGAAATTTAGTTCAGTATTATTTACTTCTTTGGTGCCTTAAATTATGATGATACCAGCATCTCAGACCAAAAAAACACTGCTACATTACAATAAAATGTAGTAGTTTTCACAAAAAGCCTGGTTTTTTTAGATTTTTTAGCTCCTGCTTGTAATCTTCTTCTGTATAACTATCCCTGTTCTCCATTTGCCAATTAGCAAAACTGGGGGTCAATGTTTTTTGAAGCATGATGTAGAAAATAGATTCTAATACTTAGAGGCTGAAATTTACATTCTGTGAGAGATTTAATATTGGAAAATCTAAATGGGCCTGTGACCAGGAAGCAGACACAAGAAGCAACACACTGTTGTGGCACTCAACCAATATTATGCTAAAAAATGTCTAACAAGGCAAAGAGCTTTGCAGAGTAGCTGGCTCTGTCTTTCCAGCTACATTTTACAGGACCAGTGAGATCTTGCTCTGTGTGTCTTAGCCTTTCTAAATGAGTGCTTTGCTTGTTTCTTGACATGCAAATAAACACCACATCCTTCAAAATTAAGCTAGCTTGAAGACATACACATCCCTTTCTCAGCTTGTTCTTTGAACAATCATTTCCCTTTCCCCATATTTTTATATAATGCGAAACTCTGTCCCTTGCAAAGCTGTTTATTTGGGTAAAAATGGGTTTGCAAATTTGTTCCCATTTCTTATAAATCCATATACATACAACATTACTGTTGCATACAAGTTAGTTACTTGATTCAGAATTATCTATATTAAAAAACCTGTATCTCCCAGTACTCACTGCAACATTATACACAAAAGTCATTGAATTATTACTCCAAAGAGCAAAGGACATAATATGGAAAATAATTACTTTTAAAACTATTACCTTTAAAACTTATCGACATTAGAAAAAGTTAAAAACCATAAGCAGGAGAAAGCCCATTTTTTTAATAATATTAGAAAATCGAGAATATAGGGAGGCAGTGATTCAGAAACTGACAAGAAATATTTTCATCTTGTGGAAATTCAGAAAAGTCCTCTCTTGAACCAACATGGATGAAAAAAAAAAAGCCAACCAAACCACAAAGAGTCTTCAATAACTAAAAAGAGAGGGCAATATAAGAATAAATCTTGTGGAGCTCAGTATCTCAAAAATACTATCATAGAACTTTCAAACTTCTAAGTTTTGTTTTATTTCCCAGGTACATGAAAATATGAAAGAAATGATATTTCAACCTCCCTTTCAAATTTGACTAGTTTTTAAATTTTGCAAAATATCTCATTTAAATGTATAAGTATCAAGTTCAATAATCTCCGAAACAGAATAAGATGGTAAACAACATATTCTTGTTTCTGCAGCAACAACACACAGGAACAATACAAGCCCCAAAACTGGAACAGGGAAAAGAATCTGTTGGTGTAGGAACTGCACAAGATAAACTAGGGCTGATGACACTGACAGTGTCATTATTGACAGTAGATGTCAATAATGGTGACAGAGTAGATGGGTTCATTGGGCCTCAACAGCAACAGTGACAGCTGAGGGGCCTGTGAAACTTGCCAAAACTATGCCCATGGACTGCTTGAGCTGGATCCAGAACTCTTCCTGTCAATGCAGAAGGTGAAAACACAGTTCAGTAGGCAACAGTTATGATCACTATTTGAGAACTATGCTGAATTGATCCCCGTTCCAAATGTAGTCAATGCAGTGAAGGATCAAGTTTCTGTATTTGCCAGGTTCATGGGGAGAGCATGTTTGAAGAAAAATGTTGACACAGGCTCAAGCTCATAACTCTTATTAAAGTATAAATAAACAGCTACTGAGGATTTGAAACTGCTACTAGCAATCTAAAGAAACTGTTCTTTAGTTCTTTCACTAAAGAAACTGCTTTCTGATTCTTTTGATCAATTAAATTTTGGCTGGAAACTCAGTTTGGTAAACATTTTGCCTGAACCGGTCCAGCTGAACTGAGCTAAATTTTATATGTGAGTGAAGTCTTACATATATTATTTTAATGATTACAATAAAGACAGATATTTTAAACAAACTTAAATAGAACAGTTAAAGACATATCATATTCCATCCAGTGCTTAACTGACAACTCATAAAATCACATGAAATGTATCCTGTGCCAAACTTTGCATGCTACTCAAGTTTTATCAGCACATACCTGTAGATGTATGCTTTTTCCATGATAGCTTCCAAACGATCATTAAACTCAAAAAATGTGTTATGCTGAATGGGAAAAAAAAAATGAAGGTAATCCAATCACTATTCTTCAGTACACATTGTCTTATAATAGTACTGACATTAATTAACATGCATATTTTGAGAATGGATTTTTCAATAATCAAACTTTCTTTAAACATTGTTCTGGTTCCAGCCAGGACAGAGTTAATTTTTGCAGTAGCCAAGGGAGTGGCACGGCTAGGACCCAGAGGTTATTCCAACCATGTTATGGTTGTATCCAGGGGTGGGGGAAAGGGTCTCTCTTCTAGGGAGAAGTGGTTCCTCCTCTTTGAGGAAGTGTGGGAACCGTCTGTTATTGATTGCTATTGGAGAGTTTTTTTCATGCGAATAAGTCCTTTCTTACGCTATTTTTTATTAACATTGTTGCTGTTACTGTTTGTTTTCTTATTTCATTGGTGTTTCCAGAAAATTGTTCTTATCTCAACTCGTGATCTTTGCCTTTTGTGCCTCCAATTGGAGGGGGGAGGGGGAGCAGCATGGTTTTAGTGCGAGTACTAAACTGGAGAACCATGACAAACATTTAACTAAACT
>JAWWMO010000083.1:124840089-124856828 GCA_035047845.1 Dendrocincla fuliginosa
TGGAGGGGGGAGGGGGAGCAGCATGGTTTTAGTGCGAGTACTAAACTGGAGAACCATGACAAACATTTAACTAAACTGTCAACTGAAAAGCAAAGATAAAAATTAAATTAAATGGTTTCTTGGGTGTTAAGTGTCTCATTAATTTGATTACAGAAATCACCTTGCTCTTTTGGTCAGGCTGCTACAGATCAAATGATTTTTACTTCCTCAAACATACATAATTGCTTCGGCAGCTTGATCACTGAGAATTACATGCCTAAAACCTCCTTATTTTCTGTTTATAAAATTCCAGTAATTCTCCAGTAAGTGACCATATGTATCAACAGCCACACACTGCATGATTCTGTGCAGTAGCAACTGCAGCTGTACCAAATTCTTCCTGTTAAGTCGTCGACCTTTAGTGGTAGCTTTTAATATTTGCATATAGCTTTTTTCTTTGTTTTTGTTCAATATACAACTGTTTGCCTAATATGAAGTCTATTTAGCTTTTCATTCTTTCATATTATTTTGGCTCTGATTTATGGAATTTTCAATATTTTGTTGAATATTGAAGTGAAGAGCATTCTCATTTCAGAGTTCTTGTGTCTCCTCCAGTGTTAAATGAAAGATGATTCTTTGTCAAGATGTTGACTGTATGAAGGGGAATGTATTTAACTGCAGAGTGGCCTGATTAGATACTATCTAATACTATACTATTAGATACACAGAGATACTGTGTTCTAATCCCTTTTTGGACCCCTCATTACACAATTCCAGATGTCTTTGGACTCAATAACAAAAGTGGGTTTATGCTTGATAAATACTCTGTACATAGTTTACATAGTCCTTAAAATTCCTTCCTTTGCTTTTAAAGACCTGATATAAGCACACAAGGGAAAAAATGTTGGCATTAATTAGTGATATTTTTTAGAGCTTTTAAAACTAAACAGGTAATTTGAGATTAATCTAATTTAAATAATGGAAAAAAACCCAGCTTTAATCACAAAATACCTTCTGAAAGTAGGAATTAAAGTGGGAAGAGAAATAAGAGAATAAGCTCTTAATTTGGCCAGACTGTGGCTTGTATTTTTTGTTGGTTTATTTACTGATGTAGCTTAGCCGGAAGATATTTCACAATTTCTAAATTTCATATTCCTAAATATTATAAAAAACTTTCTGTTGGGTTGCAAAACATTTATGCATGGTTAGCCATTCATCACTAACACAGATCTTACCTTTAGCATCTTGTTTATTCTAAGTGCTGGATTAAATCCAAAGAAGAAGTATAAAAGTTCAGTTGGAATTACGGATATCAGATCAAGCTGTTGAAGAGCAGAGAGGTCAGTTTAAGCTTCACAGTAATCATCATGCATTTATTTGCTGTCAAAAGCCTGCTTAGATTGAATCATGACTGCAATAATATTTGAAGAGTCAGCATGCTAAACATGTAGCTTCCCAAGCACTGGCAGGCAAGATTATCTCTTTGTAAACACCAACAGCTTTGCCCTGCTTTTAAGGCCTCTGTTTCATGGGGTTTATTAAAAGTATCTCATATATTTGATTATTAATACATACTGTTATTTCAGTTGTAGTTCTGACAGGACTGAATTGTTAGGCATGTGGCTGGTGAGTGGAGGTGGGGACATCACTCCACAAGCATGTCTTAAAAGTCCTTCAGGTTTTAAAACCTTCAACTTTTAAAGCCTAAAGCAATCTGGGGCAACACAATGAATTAGATTCCTTGCTTGAAACCTGCAGAAGCCATGTGTTCCAAACAACAAATTCATCATAGTTCAGTTGGTTTTTTTTGGTTGGTTTGTTTGATTTGGTTTTGTTTGTCTTTTTGGGTTTTTTTTTAATAGATTTTGTCTTCTGTATTATTTGGATGCTGCTTCTTCCCATATCACTAACGTTTTCAACATCTCCCTGCAGTCCATCAAATATGTGATTACTCTTCATATCTGCATACTTTATTCTTCCCAATAATTCTGTGGAGAGAAGGAAAGCTGTGGCAAATTTATCTTTGCCTTTTTAAAGATCCTGTGATGCCTCGTTCCGTTGATGTTATTGTCTGGGAATAAGAGAGGGATGTGGAACTGTAGGCTTCACCTCACTGTGATCAGAAATGCCTTTGCTCCCAGGGGTGTAAATTTAATTGGCAGAAACTAGCCTGTAGCACTGACTTTTTATTCCATGCAAGTAAGAAGCAGTTAAAACCCAAAATCTGTGCAAAGCAAGAATTGATTGAGGACAAACAGCCCTTTATGGTCTCTCTCTCCCTCTCTCAGACAGGTGTCTAAGAGGAGGCAAAATTTAGTTAAAAGTGCTTTAATATCAGTAGCTGTTCATTAGTACTTAGCCATATGACAAATTCCCGGATTATATCTATACCTTGCACATGGTAAGTAAACTCAATATTCATGAGTTTCTCCAGAAATCAAGAGCACTAAATATAAAGCAAGTGTGAACTTAAAACCCTATGAACCACTTAACTAGCTTTAAGTTTGATTCTCTCATACTCACTTGCCTGTAGAGTGTATATTCTGCACTTTTGGATAGCTTAATCTCAAGTATATAAGTAGTGATACCACACTCACCGACAAAAATCTAACTGAAACAAAGCAGGTGCAAAAGTACTTACAGAAGAGGAGGGGGCAATAACTGAGTAGTGAGCTCAGTGTCACAGAGCTGTATCTAAATGAGGAATTCAATAAACTACCTATCCTCTGTTTGCAAAAAACTCCCAACATTTAGGAACAACATGAACAATTCTCCTGTATCAAATGCATCTTTATTTTTACAAAGTTCAAAGAGCATCAAAAATCATAGTTTGAATTTTTGACTTCTTCTGTGAGTGTTGAGCTGTTCAGTACCACGAGGTACTTCATAGGAGTTAACAGAACAGAGTTGTCATCTAACTACATGAATTTTAATTTTGTTTAATGAATCTCTGGTAAACAGTGCTATTGTCTTTAGCGTGTGCTGGGATGACCTCACACAAAATCATCAAAACAGAGAATTTTATTAATTCCATTCAATTAATTTATTATAATTCCCAACTAATATTTAGAATAGTATTTATAATTATCCTGCTTTACAATTAAACACTGTTTATGGAGACGGCAATCTGCAGCTTGTGAGCACTGATATGCCATCGAGTTGATGCTTTCTGGTGATATTCTTAAACCAACAGTGATATTCAGTGAATGGAAAAAAATCATGTGAAATCCTACAGCAGAACTTCATATTGATACCAGTAACACAAGGTCTACTTACCCGAAACTTCAAAGTGCTGTGGTAGAATTTCTTTGTTTCCACTTTGTCTATCTAGTGTGATAATGAAAGGAGAAAAAGGCAATGTCAAGAACAGAATGCCAAGAATGAGATTCTGCTACTCAGTAATAATAATAATTATCTTCTGACAGTACAGATGATGACAGTTAATGATGGTCTAAAAATATGAATGGAGGGAGAACTAGAACTTTTATTAGTTCAGTTTACAGTACATCAGATTTTATTAGAACTGCTTCAGAAAATGAGGTTTGGAGCTTGTCTGATTTTTTCGAATCTGGATGTTGGTCTACAAAAGTACATTACGTTGTTTTCCCACAAAATTGGGAAACCTCAAGGCATCAGTACCACTTAGTGCCTGACCCTTCAATTTCAGGGTGAAAAACTCCATTTATCTGCAATGATTCCAAGAAAAATGCAGAGTGTTTCTAATGGTGTTATACAAAATTAGATCTTGGAAAGCTGGCATTAACATGCGAGCATTATTAGCATTATGATAATCAACATTGCATTCATTAGTAATGATTAGCTCTTTATTTTTAAATTGTTCTTCATGGGAACTGAGGCTAATACCTTAATAAGAAAGGGTAATCACAAGTATCTAAAGAAATTTATCTATTTTTATACTTTCTGTATGTGTATCAGAGACACTTTAAAAAGAGCCTCAAAATCCTAAGCATAGTTTCATGCCAACTTTCACTATTGTCAGTTTAAGCATTAAACTAAATGAAGGAGATCAGGCAGTAGATGATCTCTTTGTGCATTAAAATCTATGAACTGTACAAACAGCTTCAAGGGAAATACAAGATAAGCTTCCCATGTTAGAGTTTTAGCTGCGTTCACAAAAATTGAGTTTTGTTGGATTTAGGCAAGATTGCTAGTTACTGAATGTCTTGGTGTGGACAAATACATTACACTGCACTGCATTTAGCATCTATTCAAAGGATATTTACACAGCTTTATCTGTAAAGGTATCAGTAATATTGTGTATGTACAATGCATAAATTTTTATGTAAAAGCAATGAACTAAAGCTAGTTCCAAATTGCATTTGAGGATATATAATTTTGAATTTCCTGTCTGTTAGGCACAGTAATGTCATGCTGAAGTTATCAAAACTATTTTTTTTATTTTTTTTTTAAATAAGAAGTTAAAGAATCAAAAGTAGGGAAGATTATAAAGAAAAGTTAATATTCTAGATGCCCTTTTGGTGTGTTAAGGACAAGCTGTCACCCTTTTCAGATACTTGCTTAAAAGTTTATTTTGCATTTTTCTATAAAAAGGTAACCCAAAAACAGTTGCGAGAATTAAAATTCAATGTATATATTTCCCCCAAAATAATATCACCAATAAATTGCTTTCAAAGTATCCTAAAAATCACAGGGATTTGCCCCAATTTTAGGAAAAAAAAATCACAGTCTCACAATCTGTGAGAAAACATGCATATCCTGTCCAACCATAGCAGAATAGGCACTGTCTTCAACTATGATTCTGGTTCAAGGCAAATAAAAAATTTCACACAAACATGCAAACAGATGAATACATGCATGAGTACATGATTATGAGTACATGTCAGGGTATGTGCCCATTTCAACTGCTCTCATCTGTTACTTTCAAGCCTATTTTTTTCTGTTTTTACAACTGTAAGCAATGGATATGTTCTTTCCACATAGGAGAATAGAAAATCAGTGAAAAATGGAAGGTCAGTGAAGTAGAATATATGTATCCTTTGGTAAAAAAAGTTACATAGATTTGACATAGTGAGAAGAAAAAGAAGCAGATTGGAGGAATTTGTGTATTCTACCTTAACAGAAAACTACTACCCATGGAAATCCCACTTCCAGTACTTACAATTATATCTCCACCTCTTATAAATCGCACTCGGGGCTGGAAAATCAGTAAGTCACAGAGGTAACAGATATCACACATGACATCAATGGCAAACCAATATATTTTGTTACTTGGAGTTTGATATGGGAACACATAGCGAAGGGGGATGAACCAGCAATTCCAGTTATAGGCGATTGTCACAAGCATGAGCCATCCTACGTAACGACGATCTGAAAGAAAAAGCATTGAATTTACAGGATGAGCTTAGAGTGTACTGTCATTCCTTTAGAGACATTTATTCTGCAGCCTCTGGGAATACTTCTCCTCAGAGCAACCTAGCATTCTCCCTTTTTCAACAGGACTCGCTGCTAAAGTGATATAGATGGGAACTAGGAGTCACTCAAGGAATTTGCAAACAGGAAAAAAGATGAGTCAGTGAGAGCATGTAGAATTTTATGCTTCTGAAGAAACTTGATACTATAATTTTGCATTCTGCTCATGTGTGTTATAACTGACAGAAGAATTATTTGGCCCTAATGAATGGTACAAATTATAGCTCAAAAAAATTGGGTTCTAGCTGTGGTTGGTTTGCATACCATGTTTGTGCATACCATCTTTACAACTGGTGTCACTTTTCTTGTCTTTTTCCTGGTTAGAAAAATGTCATTTAGGGCAGGACCTCTGCATTCCTCTGAGTTGCAAACTGGAATATGTATCCTATTGTGTCTCACAGGTGCTATGTATCACTTCGATATGACTTTACTCCATTCTATTGCATAGTTTTTAATTCACCTGTGTATGAGTCTATGGTCTCTGGTAGCTTCAGATATTGCATGTACTTTTTCAGTGGACGTCTTTTGAATTTACAGCACAGCATATCGCAGTAATGATCCTCCTCTGGCTTTGCTTCTGCCTCCTCTTTCTTTTCTTCCTTTTTTTCTTCTTTTTTTTCTTCTTTTGGTGGGGGTGGCTTCTTTGGTGCTAGACAAATAGAATGCCACAAAGGGTGGTGTTTGAACAATGGCTTAATAACTACACCCTGTTTTAACATGAACAAGAGCTTCATCATGTTAAAATCTCTTCTAAAAACACTGGCAGTGACTAAAATTGCAATTTATTATCCTAAATGCATTAGAAAAACAATTGGAGAATAAAATCACTAGTATAAATGTGTGCATCTGCTATCACAAACAGGACACTTATGTCACAGAATATAGTATCTGTATTGCTGTATTTTCCTGGACAGTGCCCACAAGTTATGTCTTTTATAAGACTGACAAGAAAAAAGTTAATTCATAATTCATTATTCATTAATACAACTGGGCATTTCTCTTCACATGACTATTGTTAAGAATGCATGCAGTGAGGATGGAAATAAGAAATGCCACCTATGCCAGGGGCTCATTTCCCCCCTCTCCTGAGACCTGATATGCAAGATGCAGCAGGTGAAACTCGTGGGAAGCCTATGGTTTTATATATTCCTAGTCTTACGAAAGCCTTGTGGCATTCCTTTGACCCCAGTTCTTCTATGTTTGGGCTGGATAATGTTGTGCACATGCGTCCTATTAATTCTGATGGCTTTGCCTCTGATTAAGATGCACAATCTTAGCAGTAAACTGGCAAACTAGATCTACAATAATTTAGGAAACAAATGGTTGCTAATTCTACAAAGAGAACAAAAGAGGTAAATGATCAAAGAAATAATTAGAAAAAAAGGAATTTCTTTATCACATGGTAGAGTTTATAATTCTTCCGGTAATACTTTTTACAGCTTTTTAAAAAGCACTTAAGCGATAAACAGCTTCTAAAAAGTGTCAGAATATAAAATCACCACAGTCAATTCTTTGTGAAAAGGACAAAAAAGGTCAAACTTTCCTCTGAAGAGGAAGAATGTTGATTTATGTTTCATATTTTGTCAAAAATCAGTTATTAATTCACATTAACTGAATTTGGTCTATTCAAAGCATGAACTTAAAGTCCTCGGTGTGTCCAGAGGATTTCTGTCAAGGCTGAATTTCTTTTTAATTTATTTACAAAGCATATCTCATATCAGAGTGACTAATATCCATTCATAATATATGTATGTTTCTTCTTTGTATGTTTGAGATTCATCTCCATGAATAAACATATCTGGGAGCTATTTTAAAATACAACCTCTTGATAGGAATGATTCTAGATACTGTCTCTGTAAGGCTTCCCCCCAGATTCTTCAGTGATGGGGTTCAAAGGGAGTTTGTAGCTAGGGACCTAGCTTATTGCAGAGAAATAGGGATAATTGAATTCAGTGGGCACAAACTGATCCTTTTTAGTGCATAAATACAGTGCACTTACAAAAAAAAAAATATCACTTTTTTTTCTGTTCCCTCAAAATAATTTTCAGCTTTAAACTCAACAAATGCACAGCTATTTCTGGAGTCACTTACAAGCTGTAGGACTGCCTTCAGGTGAAGACAGCACTGGGTCATTCAGCTTTTCCTTATAGATGTTTGCCCTTTCCCGCATTTTTTTTACAATCTCTTGAAGTTGGGCATCAGCATACTCATTTGTTTGGAAACCTGAAGGAGTTGGCTTCTGTGTGCTAATTAAAACAAAAGGGAAAAAAGCTTAATGCACTGGAAATCAATGGAAGGAAACAGTGATAATTCTATTTCTGAGTTGAAGTCAGACATTAAGTTTAGACATTTATTGAGAACAGTGCTTTTCACATCACTTAATTCATGCTAAGAAGAAACTTAAGTTTTGCTTAAACTTAAAACTCTTGCTTCCCGCTTATGCCAGCAGCACTCTGTATCAAGCAGAGGAGATTAGGGTACCCTGCATTGCCCACTACACTAATGACTTCCCACTGTTGCCTTTCACCAAGTGCTACCATGGCTATGTAAAGCCTAGAGCTAACATGATGCATTCACTAAGTGACAAGGCATGCTTTTCCCATTTGTGCATAAAAATGTGCTCATTATTATATAGTAATGTCCTAATGATGACAGAACATAACTGAGCTAAAGACTGAAATACAGGTGGGAAAGAAGGGACTATGCTTACTTGATGCTTCCTAATATTGGAAAAATTGATTTCATCTAGGTTTTTTATGGTTTGTTTTGTTCTAAACATGAGGTAAAAAAGTGCATCTGTTTTGATGGAAACAAAACACTGGTGTTCTTGTTGAGGTTTCTTCTTTTTCTGCCAGTGGTTTACTCAGGGTCACAGTAGTGTTGAGCGGACATTCTGGCACTCACAGCACATCTTCAAACCTTAGGGCCATTTATTTTCAAACACCTGCAAACTCACATTCTGCACTGAAACGAATGCTTTCATTAGGATTTGTGCTTGCTGGACAGTCAAATAAAAAGTAATTCTTGATCAACTCCTTTGGGTTTATTCATATTTGAAATTTCATTCTCAATTATTGCTACTGTCTGATTAGGCAGACAGGCTGTTTTGGAGTGCCACTTAGCTAGCAGATGGGCCATACAATTGGAATTCCTCTATGTGGAGACCAGTACATGGGATTTTTTTCAACCCTTCCCTGCTGATGTGATACAGTGATGTCAGAGTTGGACAGAAATGGCTGTGACTGGCACAGGGCAGCTCAAGACCTTCTCCCACACAGGTCACAATTGCTACTCTGACCCAAAACCCTGATAGCTACGACCAATACATGGGTGCAGTAGAGAATTGTTCTTTCCTTCTTAACAGTCTTTCAACTTTGTCCCAAATGTCATGGGCATGTGGATGTTAGAGCAAGAGAAGAAACAGATCAGGAGCGAAATATGCTTGAAATATCCAGATTCTTGAGAAAATCTTCCCAAAGGTGAGTAGAAGGAAAGTGTATGACAGCACCTTGAGTACGGGAGAAATGAAAACCACTGCAAAGTGATCTTTGAATAAACACCATGGCTCCTCAAGACCTAAACCTACTTTGAAGTTCTAACAGAAGGAGCTGTAACTAAAAAAGGAGAGTGTCAGAGTGGGAGGTGTGTAGCTTTTTGAGAAGCAGAGTTTTCTGGAGACACAACACACATCACAGTGTCCAAGGAAGTATAATTTAAGCATGTAAAAATCCTTCAGCAATAAAACCATTGGATAAAATAGAGATATGCTGTTGAAAGCAGCAGGAGAAGCAGAAGTTTGGAATTATATGCTTGTCATTTTGCTAATTTAAGTCTTGTGAAGTGTCTATTTCTTAAAACTCCACAGATAAGCTTAATCAAAGCAGTTCTGATACATTTTGTAATCTCATCACAGTACCTTTTGTGTCACATATTTTGTCTGCTCAGGCCATCTGCAATGTAATGAAATCCTTTCTTGTTTTGAGCTAGCATGTCACAATTAGTTTTTCAGCTTCTATGCAAAGAATTTAAAATAATTCTTAGTCTTTACTGTTGCTGTACTTGCTCAGGGCAATAGCTGCCTTAGAGATAAATACACTTATCACAAGTGCCATGCCAAAGACCCCTTCTATCTGCTTTCTAGGGATAACCTGTAAATTACATGGGATTTTCTTATTTCACAGACTTTCCAACAAAAATTAAAGTCTCCTCTATCATGAATTTGGTGCTATGTCTTTGCAGCGTAGCACAGGAGAACTGTGTTTCTATTTGGTACTGATTAGACTCTATGTGACTTAGTTTAAAGTGATTTTCTCCACAGTTGATGAGAAATTGATTTTCCTTGCCCTACTTCTCATTTGACTTGCATTACTTCTCCTCTATTATTTTCCAGTAACTAAATGCTTACTTTAAATTTTCATGTGTTAATACAGATGGAGGAGGCTGCATGTTGAGCACAGCTAATCTGAAGATGTTTATTGTGCATTTGCTTTGTGTGGAGGGGCACTTTAAATTGCCATGGTTAATGAAGCCCATTCAAACTTCACTAAATCACTTTTAATAGACTTGACTACTTGTCTCATTAGATGGTGCTGGGATTTGTCTCCAAGCTATTATTCTTTAAGTAAATTTATCTCTGACTTTTGTACAATATGTTACAATAGGCCCAGGTCTATGTTACTTACTAGACCATGTAGTCCTTTACAGAGTGGAAATGTTTATTCCCTGAGAAAGTAATAATTTCATGTGGCCTAGGAATTGAAAGTCAGAACCACAACTCATATACTATGCACACTTTCTTGTTATTACCTCACACATATTTTGTTTAATAATATTTTGTTTATTTTTGTTTAACAATAGCAATATATGTAACATGAGAACTATAATAATAATGTAGTTTTCTGATATTTTTCACTTGTATATTTTATTTTTTAACTTGTAGGTTTAAACTTGTTTGTTTAGTGAATAAAATCACAGTGCCTTAACTCTCACTATGCCAGCAGAAAAGATTTAGACAGCTACAGCATAGTGCAAGAATACAGCCTTGAAACAGGCTATGGAAATACTGTGTTGAATGTGCTAATGTATGCAACAGCTATTAAGTATTGTGGCTTGAAAGTTTTCTGTGCTAAGAGTTCAAATAAACAGAGATAAAGAAATGCAATAGTTATTTCAGAATAAAAGAAGTTTAACCTCTTCTAAGTTGCAATCTAGAGTTTAATTACTTCTTTCTTTTTGGCCATGAACACCAAATACCTGAGTTGGATTCCATCTTTTCTCTAGTAGCAAACCCCTGAGAAAATATATTTCATAAATGTGTATGCTGCTGCCTGAAAAAAATCCACACCACGTTTTGCTGATTTCAGTTATAATCTTTTTTTTTTTCAGCACTTAAAAAACTTTCTCCTAACTACATGGAAACAGAGTTCTTGATCTTGCAATAGAGCTTTTAACGCTTTTATTGAGCCATGACACTGTGATTTATGATTGTATTTATGACCTGTACCTGGAAAAAATAATTTGTTTTTCTGTATAAATTATTGAGAATCTCTAATTCAGAAAATCAATTTTCAGAAGTGTATGACAATGCATGGCTACACAAATGTACACAAAACATGATGGTATAGCTGAGAAACATTTCAGTGAGACAAAAATAAGTAGTTCCAGGCATTGTGAAATGTATTGGTTCAGAAACTTATCCACAATCTGACAATCCCATAGTAATGTCATAGAAACCTGAACCCTCTAAGTGCCTGGAGTTCCAGGTCTAAGTTCGCAAACCCTAAATTACTAGGAAACCTAGTGTAACAGTAAGCCTGTGAAGATGAAGAAACCAACCAAAGTGCCTTTTAAACCTGAGGCTTTTTTATTGTATTGTAAAATGGAGTTTGCTTTTTCCCCTGAATCACCTTTCTCCTTCCCCAGACCCCGTGGGAGAAAACCCTTTGTCTTCCTAATTAGTATGCAAGCCTTGGCCAGGCTATGTGAAACCCCCTCTGATTGGTCTGTTGTTAACCCTTCCCCTTGAATCCTGTAGGCTGTGAAGCCCTTATAAAAACCCTGGCCAGGTGAATAAACTTCCTCTCTCTGCTTTCCTGCCCCACTGTGTGTGCGTGTGTCTCTTTGCCAGGATGTCTGGAGACCACGTGGCCCCGAGAGGGGACGGGAAAGGGGGGAGCGAACCCCCCAACTGCCGTAACCTAGCAGTAGAGAAATAACATGTCAGTCGTCTGCTTGGTATAGGAATAGAGGTATTCCAAAAAGCTAACTTTAACTACTTTGATTATGCTCCTTTTATTTCAATAGAAGGCTTCCCAGAAGAGAGGCTCAGAATGGCTGAGCTAAGTTTTTGCTGTGAATTGCCTGTAGAAGGAACTTACCCTTCTGCTTTACCTGCACATGAAACTGATGGGGTTTTAGGAGTGAGCTTCAATATTTTCTTTTATGATGTTGATACCAAATGTGCTAATGATGTTTCATAGGACATTAGATTTGGAAGATTAAAAAGCAGGAATGATTCCTATACAGGAAAATTTGAATTATTTAGTCTAAGTAATAGAAATAAGAACAAATCTAATGCTCCATACTGCAGACATATACTTAGAATCAAATTGAGAATTTCTTCTGAAAGTACTGGGATCATCAGATGCAGGTGACATAAGGATAAATATCTGAGTGTTTAGTCAACAGCAAGTTGCCTCTGAGCACTACGTAATCTGGATATTAAAAACACAGGTGCAAAAGTGACTCCAGAATGCATATGACATACTGCTAGGAAAGAAAGTATTAATATTGGGATACAAGCCAATGTGAGAGTTATTCTGACCAGTTATATTCAAAAGGTGAATTCACATAGGAGACTATTAAGTCTCTTAGAATGGCCAAGGCTACTGGGAACATGGCTTTAGAAATGACAGCAAAGCAGATTGAGAGGCAATAGGATCATTGTCTATAAATTCAAATTTTGTTGGAGAACCACATAGGGAAAGGAAGTATTTGAGCTGAGGAACAGTAAGAATATTGTAAGAAGAATAAATGTGAATAGAGACACAATGAATTAATATGAGCTAAATGTCTGAAGAAAGTTTTTAAGCCCTTAATGACCAACATTCTAGGCAGTCTTTTAACATGAGTGAGTAGCAGTTGAAACAAATATGACAGATTTCAAAATTATAGTAGTTATGATCATGAAAACTGTTGTAGGCTGTGATTCCCAGGAAAGAAAAGAGTCTTTGAATCCTCTAATCTTTACAGTACTCTCTCAGAAGAATTCTGTCTCAGCACTGAACACACTTAGGTACCAGATTAAAATGTGAATAAGATTTTATTTTAATTAACAATTCTGCAATAGGAACTCTGCAAAAGAAAGTAGTATGAATGTTGAAGGTATCAATTAGCTGTTAAAAAAAAATCACCTTTCTTTAAGGCAACTGGTGATATAAAGTTGTTTAATTGCACTAGAATTTTACTGTGGTGTAAAAAAATAAGTGCAGCATAATTTCTAATACAAATTGCTTTAGAACAAAGGTATAGTATTCTAAGGATGTCATGTCTCATTTGTTTCTTATCTTGTGCTGTTGTGCCGTTGAGGCTTTTTTATCTGTAAGTGACTAAATCTGTCTGGGACATCTGCCACTTATCCGGAATTTTTAAAGATATTTCTCATCATATCCACATAATGTCTGTTACATTCAAACACACTTAAATGCAAACTCATTTACATAAGCATATAATAATCTATGGCTACCTAAAAAAAGTCTTAGAGTATGATCCAGTGCTGTACAAAGCTCATGAGCACAGCACAAATCCTTCTTTCATTTTTTTATTTTTATTTTTTATTAATATGCAGGGAAATAAAGTTAAAACACCATAAAATTTCCCATAGTAATTTTTTTAAAACATTACTCAAAAAGTCTCAAATTAGAAAAACCTAAATTTTCAATAGATGGTTTCCTTTCTCACCCATTTGCATACAGACCCTAAAATAATCATACAACCATAGGGCTGTAGAGAAGTTTGAGACATTTTATAATCCTTGTCCCCACAGCTCAAAGCAAGATGCAGGGTGACAGGATACACTTTTCAGCAATCTTCCAAACCTTCCAAACCTTATAATCCTGACAGATTTTTGTCTAACCTGTTCTTAAACATGTCTAGCAGTAGCTATTCCATAATCTTCCTAAAGAATTTATTCTAGTGCTTCACTACCTTCATTTTACAATTTTTTTCTCAACATAAATCTCTTTCAGTATAATTCGTCCTATGCTCCGTGAACATGGGATAAAATCTATTGTCCTTTCTGTTTAACCTCACTTTTTTCTGTTTGCACATTTTCATTTTCTCACTGTTTATGGGGGATTTTTTGTTTTGTGTTTTGGTTTTTTTTGTTTGGTTGGTTTTGGTGTGTTTTTTTTTTTTCTTTTTTTTGGGGGGTGGGTTTTTTGTTTGTTTTGGTTTTGTTTTGTTTCCTTTTTTGTTATTGTTTGTTGTTTTTTTTTGGGGGGGGGGGGAGGGTGTTTCCCCAAAGGGAAAAGATTTGGGACAAAGATAATAATTGTATGGACTAAGAATAATAGTTGATTTTATAATTTTTGGTGTGCAGAGGTGTGTGCACCTGGATAAGAATCTTTTAGCCGATAAAAGCTTCAGGAAACTATATTTCAACTAACAAAGTTAAAAATAAAAGAGAAAGAAGTGGTGGTATATATTCAGCTTGTGTGGCAACTAAAGTTGCTCCACTACTGGGAACCCTGGCAGACCTTTACAATATGTTGAACTTCATGCCATGCTGAAGTGTTAGCATGCTATGCTAATTGTATAAAATTACCTTGATTAGACCGTCTTTGTTGCAATTATACCTTCATTAGTGGAAAACTCTTATACAGCAACCTGTGTAGAAGCTCACTTCATGCACCTTTCCCAGGATCACAAAGAAATTTGGTGAGAGAGAGAACTCATTTGCCTGAGATGACTTCAAATTATAGCTATTTAAGACAATCTTTTCCCCTTCTGCAGGCTTCTGATACATTCTTTTCCAAATTCAGCAACAAAATAAGCATGTTCCCTGCAGACACAGATCACTACTCTCCTCCTCCTGAGTGTTATTTATCCATAGTGCTGAATAAGACTGTGTTGCCAGATCTGTTTGACTTTGCATCTCATCGTAATGTCTCCACATGTCACTGCTTCCTCTGTTCCTCTCTTTGCCTGTACAACATGAGATGTTTTAATTCTAAAGAACTTAGATTTGGAAAATGAGTAAATAACTGCAAACACAGTGTTTTAATAAAACATGCTGAACAAGTGTAAATATAGGCATGAATGAATACTTACACTTGTCATGAAGTAATAATCAGTTTTCTTTTACTAAATAATCGTAAGCATTATGTCTGCAATTTATAGGTCTCTTAGATTTATCAAGGAAAACACTGATATATTTGCAAATGTTTGGTACAAATGTTATTTAAGTATAAATTCAATTTATATATAAATGTTTTATATTGCACACAGTAATGTTCCTGTCACAATGCTCATTGCTTTGCTTTTTTCCCTGAAAATGACTCAACAGATAATAGCAGAGAGAATATTTTGAATAAATTATAATTTCTTCCTTTACAAATAAAGCTTTCTTCTTACTTTGAAAAATATTAAGTAAATGGAGGATTTACAAAAAGTACTTTTAATTAAAGAAATCAATCAGTGGAAAAATATTACAAATTATACCCTTAATTTCTTATGTATTCTAAAAGAAATAATTTCTTCCTTTTATACAACCAGAAATAAGTATATATGAATATTATGAGCATATAATTTAAAATAATGCAAGGAAAGAGGAAAAAAGAGCAACATTCCAGTCTGTAAAATGCTATATAATGACATTCCTATTCCTTTACTTGCTTCATTTAATCTTCAATGAAAAACTTCCTAATTCACTACATTTTTAATTTCAAGCTGCCTACTTGATTGTCATGCATTAAATAACATGAGTAACTGCATCCTACAGAATGATTAGACTTTAAAGGCTCTGGGAAAATACATCTCAGCAATAATTACTGCAAATCTAATCCATTTTGGTACAGACAGCACACCATCACACCATCACACCTTTCTATTTAATTTGCAGGTTCTCAATGTAGTCATTGCAGAAATTCAAATCCAAGAACTAAAAATTATAGTCTTTAAAAAAAAAAAAAGACCTAAGTAGAAGAAATATAAGCATTAAGAACAATATTTTTATTTTCTAACACATAATGTCTTTTTAGTCAAGCTTACGAAGTGTACTGGATGCATCCTATCTGTTTACAATTTCAAGTAATGCAGTGATTAGCTGGAAACAGCTAAGGAAATGTATTAGTGCCTCTGTAAAATGTGCTTATAACTGTAATGTGGGTTTAACTGGGATTTTTCAGAAAGCCCAGCATTGGCCTTGTTTTACTTCATCTCAATTTGATTGGGGTTTAGTGCCATGAGTATCATCTTCTTGTGTCCCTGGTGTTCCTACAGTAATCAAGGACTTCTGGAGAATCTGCAGAGGGTTGACACTGGGTCTGTTTCAACAGTGTGTTGAGATTTTGTTCTTGTGATAGGATGCAGTTTGAGTCTCTAGGATGCATCTATTTGGTGAATTGATGTGTAGTAGCTAGTGGATAGCAAGCACTAATAAACATGGTAATTTTCTTGGTCAAGGTAATTGAGGTAAATGAAGTGCATTACTCACTAAGAACATGCTACCAGCAGGAGTTCGCTTTATTAGCTTGGTTATGCACCACATAGAAAATTACCTCTTAATCTTTGTTTTGTTTTGTTTTGTTGCTATTAGCCAAATTAAAGTGGAAAAAAAATTGCCTTTATGTGCCTGAGAAGGACTCTATTAGGTAATAGGATGAAAATGAAAAAGGCAAACTACAAGCATGAAATTAGTCTTCCTGAACAACCTGTGTTCATATGCAGTTTGCAGCACTGGAGCTCCCTTTCTGCATGTGAAAAAAAGCAGAATCAGAATAGTACACTTTCTGAGTGGGAATGCTAATTTTATTTTTGGTATAATTTTAATATTTTATTAAAATGAGTGCATTTCATATTAACTTATTTTTTTAATAATAGCTAGATTCTGAGGTGGCATATCTGATATAAGATTTAGTTCCTATCTAAACATAACTGAGAATATGTAGGAACTTGAGGGAAATTTTAACAGTAAGCCTGTGAAGATGAAGAAGCCAACCAAAGTGCCTTTTAAACCTGAGGCTTTTTTATTGTATTGTAAAGTGGAGTTTGCTTTTTCCCCTGAATCACCTTTCTCCTTCCCCAGACCC
>JAWWMO010000083.1:124864365-124886119 GCA_035047845.1 Dendrocincla fuliginosa
TTAAAATGGGTTCAGTCTTCCAAAAGAGTGAATACATTCTCACAGTGAAATAAAATTTATTTCTCCTAGGCATTTCATGGAGCTGCTGTTACAGCAAATAAAGTGTCATTGGACCTATTTATAACTGATGAATTTGTAGGTCTTGCTACTGAACCCTAACTTATTGAATTTCTATGTAACCCTTTCCCCAGGGGATCTCTACAAATGATGCTAGTGACTTTGTGCTCTCCTTGTAGCACGATGCTCCTAAGATTTCGTGATTACCATGAGATGACGTAGCAAAGAAGATGCAAGAGCCAAAAAATCAGCACTTGCTGCAGTTTCTGCTTCTTTCTGAATTCCTGGTTTATAGTTCTCCTGTTCTTTCTGCCCTGACTTCACCAACCAAAAAGCCATGTAGTCAATCAAGATTTACAGCAAGGCAAATCTCAACATTTCTGTAATCATCTCACTTTGGGAATTTTCTTTATTATAGTATTTGCTCCTAGTTATATCTATACTAGCATAGAAGGCAACCTGATATGAACAGTGAGAAGAGTGAAATGGTGCTGAAGGCATAGCATCCAGTTTACACCCACCAGATATAAATATCAGGCATATCTGGGACATGTATTTCAAGTGAGATCTGTTGTGACCCTCTGAAATTAATGACAATCAGCAGTTCGAGTAAAGTAGTTTGACTCATGGAGTGCTTCTTCTGGTTTAGTTTTATTCTAAAGGAACCCAGTTATGCATTTCTACAGGTCTTTTTGGTGGAAAAAGCAGAGCACAGCAGGGTACAGTTAGATTTTTTTTTCAGAAGGGCATCCCTTATTTGAAATAAAGTGCCAGTGTAGACACATTATTTGATATAACAGGCTCCTGAATAAGACCATCTTTCTCTGAAATGACAACATGTATAGGAAGCAAAGACCATACAGTTAAAAATATGTGATGTTTGCAAAAATTCTATTGCAGAAGGAAAACAGTTTCTCAGCCTGCTTGATATTCTCAAGGTATTCAGTCTGATGTCTGAACCCACACTGACTATTAAATGCTGACTGGACTCAGACTAGTGGAAAACCTTTAAATCCCATGAATATTCCAGACTTTCATGTACAAGAATCCCTAAACTTCTAGGACTAGTACAGGGCTTATTTGCATTAAGATTAGGATATCAGGGCTTAGCACCACTGCCAGCTGTGTGTCAAGTTTTAGTATTCCTTTCTATGTGAAATTGTGAGGGCTGCCTACATAGTCACATTTAAAATAAAACAGTTGTTCTTCACTGCTCAAATCTAGTTCATAGCCCTCTGACTTATAAGACCGGGCCAAAGGAATACTCCTAAGAACAGTGTGGAAATATTTTAGGGAAAATTTGGAGTACAGCAGTTAGTTTCCAGAACAAATGATGATCCATCATGTAGATGGAAGGCTTATAGGGCAACAAAGAAATCTTCTCTTTGTCTGTATAACTTTGGTCATGGCAAATAAATCACAAGTGAGAAAAAAGAGGCAGAATCATGCCAAGACACCAACAATGAAAACAATTTTCAAAACATATAGACCCATGCTTACTCAACAAAATAAGGGATTTGAGTTTTACTAAATTATTGCCATTCCCATTGTACTGGAATAAAGGTAAGTTAAGTTGCCAGTAGTAGTGGGAGTTGAGGAATGCAGATCACTGGTATCTACATACTCTAGCTTTTGACCTGCCCATAAGAGTAATATATTTTAAAAATGAATTGGGAAAAGCAGTGTTGGTTCTGTTATCAGATGAAAGGGGAAAGTGACAGTAATGGAAGTACTATCTTGAGGGCAAACCAAGGCTTAATGGAAACCCTGAAAAACATACCTAATTAAATTTAGAGGCCCACTGAAGCTTCTTCATACCATTGATATACTAGGACAGCAAGGGCAAGGAACGAGATACAAGTTATAAGACCTATGTGTTTACTTCTCTTAGTCTTTCAGATTTTTTCTCATTTTTCACAGGTTTTTGTTCTTCCAGGAGAGAATTAGGACAGGAAAAAACCCATCCTATTCTTTGGCCATTAATACTATCATGATCCTTCCAGCACTAGATATATAAGGTTTTATATTCTACCATAGTAAGCAGTTAGAAAACAGAAGGGCAGATTAAGTCTGCCATTTTACTCTAATTCATAATTTCTTCTACTTCCGAGTCTTATTTCTGCTGCTACTGATGTTATTCGAAAGCCCTAGATTTGCAAAAGGTGATTACCACCTCTCCAGCCTGGCTAGGACAGCTCCTTCCTCTTACCCCTTCCAAAGGTCAGAGTGGAGACCGAAGTGCTGAGATGCCAGCCTGCTGTTCAGAGTAAGGGAAGAGATTGCCTGAGCAAGCAGCTGCAAACAGCAGCAGGAGGCTTAGGGACAGAAGAAATAGCACTTTGTACTGTGGAGACCACCAGCCCTACTGGTAATTCATCATCAGTAGCATTCAGACAATCTGAAGGGACTTTCTTCCAGAAAGTAATAAAACGTAGGGTCACTAGGCTAGCTTTAAAATTTGTATTTCTTGAATCACTTGTGTCCAGGCACACATTTCATAGCCATAATAACTGGCCTTTATGATCACAAATGTATTATCCTTATTGCAAATAATAATAAGTGTCAGCAGCTTGATAGTTGCAGTTTGAGTATAGAACAGAAAAAGTGCTTTTGTTTTGCTATACTTCAGGAAGGGAAGAATTTCATTCCCAGAATTCCCAGCCACTTCCACTTCTTTGTACAAGCAGTCTTGCTTCTCCTCCCATCTTTACTGGTTGAGTATATATGAAGGTAGAAGCTAGCAGTTCCTTATACGAAAAGCAAAGAGTTCCCTCAGCTTCTCCTTTTGGCTGTTCAAAAGCACATTTTAGGACAGCTTGATCACTGGCTTACATAATTTCACTTCATTTTGAACACACAATATATTGTTTTACAGGATGATTTACAAAATATTGACTCACTTGCATGTTTTGTGTTTTTTTCTTTAGTGGAAACAGTATTTCCACCAGAACAGGCTGGTATATTGTCTATTTTATATTAATGGAATATATGGTCAAATGCTTTCTTCTGCTGCTATTTTCTTAGTGACTTTTACAGAATAGTAGGCATTTTAAATTACACTGATGCTTAACAACTACTATATGATGGCACAATGATGTGTTGTACTAAATATAGTTAATAGACTTGATATGTATGTAATACAGTTGTAAATGTTAACACTTAGTTCTGATGTTTATTACCACAATTAATAAAAGTAAGGTTTATTTAAAGAACATTTAATGTTACTTTTTTGTGTTCCTTCAGTAATGAAAATAGTCCTGAAAAATCTGATGGGCCTGAACTGTCTTGATCAGTTTTTCAATACGTAGCAGAAACACAGAGAATTAGTCATGGTAGAGAAAAAGACAAAGATAAAGGAATACTTCATTTTTCCTCTGTTGAATACATACATTTAGTTGTTGCCTGAAAGCCTTGTGCAGCTTGATGCTTGTGTTCCATGCTGGTTTTGGCTGGGGTAGAGTTAATTTTCTTCACAGTGGCTGGTATGGGGTTATATTTTGAATTTGTGCTGGACACAGGGGTGATAATATAGAGAGAAGTTTTTACTGTTGCTGAGAAGTGTTTGCACAGAGCCAAGACCTTTTCTACTTTTCATATTGTCATGCTCGTGAGGAGATTGGGGGTGCATGAGAGGGTGGGAGATGACATAGCTGGGACAGCTGAGCCAAACTGACCAAACGGATATTCTAGATCATATGACATTATGCTCAGTATATAAAGTGAGGGAAAGAAGAGGAGCAAAGTTTGGAGTGATGGTGTTTGACTTACCAAGCAATTGTTATGTGTGATGGGACCCTGCTCTCTTGGAGGTGGCTAAACACCTGCCTGACCATGGGAAGCAGTGAAGTAATTCCTTGTTTGGCTCTACTTGTGTGTATGCCTTTTGTCTTCCCTAATAAACTGTGGTTATTTTAACCCATGAGTTTTTTTAGCTTTTATTATTCCAATTCTCTTCCTGATCCAGCTGGTAGGGGAGCTGAGTGACAGCCTGTTGGGACTTGGTTGCTGGCTGGGGTTAAACCATGACATGTTCATATGATAAAACTGTTTTAGTTAGTATACAAATGTTGGCAATTCTAATGGTGCATGGAAATACTTGAGGGAAGACACCATTGTTTGAAACAGACACACTGCATAAAAACATGGGTAGAGCCTGCTAGTAGAAGAGATTGGCTAATGTTTGAGTAATTTGGGGGAGTTTTAGCAATGATATATATCCCTTAGAAACATAATTTTAAACACTTAAAATCAGTGACTTCTTTTGGCCATTTCTCCTTATTGTAAAGTGTTGAAATTTCAAAAGAGGCTAGAAGTCTCAAATTGGCTCTTAAGTGTTATTACCTGCAAAGTAACATAGAGAACAGGTTCTCTTAAATAGTCAAGAGTAAAGACTGACCTTACATTTGAAGTAGAATGAGAATGAGAGAACTGGTCTACAAACTCCCTGTGATACTTCTGACATAGTTAATAATTTGCCTGATTGTCCTTCCCTCTCAGAGGTGTTCTTGAGCTATCCATAAATATCTGAAAGATGGCTATAGGGTCATGAAGATATCAAGGAAAAGGAAACACACTGGAAACCTACAGATGAAGAAAAGAGACTTCCGCTGTGACATTACAAAATACACAACTTTGTGACTTTACAATCAAAATTTTTTTGAATAAATGCTATGTGCAGGGGGAAAACATTCAGAAGTCAGAGGGGGTGAAGTGAAACAATCTAGTAGGTCCATCTTACTAGTCTTACTAGGTCTAACATCTTACTAGGTCTTACTAGTAAGTCCATCTTAACCCTCAACTTCAGTGGCTAAACATATTATATGTTTATTTTCTATGTAAAGAAAGATTGTGTGAAAAAACTGAATTTCTTTTCCTAGTGTTTAGACCTGTCACTCATGTGAAAGATGAAGATCTGAGAGGAATTAAATGACTTTGCATCGGGGGAGTGAAAGCAAGCTGATTAAACATATTCAGGTTCTTGGTAATTTTTTTAGAAAATATTTTATGGGAATAATAGCTGTCTGTTTTCTGAGTGCCAGTGAAGAGTATAAAGGATAAGACAACAAGGAAGATTATTTCAAAGTCTCTATGCCTTGATAGGTTTAGTTCATTGGACTGCAGCATATTATGTCATATACTTAATTTGTACTTTTTAAAATACAAACCACTTATTTAACCCTGGATTTTGAGGTGCTAGGGGATAGATTTTGTAAAGCTGCTTAAGAGCAGCTTAAGAGTCAAATTCATAAGAGGCCAAAGGGAGGTTCTAGCTGGAAAATTGCACATCTGACTCAAATCACCCTTCTTGGAGGCTTATAACACAGTGGCAGTCCATGTAGATTTAGCTAGTACCTAATTAGCCAGAATTAACCAGGGTTTTACAGCAGCAGGATTTTGGTACCCTCAGTAAATAGATCTGCTTTATTTCTATCTACAGTAAAAGAGAGTGACAATTTTTATATAACAACTAGTGATCCAAACTTTCCTCTGAGAAGAGATCTTTGTTCTGGGCCTTATTTATTTGTGATAGAGTCCAATACCTGCTGGGAGAATTTTTTTTCCCTTTTTTTAACAATTCAATAATGTTGTAATATAGATGCATACTGAAATAAAAGTTCTTCCTTTCTCCTACATGGTTCCTATTTTAATTAACTTCTCGGTTTGATCTATCTCCACTTTGCATTCTATCTTCCTGCATTTCACGGGGTTTTGCATTCTTTTCTGCATGATTGCCCAGAGATTAGGAAGGCCACAGAATTTCCTTCCATGTCTCTCTAGTCTGGGTTTTACACAGGTGACCAGGGAACTCTTCAGGAATGTGAGAAATATGGGTTTGAACTTTCTTATTATGAAAGAGGCAAGATATAACAGCTGGGCTTATATATGAAAGGGAGCAGCTATCAACATCTTCTGCCTTTTTTTTTTTTTTAAGTTAAACATTTAGTGGAAAAGTGAATTATGCCTGAATACTGAACAGACGTGGGAGAGAGTCTGGAGTGAACTTCCTTTGAGTCACTGCACTGCTCACTGGAGATGCTTTACTGAGCATCTAGTCGCTGAAAATACTAAATATCATGGAATGTTAACATGGTACTCTCCCAGATGGGATATTCTGTCTATGTTATGATCCAGAGGTGTAACTAGCACATATAGAAATACCTATGGTAGTTTTAGTTTAGCTTTCTCACTCATGTCCTACCAAAAACAAAGCAATGTCAACATAGACTTTAGTAAAAGCTGAATAAATGTGACTGTGATTCTGGAAAAAATCTTTGAGACATTTGTTGATTTAGTAGAAGTAGGAAGACTAAAAAACCAGAATATTGAAAAAAAGTAGTTTATAGTAAGGGAAGAGTGAGAAGATGAGAACAGATTTCAGAAAAAGAGTACTTAAATGTGGCACTGAGAATGTTCAGAGAAAGGGAAAGAAAAGAGATGTTGGAAAGAATACTGGAATTATCTGTTAGAAGGATGAAAGAAATTGTGAAACAGAATGATAATGCAGTCACCAGCTAGCAGGTGGAGGCTGGATGTGTCCTTCTAAATAGCATAACCACCAACAGCAGTGGGTAAAACAAGGGAAGCATTTGTATAGCTAGTCAGTGATGGAAGGTGATAAATATGCAAAGAAACTACAGCAATTGGATTCAACATCACGGATAACCATTAATTAGGTGAATCACACTTTGTTAAATACACAAAAAAAATGCAGGGAATAAATTAAAAAAAATAATCCATTATGGAACAAACTGACTAAGCACAGAGAATTAATTACAGAGTGTACTAATTATGCAGAGAATTAATCACAAGCAAGCTACTGAGACAGGGCAACTGAGGAGGTGGAGATGGGGCAATGAGTAGCCAACAAAGAAGCCAAAAGCACCAGGTGCTGCTGAGTGAGGTAAATGGCCAAATTTTAATCAGACAGGCTCCAGTGGTGCCTCCTGCTGAATTCTCATCTGTTCTGGGAACATTGTGCTGCTTTGTGAAGTGTGAGGAGAAAGGGAGAAGGTGATGGCTGGTTTTGGCCATGTGAAAAGAAAGGGGATGTTGATTTGTGTTTAGGACTATGGAACTGCAAACTGATACTATGATTAAAGCTTTACTGGTCTATTTTATTCTGATTATACCAGGGAGGCTAATGAGAGATCATGGAAAGGCTTTTCTCTAACTCGTTTGAAATTCTCCATTTAGCTGATCTCCATTAACTAATTTTGAGCCTGTTGTTTGAGCCCAGGCTGTGCTTTTAATGATTCTCTTCAAATTTGTACATACACCATGAAATGCTTTCTTTAGTCTCTAGTCCTAGCTTACCCACAGATATTCTTATTTTCTTCTTCTATTAGCTATCCACGTGATTTTAGGTCTGATACAAAGTTCAACACATTTTGTAGGAGTTTCATCTAGACCCCCTTGTCATCTGCTTGAGACCAGCTTCCCTTTTCTGCCCAGAGATAACAGAGTTCCTTATTTGGCTTAGATGATAAGGACTTATGTAAAGGAATTCATAAGCTTTTCCTGAGGTGTAGTGCCTGACTAAATTCTCTGGCTTATATATCCATTGGCTAGCTAACATATTAGTACCCACAGTTCCTTGTGGCTCTTTGAAAGTGAGACTGGAAGTACCTTCCAGAAAACTATGGATTTAAAAATATCCCAAAAATACATGGAGCCTAGCTATGTTATTATACTTTCCTAAAGTAATTAATAGTGCAGTTATTACTATGCCACCACTTATTTTATATTTTAACTGGGGAAAAAAAAGTCACAGAATCACAAAATATGCTGAGTTGGAAGGGACTCGCAAGGGTAATTGAGTCCAACTTCTGGTCCTGCACAGGACAGTAATTTAGTATCCCAAAATATAGACTAATGAGTTATACTAATTTGTATAATTAGATTAGGGTTTAGATGGATACTTCATTCTGTCATGGGATAGCATCTGTGATTTAATATTGTTAAAAAGCCACAAAACATCAAATATGATTTTTTACATTGTTGCTAGTTAATTGATGTCAGACTTTCCTTGATTTCATGCTACAGACATTATATAACAAGATAATTGTTTTAAATAGACTTTGTTTAAAGTTTCATTATACAAGGAAAGGAATTGTGATACTTGTCATGATAACACAAAGCACAAGTAAGGATTGTGAAATTTCCTTGTAGTCTTTTTCCAGTTGGTTATCTCTCCTTAATTCATCTCTATCACAGAAAGTTGGAGGATCCTGTCTTTGCTTTTCTGCTTCAGTGAAATGAACTGCTCTCCTAAAGAAAAGCATGGAGTGACAGAAAAACCGGACTCTGTTTTATTCCAGTACTGGAGGATGGAAAAGGAAGGAGCTGTGCCCCTGATGATGTGAGGAAGAGAAGAGGGGACATGGCCCAGCAATAGTTTCTGCTTCACCCATCCTGAGCCTTTATTTTGGTAGCTGTTGTAGCACTTGTTTTGGCTCTGATATAAGCAAAATGGGCTTAGTCATTGGAGATGATGGAAGAAGGGAGCAGAATAGCCATAACCAGCTGCCTCTATTTTTAGAAACCAGTTGCTTAGGCAAAAAATCACCCTGTTTTACTGCCCTGAGCTCTATGTTCCTGTGTTCTAGACCTGAATGTCTTCTGAATGGTGAATATGGCAAATATTTTTAATGATATTGCTTTTTGTTTAATTATTCTTTTTTTAAAAAAAAGTTTTAAATGGCTACTCTGTGAAATATTTGAATGTCAGATAGTCTGTCTCATCTTTGTGGGTTTTTTTAATACATGTGAGAAGTATACCCAAAATATACATTAAAAATATGCAATTTTCTTTCTTAAGTTGCTAAACACCTTTATTTTAAAGTAAGATTTCTAAGCAGTCAATTTACAGTCAGAGGAAATAGATTTTCTTAGACTAACTGATTGAAGTGGACAAGTTCATGAGGAGACTGTGTGCTTGAAAGTTTGTTGCCTTCTGTTATTGTTGGATACCGCTCCTATTTTTGTAACAAATCATTGGTCTGGGGTCAGTGACAATTCAGACATCTTAATTTCTTCCACAAATAAAAAATAGGAGCTCCTGCCAGAGCACTTAGAAGAACAACAGTTCTAGTTACAACCCTATATAGTTTACATATATTTTGTCCAGATAATCTTTGAATACTAATAAATAGCTTAATACTGACCTTGTTGCTTTGGTACGGGTTCTGCTTTGTTATTGGCCTCTGCTTTCTGTGGATCATCTGTTGTTTTATTTTCATCCTTAAAAAGATAAACAGGATTAGAAACTGTAGGTGCTTATTTTTGAGAATGATAAGGGTGGTTTGATGTCTGCAACATTTTGTACGAATTTGATTAACCAAGTTGCCACACACTGACCGTTGTTCCTGGGTGTTCTGTGTATGTTTCTAGATGGGTTCACAAAAGGACCTGGATGCTGAAATGAAAGACTGGTATTTTCACATCCTCTGTGCAAACCCAATTGCTTAGCCTGGGCTTCTGCCACTACCTGTCCCCAGAGCTGACTTACTCAGTGCTGCCTCTCACAAGCCAGTTTGCATCTCTGAGTTAGTCATACTTCTGCCTAAGCCTTCTGTTAGGCTAATACACTCGTATATTCTGAGCTACCTTACCACAATGATAGATAAAATACTGAGATGGTATCAACTTTCACTGCAAAATAATAACTTCCTCCCACGCTTACTGACTTAGATCCATGAACCAAATCCTTGTGTACATGTACCTTGTTTTATCTCAGCTTTAACAGAGTGGCCTTTGAGGAAAAGAGTGAGAAATGCATGGGGACTCTCAGGTGTTCACAGTACAACATAGTGTTAACCATGTCCATGAGCATTTGTTTTCTCAGAGAGAGTAAATTTTCTTGGTATGTGTCATGCTGATTACTTGTGAAAGATAGTATCAGTATATAGAAAAGGTGTTTGACTTTAGGAACTTTCAGGTTTCCATGCACTTTTCCCCCCTCTTTCTAAGATTAAACTGAGTTTTGTCTTTTTCTGTGAAAATATTGGTTTTTCCTGTCTGTTTTTATTCAGAGAATCAGGAACTGAATTTATAATATACATCTACAAAAAAATTTATATATATATATATATATAATGAAATTAAAATCCCAATACATCAATGTCTGTGCATACTAGAGATACCTACCTGATGTTTTTTTGCAAAGGTTGTTTTCTATGTTTCAGGATCCCTCCTAATAGCATAAGTACATTAATCAATACATTAATTAGTAGATTAATCAGTTACCAGGTATTATATACATTTTTCCTTTTCTCTTTAGGTGGTATCTCCTTGCAGGAAGAAAATATTCCTTGATCCATTCATCTGCCTCCATCTTAACAGTATTTGGAATAGCAGAGGCTGATGGTGATATGATCTGAGTGTTGTGTTGATGTATGAAATTATTCTCACCAAAGGAGTAATCCATGTCTCCTGTGAGATCTAAATATAATTTTTTTCCTGGAGCAATTTGCCAAGTGAGATATCAGCCTGCACAGAAGTCACCTGTTGAGGTTCAGTATTTTTCTTTCAAGACAGAATTTTATTGACACAAGAAACCTGTACTGTAGAAGAAGCATGAGAAATGCATGTAGATCTGAAATATATGAAGGTTATTGAACATAGACATTTTTGCCATTTTAGCAGTGCCTGTTAATCTTATTTATAACAATGATAAACTAAATCTGAGTAGTAGTTGGCCTGGATTAAACTGCACCTCTTCTTGAGGTTGTACAGACCTAGGAGTTTCAGAAAGGGATTCAGTATTACAAACATTTATATTGCTATTAGTTTTACTTAAAATTGTAAAACTTATGTAACTCTTGTACATGTAAATCAAGGCTCCTAGAAGTTACGTCAGAGTCTTTGTATATGCTCAACTGTTGTAAACTTGTTAAAAGAAACCACTTATTTAAAATCAAATTTATAATGAAGGATTTTCAAGTGTTTCAGTAAGCACGAATTCAGATTAATAGCTCAGGCTAATACTAAAGAATCTGTTTCACTCTCCTAATTATTTGGTGAAACCCTAAATTATTGCCATTTTGCCTTGTAAAGTTTTGATTATGTCAAGTTGGAAAAAACCCAAAACACTCTCTAAAACACTATTAGGAGAAGATAAACCTTTGAAGACAACAAGAGAAAGAGTATCTATTTTTTTTTTGTTTCAGTTTAAAATATTCCATTACTTAAACTGGAAATAATGAATTAGTTTTCATAGTAAAAAAAACTAAATAAAAATATAGATGGTAGAATGATACGACACTGTATTTTTCAAAGAGGAGTTACATTAGTAAAACTAAGCTCAAAAAAAGACTTTTTAAAAAAGCTACTAAATTACTTTGCCTTTCCAACAGTTATGAGGAAGCAGACAGATATATAGTTTTATGTCATTCCAATATTCAGAAAGAACAGACTGACATTTCCTGCCAGAAGGAAATCGGGTGCAGAGGAATACATCAGCATATGAAAAACCGAAATACCAGTATTTCTAATTCTCCATTTGCAATGTTGATTAAGACCTCTCATAAGCTTGCACTATTTCAGGTTTGCCTTATTTGTAAATCATTTAATAAATGATTTACAAATAAAGGCATTTATTTGATTTTTCTCAATAAAGAGTGATATATGTTCAATAAGTATATTTGAAAGTACTTATGTTCAATAAGTATATTTGAAATTCTAAACTTTGACATTTATTTACATAAATCCTTTCTAAACAAAAGGCAAAATTAACAAGTCTATTGTAGACAACAAAAACTATACCTGGCCTGTCGATGCCTTAGGTGGTGGAGGGGCACCTTCATTCTTGCGATCTATTATCTCAGGTGCTAATTTTGGTCTAGAAAATACTGATTTTAGTTTTCTAAACATCTTGCCTCTTCAACTCCCCTGAAGCCTCTATAACTCTTTTACCATGAACAGGTTTATAGCATACATTTTCTTGCCACCAGTACTCAAGCCAATTAGACTCTTAATCAGATTTAGGTCTGATTAGTGCCTTAAAGAAATTCCTTGCACAATCTGCTTCAGAGACATTTTTTTTGTCATCATTAATCCTTTTTTTTCTTTTTATGCTGTAGATTAAGTTATTTCTAGTCTTGACAGTTACACTATATACAGCTCAATTTTTCATGCAAAGATTCAGAGGAGAGAGACCACTTTCTGTTCAGAATAAATCAGTGTCTAACCTTTTATGTATTGGATATTAAACAATTTATATTTAGAAATTAAATTTTAAGTCCTTAGTATACCTGTAGTTTAACCAGGAAATGAAAATGATTAATTCATAAATAACCAAAAATTACAACAACTAAGATCTCAAAAGGTTTAATTTCTTTGCAGTCCTGAAATGTTTTTTAGTTTGTTGTTTTTTTTTTTGAGTGAATGGCAATAAAATGTCTTCTGTTGGACTTTGCTTTAGCAACTTTCTACCTTGTTTGATTTCATCCTTCTTATTAAAACATGGAAAAAAATTCACCTTTCATTTTCTATTGTATTTACCAGTAATACAACTTTATGCAGAGCCTTAGCCACAGTTTTGATGAGAATAAGTGTTAGGTGAATATCCTATAAATTAGCAAAACGTAAATTTTTATTGAGCTTTTAACTGGGACATGATTTTGAGATTCTTTGTTGATATTATATAAATCTCTATAATATCAAACATTGTTTAGTTTATAGGTAAAATTCAATTCCCAGTACCTCTAGTGCCGTGTTAAGTCCCTGTTAACCAGGATCTTTATAACTTGTCTCTTTTTTTCCCTTAATTTCACTTTATTTATTACAAGTCTATGCCTTCACTTTGAGCTCTGAATTTGAGCTAACAGCTTACAGTCAATTTATGTTTATCATCAAGGCATCAAGAAATACAGAAACCTACTCCTTTGAGTTATTCCTTAAATTACACATTTAGCAATTACATCAAAGTATTAAAAATGTCCCTCCTTGTGGTTTCTATTGTCTGGCAAGAATGGTTTGTAATCCTATTCTACAGTAGTAGCAACTGTAAGAATGAACCAACAATTTTCATTAGTTTGCAAGCCGTTTTCCTCCATTGACACTTACAAAGTAGACTTTATAATAGTTGGCCAGACTTCAATTTCATTACTGGGAACCTCCCCATGCATGACTTCATAGCTGTTAGATGCAGCAAGAGATTGGAACCTTCCCTTTTTATTAATTTCTATGGTCTAGTTTATTTCAAAAGCAATGCAACTCTTGTTAATCTTTCACTGTCTTCTTAAAATTAGTGTTTGAATGACAAAATTATAAATTAATATCTAAAGTATTTTCACTTATTTGTGAAGGTCTGGATGAGAGGTAGCTTCTTTTCTATTGGATGTGAATTTTTACATTGCCTGTAAGTAGAAGAAATCTTATAAGATATCTTAGAAAGCACATTAGTTTTTCTTTTACTATGTGAAATTTTAGTGGATTAAATTGACCAATTCAGGAAACTTTAAACAATGTCCACATAAAAACTATACCTGATGACTGAGCCTCTTTGAGAGCAGCTTTTATTTTTTTTTTTGTTATAGAAAAGAAATTCTTCATTGCTATAATTTTTTAGAACAAATAGTTTTGTTCCCTGTTTATTAAAAACGGTAGAGTTCTACCTAAACCATAATACAATGAAAATATGTAGCATATATTAAAGGAAAATAGGTATCTCACTTAGGAATTTCTGCAAAATGATACACATTTATCTTTTAAAAAGTGCCAAGCAGCAGCAGCAGATTTTATTTTTTGTTGTTTTAAATAGAATATTTATGGTGGTTTCAATTTATAATTAATAGGCATGCAAAAGGAATGTAGCAGATATTAAAAGGAAAATGCCTTTGGGAACACGTTAATAGCTATTGACACCCACAGTTAATGAATATTATATTGGTTTAGTCTGTGACTAATTAAATAAATGTTTGAAACCCCTTCATATGATCTGATTTTGTAAATAACAAGCAGACCACAAGAAAACTAGTATTTTGATACCATTGGAGGAAGAAGGTCATGTCCTGACCCTGGTAAAATGATTAATCTGCTTCAATGTTTCATTTTTCTTTTATGTTCTATGGCTATTTAGGTATTTTTACGACACTTTGAACATACTGAAAGCACTTCAGTGGATTGAATACCGTGATTCACTGTTAAGTAAGAAGATTAAGAATGCAACAGCAAAGAAGACAGCCTGTGTCCACTTAGCTTCTTAGCTCCATTGGCTTTGGGCAGTGCTTACTGCATGCTGTATTTATGGTAAGCAGGGATTTCAAGCCTATCTCATACATTCTCTACCTACAGGTGGAGTATATCCTATATTTATTAATGATGTATCTCCTTTCCCATTTTTCTTCTTCAAGGAAGCACTGTTTCTTCATTAAAAAAATTTGAAATATGCATCAGCTTTCCAAACTTTTGATAACATTATTCTTTGAGGGATTTTATTTTTAATCTTAAAGAGTGCAGTACTTAAACCATAAGAATATACAAAGAGAAATCTGACTTCTTTTTCTGAATAATTAAGGCAGTTGCTAGGAAGAAGAGATTCCTTTCTTCAGGACTGTTCTTTGCAGTAGTTTGCTTTGTGTTGGTCTTTTTTGTCTGGTACTTGTTATAAAATGCTTGAAAGCCCTGTGGGCACAGATTTAACTATCAGTGTAGTTAATATACCTAGAGTGAATTTCAAGGACTGCTTTTCATTCCTTGACAGATGGCGTCAGTTGGTCCATTTGTTTGACTGTACAGATCAACAGATATAATTTGAATTTTTTATTTTTGTGTTAAATCAGGTGTAAATGTTAAAAAGATCAATGCCTGAGTTTGGCTTCTATTCAGATATTCCCATGATGCAAAATGTAGTGTGTAGATGCTTTTCATAGCTCTCTTTGTCCAGTTTATCTTCATAATTCAAGGATCTTGAGAACTAAAAGATCTTTATTTAGAGTTCTGTAATAGGAGCCAGACAAAAGCTGAATCTAGCACTAGCCATAATTTTTTCATCTTCACAGTGTAAGATTTGGCAATTTTCCCGATTTTTCTGAATTAACAAAAATTATAAGACTAATTTGTCTGCCTTCCTTAATGTTTTTGTTAAAACACTATTTTCCCCCCTCCTCAGAGACAGAAGGGTTCTGGAGCTCAGATTGTTCATGTCTACTCATTGTCTTCCTTTTTAAACTGAGGTGATACTATCATCTAACTATCTCTACTTTACAAAAGAAAATTAATTCCTGCTTTTAATGGAAATATGTCTCCGTAGGCATATTATCACAGTCATCACCAGATATATGCATTATAACTGTAATATTCAGTGAGGTATCTTTAGAAATTACAATTACTTTAAAGATGATTCTTCACCATTTTAATATATCTATTTTTACACTGGTTCATAAGTCTTTTCTTAGGTTGCAGTTTATATGCTGGCACAAATCCTCTGAAACCTAAGTTTGCAGCAGTAATAGGTCTTATGGTCTAGAGGAATCTGAAAATACACAATAATCTTGATTTTTTTTTTTTTTGGCCTTCAAGAAATGCAAACTCTATTTTTTCCTGTCAAATTTAGTTTTATTTGTTAAATGCAATCAATAGGATTTGTTCAACTTGAAGAAAAAAAGAGATCAGAACACTTATGTGGCAATAGGCTGAAAAAGACAGAATGCTGATATTTCCTATTCCTTTTCACAGTTCTCTCTAAAAGCTTGCTTAGGTTAGGAGCCATATCCCAAAGACTCATTTTCTAGAGCCTTCACCAGGTCCAGGATAGCTTGGGTATGATCACAGAATCATGCCATAATGTGATGGATGGGTTGGAGGTGGTGGCAAAATTGACTGTCAGCCTGCCAATATTATGATGGCTGATGCCACTTCTTGCTACTGAGCTCTTTTGATGAAAGTGACATGCAAATCAAAGGAATGGGACACAAGAAAAATGTAAGCCTCCTTATGTTTAATTACACCATTCATCTGCAGGCATATTAAAAGAATTGGAAATGTTCTTGTCTACTAGTAGAAGGTACACTTACCTTAACAATTCCGGTTTTTCTAAAATTATTTTTTCTGTCTTTTTGGCATCTTTTTTTGCCCCTCTCGGAATAAAAAATGACATTACTAGTAGATACTTATGCCTGTACTTCTTATGGGCAGAATTTCTTCAGTAACAGTATTGTTTCTGCCTACAATGTGACTCATCACATGAGAAGACTTCATCTGCTAAGGCAGTGCTCAAAAGTATCCCTTAAAAGAGTATCCAAAATGAATCTCTGGACCTAGCACCTTAAAGGAACAGACCCTCCAGAAAGGTATCCACAAGACCTACCTGGAGGATTCTCAGCCAAGGTTAGGTCACTGAAAGAATTAGGTGTCCTGGAGCACCTCGGGGAAGACCATAGAATATCAAACCAGCAAGTTAGGGTCTCCTCAAGTACCCTAATTGCTAAGCAGGAATGTTTTGGAATGTATTAGAGGTCATTCTTGTGTCAAAGGCAAACTACATAAAAGCCAGTGCTCTCGTGCCACATGCAGCCATTTAGTAATTGTATACTGCTGGGGTCATAGTACCCTTTCTTTTCCCATTTTCCATGCATCTCCATGGAGAACAATAGATTACTATAAAAGGAAATAAATTCCCTGTCACAACATTTAGATGGAAAATGTAGTCTGCTGGATATTTCTTAGGGAAATCCCTTTGTGTATAAGGTACTTCAAGAGAGACTGGAGTAGTTAAAATATGAAGTTCAAATGCTAGACTTTCCCAAAATATGTGAGATGAGCTCAAACATCATTCTGTGCTGTTATATTTTTTGTGAATACTTACTGCAGCTGTTTTCAGTAGGAAGATTGACAAGGGCTCCTCTGTTAAATGCGTTCAGTAGTAAGCCAGTAGGAGGAACATAGGGAGGGGAGACAACCTTTCCCTTTGAAAAGTCTGACTCCCGGACTGAACCTTGTATTTCAGTGAGGAGCTGCAGGAGCTGCCGTGCACAAAATTAAAAAACTTCTACTGAAAACCACTGGATAAGTTGTTCTTTTTCTGCCTGAAAGCTATTTATATCAAGAGGCAAAATTATTTTTCCTTGAATGCTATTAGGAGCAGTGAGATCTCTGAACCATGCAAGCACACTCTGAAATAGTATGCTGCTGAAAGGCTCAGTAAAATGCCAAGACTCCCAAAAATGTTGTGGTTCTGCTGCTTTGTTTTCTAGCCCTATAAAACAACATTAACCTGGAATTCATCTTGCTGTTAAAAATTTTGAATATCTTTTTCATGAAGTATATTGTGATGTTGGTTTCAAAACCACTGCTTTACATAAATCTTTATCCTCAAAAGTAGAATGCAAGAGTTATTCTCTAGTCAGTACATTCATGTGATTTCACATGCAAAAGCTGATTATCATTGACTTATTTAACCACTAATCATTGTTTCTTCTCATATGTAGAATACCCACAGAATAAAAGGGTGGTAGTATTTATCTTTGCAGAGTGGTAGAAATGAATTTCACTCCCTTAAATAAAGGGAGTGAAATAAAACTCTTCTTCTTCTGTAAAGAAAACATCAGGTGAGTTAATTTTTCATACATGTAAGCACATAAGGAAAAGGAAACTTTGATGTACATGGAAAGAAGAGATATTCTTGAGCCATGCCTGAATCTCAAATTTTGATAAGGTTTAAGTCTAAATCCTTGTGCTTTCGAACTCAAACCCATCTAATGTGAGGTGGAAAGGAGACCCCATAAAAAAGGACATTTTTCTTTAAAAAAATGACACAACAAAAGAAAAGCAAACAAACTCCCTGAACAAACAAACAAAACCCACAAACCAATCAAATAAATATCACTTCAGAATATTTGCAATATATAGTCTTATTCTTTGTGCCTGGTTCATGACCAATGTGATCAGAATAGAGCTGGAATTTCCCATTCAATATTTGTGGGCTTTTGAAGATTCCCTTTTTAATAAAAATGAGAATTTTAAGAAACAGAAGTAAATGTAATAAGTAATGCAGTCCCCCTATTTTTTTCTTAAGACTATTTTATTTCTCAATTACTTTAATTATAAAAGCCTGACATACTTTCTTGAGGAGGGATTGGGAAAATGATGACATGACGTAATTTAGACAAAAGAGGACCTAGAGGTGCAAGGTACATATCTGTGAGGAAGAACAGAAATAAGTGTGGAGGAAAAACATCTGTGGTTGCTGCTTTCCTATACTCCCTTGCAAGCAAATGATCATTGTGGGGAAGGAAGGAAGAGAGGGTTATGCATTTGAGGTATTTCAGCCAGTAATGTTAACTCTTGTATATATTAACACTTCTATCTGAGGGAAATGGAGATAGAAATTTCGTTATAAATTGCATCTCTTCTGGAAAGCTGAAATTCACTATGCTGGTAAAGGAAGGAAAGTTCTCAGAAGTGTGTAATGTATTCCTCTAAACCCATCATATTTTCTACGTACCCTCAGAGCATCCTATTCCCACTGCAGTGATGCTAAGCCTTACGCTTTTGCTAACATAAATATTTAAAGCATGCCACCAACACAAACTACCTAATCTAGTCAACAACACAGCAACAAACTGAGAACTGAATACTGCAGAAACACTGTCTTAACAAAGAAAAAAGCCATCTCTTTAAATATGGATGTAGTCTGATATAATTGATTAAGTAGTGTACTGGAACTTGTCCCAGTTTCAGCCAGTCCATCAAACTTTGACATTTTCCCTTTATGTATTTTTCTCCACTTAAAAGTATTTACTGTCTGAAAAACCTTTCCCTGCCATGCATGAATCAAAGCCAGTCTATTTTTTAAAAAAATTGCTAGTTGTTTTTTTTTTTTCAACTTTTGCAATTGTGATGATTGACAAATAAGTTGTTTGAATGGGGAAACCTCTGGTAGAAGGAATAGGAATTCTTCTTATTTTTAATCCATTGGTAATGGTACTTAACATTCCAATTCACTTTCATGAAATAATGTGTTACAAAAACATTCATGTTTCATAGGCAAACATTCACTTTTTATGTAAGTAACGTGGTTCAGAAAAGTAGTGTCTAACATGATTAAAGTCTTCCAAGTGCTGTACTTGCTTCTGCTTTCTTTTTTCCTGTTCTCAAAGAGAGCAGTGAAAATATTTTCATACAATTATCTAGTGAATTCTATTGTAAACTCAAGTACAGGAACTGTCTTTGGTTCTGACCTCTTGCAAAAAGGAATTCATATTCACAGCTCCCATTCTTCTGCAGTACTAGGCTGACTATTAGTAAAGGTGGAAAGAACTTTTCTCAACATCTTCTGTTGAATCAGTATAGCTGTACATGTTATAGCCCAAAGATTAACTGTAACACAAAATTAGAAGGAGAGCCAGAGCAAGTGTTAGCCCTGCACTTGCATCATTTGGGAAGAGAAGAGCAGGTTGGTAGCTTTTCTTGTAAAGATGGGAAATTTTATATAAATAATTTCATTTCAACTTGTTGGATAAAATGTGTAAAGCTAGTTGGAGTGAAAATCAAAAGGAAAATTCTTTGAATAAGCCTTGATTGTATAGCACCCATGACCTATCTGGCCTGCAATTCATGAGAGTCTGGTTTTAATAGGGAACTTGTTTTGGCAACTCATTTAATTCAGTAATTCAGAAGTAATAAAAGGCAGAAGAGTAATGACTATATGAGCAGGTCAGGCTTCACTTCTAGCTTCTCCTGGACCTCTCATTTGCAAGTATAACTTTGATTATACTTTTGGTAACATGTCATCAGCAATAAGAGAAGCAGTAGAGGCTAGTGTTGCCCCATTAAGAGTCACTGCCACTAAACAGTAAAATAGATTTTATGGTACAAAGGAGTCCTTTATTGGTTTGGTTGACCTACTATATTCACATTATATTTGCAGGAAGGGGTTTACATATGTTCAGGTAATGCTGTGAAGAATTCATGTTCCCATTTTACTAAGATTATTTGATGGCAATGTGAATGAAAAAGTGCTGTTTATTTGAAAATTATAAATTGATAGACTGTTACTCACACATATTTTCCTAATGAAAAATAATTAATCTACTTCGGACTTTTCTATCCTATGGATGAGAAAATCCTACAACATTCACCTGGACCCCTACTAAACTCAACAATATTTTAAACTTACCTCATTTCTTTTCATTTTAGTTGATTATCTCTTTAATCTCAATATTCTCACTTCTACACAGAAATATCTTTCATTTTTTTAAGGTTACCTCTATGCAGCTGTCACATAATTGAAGCAGAAGGGTAACTTAACCTTCTCTAACTAAGTAAGCTGAAATTATCTTGCACCCATTTGAAATACCAGCCTGTCTTCTGTGTCCTCACATAGCACTGGGGTGGTTCTTGTCATACAACAGCTGTGTGAGACAGTTGCTTGCACTAGGGATTCTTCTACTTGCCATCGTATAGCAGGCTCTTTGATTCTGGATCTACTGAGATTTGTGCATATGGCTAAAAAAGCTAAATTCCTTCATTGATATTGTGAAGGAAAATAATTTTATAGAATCATTTCTTTGTTTGAAGTTCACCATGTCCATAAGTCTTTGAAAGACTGTGTCTGAAGTGTTAGGAGTTATACTTGAATGTTCTTAGACTCCAAAGTACTGTGTGCTGGACAGAAACCTAGATAAAGAGATTCCAAAGGTGATATAATATGTTTGGATTTAAGATGCAATAAGGCATGTGCTTTTTCAGGTCACTAGTACTGAAAGTCTACTTCTATTTAAGGAGAGAAAAAACCTTAAAGAACACCTGAAGAATTAAAAGAAATTATTAAAATAGAACACAGTTCCCTCCCCCCCCCCACCCCGCACCCCGTATTAGACTTTGCCAAAGTATTCGATAACATATTTAAACTTGTTCTTGGAAAAATTATGTTCTAGCCATTTAGGAAGAGAGATTTATTTAGTATTTTAAAGCTTCATCAGTGTTGTAAAAGCTGGAAAGAAGCTATTTCCTTTCTGTTATAGAGTTAGCATGGTTATGGCTCTTACTGCTACAAAACTGCCATTTCTTACTCAGATAAAATATGACTATTTTTCTCTCTCTAGTCATTAATCAAAAGCACTACTAAGTTTGTGATTAAGAAATTTATGAAGAGCAATAAATTTTATCAGGGGAAAGAGAAGATTTTTGTTTCTCTTTAAAATTATAGTTTTTCCAGAGTTATTAAGTAGCAGACTAGTAGCCATTTTTCTTTCAGCTGAAATCCTGGAAAAGTTCTTAGTTACAACTTTCGTGTTTATTTATACATGGTTGTTTTGTCTTTAGGAAAGACCCCCTATTTTTAAGGGCATCTGACTGATAGAGGTGGACTAAAAGTAAAGCACTTTGAACTCCTGGATAATCCCATTCTTCTACTTCCTTCTATGTGCATGTATAAGAAAAGCATGGAGGATGACACCTACTCGTACCTCCAATTACCCTGATTATTGCACCCTCACCCCTTTGTATTGTGAGAAATGTGTTCCTTCACTAGTTTAGAAAAACTTCCCTCCTTTTCATACGCAACCTAATGTCAACCCAGAAAACCCATGAGTCTTGCAACGTCATATAGTTATTAATTTTTGTTTGTATTGTTGCCTTAAGGAAAGGGGAAAAAAACTTTCCAAGACAACTTTATGTGGGCAAAGCAGAGAAGAGTTCTTTTACTTATAGGGTTTTGGGGTACAGAATATAAAGGAGTATAAAAGAGTATATA
>JAWWMO010000083.1:124886219-124907508 GCA_035047845.1 Dendrocincla fuliginosa
TACAAGCTATGCTATATGTGAGAAACTACCTAGAAGTATAAAAATCTACAAATTCATGAAAACCCTAAGGCATCAGGGTTTTTAATCCTCCTTCCCTCCCTCCCTCCCTCCCTTCTGAATTCCGAATTCTGAATTCCTTCCTTCCTTCCGAATTCCTTCCTTCCTTCCGAATTCCTTCCTTCCGAATTCCTTCCTTCCTTCCGAATTCCTTCCTTCCTTCCTCATGCATTATGAAAACTGTCTCTTAAATCTTCTAAATTCCCTCTTCATCTTGTCCATGACCACTAAACACTATATTCATTAGGCACTTTATCTTGATCCCTACCATGTCAGTATCAGAGGATCCTGAGATCTGTATCACTTTGTTGTGAAACCACTGGACTTGCTTCTTCTGTCAGAGCTCCAATGTGGTGTACTGCTTAAAAATTATGCTGGATGTTACAGCAGGTCTCCTTCAGCTGTTTCCTCATTCTAATTTATTTTCTATTAATTTTCTATAATGTTTTGCTCTGCCAAATCTGTCACAGAGAAAGCAAACTGTGCAAGCTGATGATTATGCATTTTTGCAATCCTCAACTGCTGCTCTATTAGCAAGAGGAGTGGCAACTTATAATGGTAAGTGGAGCTTCTTACACCACTAATGTACAAAGTAAATCACAGCCAGAGCTCTTCAGCTAGTTGTTTGGAGAAGAGCTTTGTTTAGACCAAGCAAGGGATGACAATAGTCATATATGCAGATATGTTTTTATGTTAATTGGCCAAAATTAGTTTGAGTTGAAGAGTCCTGCTATTTACCAATACACACATTGAGCTGTTTGGAAGGTAGTTCTAAAGCTCCAGTAAAAGATTGGATGGATATACCCTTTGATAAGACCTAAGTGCTAGACCTGTAAAGGGGTTTCATTGCTTACTTTCCTTTTAAGTCAATAAATACTGAATGACGGCTGCAGTATAAGGCACACAGAAATACCTTTTGTGATTGTAATCCTGAATGCTTAGGGGTCAGGCCTGGTGAATTTACAACTAAATGCAATAGATTTAGGCTTACTGCTGCAATCTCTACTCTCCTACTCGACAGTACTTAAAACTCTTCATGTATTATACTATTCCAGTAGATAATATTGTATGAGATAGCTCCTCTTGTGTCGTGTTGCTTCCTTATTGCAGTTGATAGGTATGTATTACAATCTTCTGGAAATTAATCACACTTCCTCATAGATATTGGTCAAACTTTCAGCTTCCACTCTCCCATCTCAAAGTTGTTCTGAAAATCTGTGTAGCCTGCAGAAGAATTGCTGATTTGTCCTGTCATTTCTTACAAATACCCAAGCTCTGCTTTCAGCAATACTCCTGCTTTAGTGGTTCCCTCAAGCACAAGTGATGGGAAAATTGTCAAATAAGTGCACCGCTGGGCAGAAGTGTAATCTTTTTCATATATTCTCAGCTGCATGGATATTGATGGGCCAAAAGAAGTAAAAAAAAAAGTAACAAGTATTTTTCTAACTGTGCTGGTATGATCCTGGACTCACAGAAGAAGCAGCGTGATTGGTAAGAAAATATTATGTCTTTACACTTTCTTTTAACATAGACTGAAAATTATATCTTGCTATTTCTAAATTAAATAAGTAGTTCACACAGAATATATAAGTATTTTAATATAGATGTTCCTTAAATTGTTTTGCTTTGTTTTGGTTTGTTGTTTTTTTTTTTTTTTTCAAAAAGGAGTAAGCAGATTTTGCTGTATTGCATCGTAGCACAGTAACATGAGATAAATATATCCTGTAGGATGAGTGACACAGTGAAGTTTATGCATTCCCATTGGATTCAGCAGCCTAACTGCATGCAAAGCTAAAAATGGCTTTGAGGTGTTTACTGCCTACAGAATCTGCCAAGGAGCCATGCCATCGATAGCAAAATAACCTCAGCCACCTACTATGCTTTATCCTTTAATAAATACAACACTCCAAATATTCTGTCACTTTCTTGCCAACTCTTTGTTGTATTAATGGTTTCTTAATCCTGTTGTGTACTTTATTTACTCTCCTTTTTATGTTGATTTACTCTTTGTCACACATCTGTTCAATGAATTTGAAAATGAAAATGTGGAAAAGAATTCTTTTGGCAATAAATATTGTGAACAAAAGCTCTATTTGGTCATCTAAATATAACAGTTTTATTTTAATTTCTTTGCTTTGTCTTAAAGCAGTGCAGAGGCTGAGATTCATCCCAACTATCTGAAGGGGGAGCAATAGGCCTCCTGAAAGGAGGTTAGGCTCGTTTATGCATTTCTTCTAACAACATTATGAAAGGAATCAGGACAAATGAATTCTTGACTTGGATAACGCAGATAAGTGCCTGTTCATGAAGCTACTGGACATGGTCTCTTAGAGTTCTTGTAGCAAAGCAACAAGAATGTAAATATAGAGATTTCTTCTCTAACAGATGGGTAAGTTTTGTTCATGCATGTTAACGCTATAAAAAGTCATAGCACAGAAGGCATGATACTGCAGTAGCACTCAGGGATGAGAGTGTGCTTCTCTATTTCCTTCTCATCTTGGAAGATGAACAACTTTTCTGTACTGAGTCTGTGAACTGAGTCACCAAGTCCTGCTCTTAGCATAGTTTGCAGTGTAGATTTCTTCTGCACCATCTTTTTATGACTTTTCCCTTTTCCCTTCTGTACAGTGGAAGACCACAGCTGCTGTTCAATAGTTTATTACCTTTGCAAAGGTAATTCAAGGAATGATTTGGAGGGGCTGTAGGGTTGAAGTTTCTGTGTTTTCCCTGTACACTCATTTGAGGAAAGACGTAGGTTTGGAAGGGACTTTAAAGATCATGTAGTTCCAATCCCCTGCTATGGAAAAGGACATTTTCCACTAGGCCAGCCTGTTCAAAGCCCCATCCAACCTGGTCTTAAACGCTTTCGTGAATGGGACATACTCAGTTTCTCTGGGCAACCCGTTCCTGTGCAACATGACACTCAAAATAAAGAATTTCTTTCTAATATCTAATCTAAACCCTATTCTCTTTCACTTTAAAGCTATTCCCCTTTGTTCTATCACTTATATGGCCTTTAGAAAGTCCCTCACCAGGCTTCTTGTAGGGCCCCATTAGGCACTGGAATGTTGCTATACGGGCATCCCGAAGTCTTCTTTTCTCCAGACTGAAAAACTCCAAGTCAGTCAGCCTTTATCACAGGAGAAGTGTTCCAGCCCTCTGGTCATTTTTGTGGCTCTCCTCTGGACCTGCTACAACAGGTTGAGGTCTTTCCTACACCGAGGACTCCAGAGTTGAACACAGTGCACAAGGCAGAGCACAGTAGGAGGGCAGAATCCTCTCCCTTGGCCTGCTGGCCACTTTTCTTTTGACGAAGCCTGGGAAACAGTTGGTTTTCTTGGTCACAAGTGTACCTTACTGAATCATATCTAGTTTTTCTTCTAGCACCCCCAAGACCTTCTCCCTACAGCTGGTCTCCATCCCTTCATCCCCCATCCTGTATTGATATTGGAGGTTGCCTCTATTCAGGTGCAGGACCTTGTACTTGGCCTTGTTGAACCTCATAAGATTCTCTTGGGCCCACTTTTTTGAGCTTTTCTAGGTACCTTTGGATGACAGCCTGTCCTTCATGTGTGTCAACTACACCACACAGCTTGGTGTCATCCGCAAATTTGCTGAGGCTGCGCTTGATGCCACTTTCTGTGTCATTGCTGAAGGTAAAGATCTTCATAGAACAGCTCATTAGAAGACTTTACCAGAAGGAATGAGGTCCAAACTCTTGTTAAATGCGTTTAGAGGTTAGACCCAGTTCCCACTTAGATCAGATAATGTTGTCTAGAATTTTTTCATTATAATTGTAAATGTATATCTCCAAGAATGGCATTTCCAGTTTCTCTGGGCAATTTGGTCTACCATTTATTATGAAAAAGAAGTAGAATTAAATTTTCCTTTTCTTTAACTTGCTTCTGTTGCCTCGCATCTTTTTGCTGTACACCTCCAGATCTTTCTCTAAAACATAATTAGCCAGGGCCCTGGACAGGCCAAATAGTTGGGCTGAATCCAACGATATAAGGTTCAACAAGATCAAGTGCCAGGTCCTGCACTATGGGCCCAACAATCGCATGTAGTGCTACAGGTCGGTGACAGAGTGGCTGGAGGGCAGCCAGGCAGAAAGGGATCTGAGAGTACTGATAGACAGGAAGCTGAACATGAGCCAGCATGTGCCCAGGTGGCCAAGAAGGTCAATGACATCCTAGCCTGTATCAGGAACTGTGCGAATAGACTCACAATATCAGAAGTGGAATAAATCATGCAGGAGATGGGTCTCTGAAGAAGATGAAGAACCCAGCCAGAATGCCTCTTTTACTGTCTTGTAAAATGGAGTTTTTGTTTTTTTTTCCCCGAGTTACCCTTTTCCTTCCCCAGAACCCTTCAGAGAAAACACTTAGTATGCAAGAATGTACCTTGGCCAGGCGATGTGAAACCTCCCCTGTCTGGTCTGTTGTTAACCCTTTCCCCATTAGTTCCTCTACCCTCAACTCCTATAGGCTGTGAAGCCCTATAAATACCCGGGCCATGTGAATAAACTTCCTCTCTGCTTCCATCTCCCACAGCTTCTGTGTGTCTCTTTGCCTGGACATCTGGAGACCACGTGGCTGACCACGTGGCCGGGGGGGTGAATGGGAAAGGGGGGGAGTGAACCTCCTAGCTGTTGCAAGGAACAGTGTGGCCAGCAGGACCAGGGAAGTGATTCTTCCCCTGTATTCAGCAATAGAATTTGGTGTTAGACTGCACCTCAAGTACTGTGCCGAGTTTTGGGCCCCTTAGTTTAGGAGGTGCTGGAGTGTGTCCAAAGACAGGCAACAAGGCTGGTGAGGGGTCTGAAACACAAGTCCTATGAGGAGCGGCTGAGGGAGCTGGGCTTGTTTAACTTTGAGAAGAGAAGGCTCAGGAGAGACCTAATCACTCTCTACCACTACCTGAAGGGAAGTTGTAGCCAGGTGGGTATTGGTCTCTTCTCCCAGGCAACCAGCAATAGGACAAGAGAGCACAGTCTTAAGATGTGGCCGGGGAGGTTTAGGTTAGATATTAGGACAAAGTTCTTCACAGAAAGAGTGACAGGACATTGGAATGGGCTTCCCAGGAAGGTGATGGAGTCACCGTCCATGGAGGTGTTTAAGAAAAGACTGGATGTGACACTTAGTGCTGTGGTCTAGTTGACAAGGTGGTGTTAGGTCATAGGTTGGACTTGTTGATCTCAGAGGTCTTTTCCAAACTGGCTGATTCCTTGATTCTGTGTTTCTATGACTCATTGCCTGTCTCCAGAGGAGAGGTGCTCCAGCCCTCTGATCATCTTCATGGCCCTCATCTGGACTCACTTCAGTAGGTCCAGATCCTGCTGGTCACACTTCTTTTGATACAGCCCAGGGTATAGTTTGCTTTCTGGGCTGCAAGTGTGTATTGCTGAAACATGTCAAACTTTTATTTAACCAGCATCTCCAAGTTCTTCTACCCAGGGCTGATCTCAGTTCATTCCTCACACAACCTATATTTGTGCTTGGGGTTGCCCTGACCCAGGCGCAAGACCTTGCACTTGAGCTTGTTTTAACTTCATGAGATTCATATTGGCTCTCAATCCTGTCAAGGTTTGTATGCCTCTGTATGCCATCCCTTCCTTCCAAGGTGCTGACCTTACCACTCAACTTGGTGTTCTTGACAGTCTTACTGAGGGTGCACTCAATCAACATCATGTCCCTGATAAAGATGTTGAACAACATCGGTCCCAATACCGGCTTCAGAGGAATGTCACTGCTGGGAGGAAAGGGTAAAAGGCAGACAAATTATGAGAAGGATGGTAGGCTTGTTCAAGTGACCTTGCAGTGGGAATACCAAGGCATGCAGAATAAGAGTGTGAAAACCCCCTTATATTATGCCTACTGCTGTTTATCTTCTGTCTGTTTTGAGAAGTAGAATTTCTGTGTAGAGATAATGTAGGTGTTTTGAGAGACTTAGAGGCACTCCCACAGACATGCTTGAACTCCCTGTTTTGGAAGAGAGAAGATCAAAGCTCAGAGATCATAAAAGGCACAGGGGAGATCACAGCATGGTGATAAACTATGTGTTCATGGGCCTTTGATAAATTGGTGCAAACAGCTGTCCCTCAGCCTCCTAGTATGGACTAAGCCTAATGCTGCCTGTGTTCATGCTTGTGTGTCTCCACCCAGGTGTTGCTTTGGGATACTCTGGTTAGTGAGGAAATTAAATAAATTTACTCTTTACATTTCAGCCGCAGTTTTGTGGTTGTTTTGGCTGACTGCCTATGTCAAGTCACACAGCCACTCATTGCCAATCTCTACTTCGACATTGAGCTGTTGACCACAACTCTTTGAGAGTGACCATTCAGCCAATACCTTGTTCCCCAAGTGGTCAATCCATCAAATATAAATCCATGTTCCTCTAGTTTAGAGGAAAGGATATCATGTGGGACAATGCAAAATGTTTTGCACAAGTCCAGGCAGATGTCAGTTGCTTTTCCCTTATCCACCACCTCCATAATCCCATCATAGAAGGCCACCAGATTTGCTAGGCACAATTCATGCTTAGTGCAACCATGTTGGTGGTCACCAGTCATCTTGTTTCCCATGTGCCTTATCATAATTTCCAGGACTGTCTGCTCCATAAACTTGGTAGGAGTGGACCTGTAGTTCCCTGGGTCTTCTTGTCCTCATGCAGACAGGAAAAAATTCTAAAATGTTTACTAACTTTGCATGCTAGATTAGTCTAATGAATTATTATACTATGGACACCAGAAATGGTTACTGGTTACTGATTACATGTAATGTGGGTGGGGGAAATGTTGGATTATTGTCTATCAGAAATGTTAAAATTGAATTTACTTTTTCAGGGAGGAGTATCTACTCCATGTTGTCATGGCAAGGCTGTGAGTTAGGATGAAAGCACATTAGTGGTTGAGTTTGCTGTTCTTGCATTGGGAGCAGATGAAAGGGTTGAGGTTATTGCTGGGAGATTATCTCTCCTCACTCTTATTAGTAACTGACATATATACTTATTGCTTCCTCAGATGCAGAAGTCAGGATAGACTAATGTGAGAAGGGTAACTGACAGTGTCATGCCACGCCACCTTAGATGACCACTTATTCTGCTTATGTAGTTCTCAATTGGCTGCCTGCCATTCAAAAGTCACCATGTCTGTTAACAGACCCATACTTCCTAACATCAATGTGCCAAATACATACTGGAAACTCAAAAATACACAAAATCAATGTGAACATAAAATACCGAGCTCAGTTTATGATCCAACACATATAAAGGATGTCGTGCTTCTCCAGGATGTACAAATGTTTATTCAGCCTCTGAAAAGACAAATTAAATATAGTCTCTGCTAAGAACAGTTAATGGTATAAAAGTTAGTCAGAGAGGCATGGTGTTTTTATAAATTCAAGAAATATGTGCATATGTGGAAAAATTAATGGAGTGTTCTCACTTGAAATAGGATTTTAACAGAGACTTATTTGAAGAGAATAGGTTATGTTGCATGCAAGAGTTGAACATGGTATGAATGACTAAAAGGGGAATAGAAGTAGCAATTAAATAAGCTATTGAAAATGGGACCGTTAAAACTGGAAGAGCCAAGAGGCTATTTGGATGTTCAGTACAAAAAAATCCAAGACAAGAGAGCAATTTCACAGAATTTTGAAGGGAAAAAATATTGAGATATTTCCATATTGTAACGCAAGAGTTTTCTGTAGAGAACATAATGATTATACGTGGCTGCACATTAAGATAAACAGGTAAATGTCATGGATTCAAATGCCCCAAGGTCTGTCAGTGAGAAAAAGAGGAATGAAATTCTTCATCTTTTCACCTGGCTACAGTGGCATCTTAATCCTGAAATATATCTTAAATTTAAAGACTGTCTCTCCATTTCTGCTGTGTTTTAGAGCCGTAGTGAGTGGGCTCTCACACTGTTTTGGAGTTTGTTTAATTGTTCAGTAAATGTCTTCTTGGGAATAAAAACAAATTAAGGAAATAAAAGACTTTATTTCTCTGTGGATTCTGTTTCATTCCATGAAGCCATAAACTCTGAAAGTTGCATCCTTTCTCTCTTCTATGTAGTTTGTTCTCACAGTGTTTTTACTGACTAGAAGTATGACTGCATGTATGTATTTTTAATGCTTTGCAATAATCCAGTAGGATTTGTGAATCATGGACTCTACTGAGTCCACTATGAGAATTTGTATTTGGATAGGCATATAAGTTTTACAGTCCCTTGGGATAAGAATTTTTATAGGTTTTCTTCGTATAGGTTTGTTTATTCAAAAGAAAAAGTTTTAAATTACTTGAAAGATATTTTGAGAAGAAAAACATTTAACAAGATACATAGTTTTCTAGAAAAACTGACAATAAGCAGAGGGAAAAAAATGCTGCATTTTTGATAGCAAGCTAGTAGAACAGTTACTGAGCTATAAACAGAAGGAGGCTCAAATATACTAGGGTCTTAAACAAAGCATATTTCAAAAACACTAAGTTCAATTTTCAACCATGCAATCAATCTTTCAAATTATACTTATTATGAAGCAAGCAAATCCTTGTCTTCAAATCCCTGCAAGGTGAAAGATTTCAGAGAACAAGTCCCAGTGGATTTACATTTCTGCAAAATTTATTTCACATTTTCACCATTTACTGGTTTAGAACATTTTCAATACTCCTCAGTTTATAAAAGGTTCACAAAAGGTTAATAGGAGTTCTTAGTAGCAAAGCCCGTTTAGGAATGGATGAATTCTTACTCATTGTCCTGAGACAGAACAGTAGTTTAAATGAGAGTGCCACATCATTAAGTCTGTCCTTGTCAAGTCCATTTTATTTATCATTAAGGTCAGTGTCAAATAAATAAGCTTTTGCATGGCATTATATTGCATATACCATAAATATCAAGCACTATATTTGCAGTGGTTTATATCTCCCAGCTAAGCAAAATAACAGTATTACTGACTGTGTACTGAATTTGTTGCCTTTTAGATTGAGCTTGGATGGTGATATGTCTTCGTTCTGTTACAAATTAGATGTTTCTTGTATTTTTTTGAATGGGAAATAATGAAAAATACTAATTTTGAGGAAGTATCTTATAGAACTCTTCCTTATAAATATGGCATATATTTGAAAAGACAAAGCCTAGCCATCTTCCATCTTCTGCGTACCTCTGGGGGCATGTAGAGTCCGTAATGTATATGGGTAGCACAAACCTGTTGGAGCTTGTACTGACACAAAGCCAGAATCAAGCTGTAATGAAGCAGTGTGTGACAGAAAGAAAGCTCTGGAGAAAAAGTGTTTTTTTTTCAGAGCCTTACCTTGCAGCAACTTCTGATCTAAGAACACCTGTCTTGCAAGTAGGAGTGGGCAGGAATCCTTCACCACTGTGAATTCCCCAAAATCCACGGGATGGCTGAGTTAGATTGGAAGAAGCACCACAGCTGGGGAAAGATGGCAACAAGCTGTGCTTTATCTCATTAGCATCGTTGTTGCTGCTCTGCACTCTCAGGGCTGGGCAGAGCAGAGGGCAGCTGCTGGGAGATCCTGTGCAGCTCTGCACTTACACGTGTGCTGTGTGGCTGGAGGGGGCATGAAGAACATGCAGCACATAAGAGAGGTTAAAACTTCTGCCATATGGCTGCTGCTTACATCAGCTTCAAGAACAGGCATTTTTGATACAGGTATGGGGAAAGCTTCAGCTTTAACTTTTATATGGACAAAGGGACAGCCATTTAAGGGAGTTCTAGGACAGCAGCATGGCCCTTTTAAAACTATGGTGAAAACATAGCAAGAATGAATATTATAATTCTTTTTGAGACCTCAAGAAAGAGAACTGGATTGGAGCTAGTGGGGGTTTTTACATCAGAACATGTTGCTTCCACAAAACTGAACTTTTCCTGGAAAAGCACATACAGAATCTGACAGGAAAATCTATTGAAGTGTGGAAAGATTTTTTTTTTTAATCAAAAAAAGAGCATGAGAGAGACCTGGATGGCAAAGAGGTGATGTCAGAATCAATTTAGTATTTTTTTTTCAAGTGGGTTAATCTTCTTGAGTTAGGATACAAAATTTTAAGAAAAATAGCCTCAACCGTAGAACTGAATTGATTAAGGGAGTGATGGTAGCTGTTCCCATGGGAAATATGTGCCAGTTGACCATCAGACATGCTCATGGACAAGGTGGATAATACTTTATGTAAGGGTAGCTGTTTTGGAGTGCTCATTTCTCTACAGGTTTAAAAATTCTTCATGTGTATTATTCTATTTTCTAATACTGAGCAGTATTTTTTTTTTCTGAAGGCATCACTCACTGTGAAATTAGGTAATAATAGTCCTACATGCAATCTTTTATAGCTAACTGCTCTAGCCCTTTCATCTGTGAAACTCGGTAATTTATTGGAAAGTTGTTCTTTATTCTGCTTATAAATGGTTTTGTATTTGCCAATATAAGCATAAAAGAGTCCAAGTCTGAGCAAAGAAATAAAAATACATTGACTATCTCTACCTTTTGGGATATGTCCAAAGACAGTAAATTAGCAAATTGCTAAAAGCTTCCTCCAGAGCTCTGCAGCCTTCAAATTTGCAATACGTCCCAAGGCAATCTCAGGTTAAATAAATAATACTGCAAACGTAGTATTCCAATTGTTCTGCTTTAATTTAAGGTTAAAATTACATGGAGCATTGCTGTTAGAACATCATGCAAAGTTTTGACAGAACCAGAAGATGAAAGTACTTCCATGGAATGATAAACAGTCTGGAGCACAAGTCCTGCGCAGAGAGGTTGAGGGAGCTGGGATTGTTTATCCTGGAGAAAAGGAGGCTCGGGGGAGACCTAATCACTCTCTACCACTACCTGAAAGGAAGTTGTAGCCAGGTGGGGGTTATTCTCTTCTCCTGGGAAACCAGCAGCAGAACAAGAGGGCACAGTCTTAAGCTGTGGCCGGGGAGGTTTAGGTTAGACATTTCACAGAAAGAGTGACAGGACATTGGAATGGGCTTCCCAGGAAGGTGATGGAGTTGCCATCCATGAAGGTGTTTAAGAAAAGACTGGATGTGACACTCAGTGCCATGGTCTAGTTGACAAGGTGATGTTAGATCATAGATTTGATGATTTCGGAGGTCTTTTCCAACACAGTTGGTTCTGTGATTCTGTGTCTTAAAATGAGATTTACAGGATATACCTGCTCAGGATTTCTGTAACTTAGATAGCAGTTCTTTAAGCTACCCAATATAAATGAGACTCAACGTATAACAGAATAACAATGATGGCAATACTACAGTGATAATGCTTTTAGCCTAATATTCTAATAAGGTCAGGCTTGTACAGTCGTGTTAGCTGTCTTTAGTTCACTCCAGTAATTCTTTTTAGGTTGGCCTGTTTAGCCAAACCTGACAAAAACTTAGAGGTGTAAAACTCTCAGAACTTTAGAGAGAGTTCTGAATTTATGTTTCTGCTGATGCTGCAGGTAGATATTAGCTGTGAGCTGATCAGAGAGAAATCAGCTAGCCAAGACGTCTATTATGTCCACAGCTTTAAATCAACCAACTGCATGGTGGATTGTGCTTGGTCAAAGTGGTGGGGCTCAATGAGGGACAAGTCTGGGATCTAGAGGATGAAAGGAAAATATAATTTATTATCCTTAGAAGAGGTGCTGTGTGACACAAACTCAGTGATCACTGATTTTTGATATTTCTGCTTAGAAAATAACTTGGGAGGCAAGTGATGGCCACACTTTTTTCTTTTATTTATTTTTTCTTTTTTTTTTTTCTAAAAAAAATACAAAAATTTTTCTATTTAAAAATATTTTTGCAACTTTCATCACGTGCCCAATAACTTTTTGTAATAATTAGGGCTTTGGAGCAAATGCCGTATCTTGAATGCTCAAAATCATGCTGATTTCTCTTACAATGTCACATCAGCATTTTGGAAAGAGAAAAGGAAGCCCTGGAAGGGTAATAATTGCTTCTAATATAAGGTATATCCCAGTACTACAGTTCATGTTTCATTAATTTGTTTTGAATAATCCTCACCAGTTGTTTTGCAGTTCTGCCTTGACAAACTACTGTAACTCTGTTATAACCCAGAGAACTTAAGACTGAAAAGTACAGATTCTGTTTGGTGCTAATATCATTTCCCTTGAAAGAGAGTAAAAAAGCACAAAGCTGAAAGAAATTAATAACATTGGAATAAAGGGCAGAGAAAACAGTCTGTGTAACTCAAATGATTATGATGGGTAAATCTCTTGAATTATCTTCTTCAGTGCTAACGGTTTTTTTCTTTTAAAAGAGACAGAATCAAATAGCTTAAGATTTAAACTGACCTACTTTCAGTTTCTTTTGATTTTCTGTGGATTAAATCATATTTGGAGCCTGACACTCTTGCTCAGATTAAATTTAAATGAAGACAACCGTCTTTGAAGATAGTGGAATTGTTCCAGTGCAAAATTGACTACGTTGTGTGAGTAATCAGGCCAGTTAGTCGCAATACGGAAAAGATGATGGCAGTTTTACCCATGGGAAGTAGATACAGTTATTTTAGTCTCTGCAGGATATCTTTCTCACTGCACTTCAGAAAGTACAGTCAATAGAGTAAATACCCTGGTCATATTCTGAAAATTACACTTGGTAAGGCAGTTATTAGCATTTTGAGTTTCCAGTGTTCAGAACATTCAAAGCTGAGACATGCAGCCCTGCATGCTGAGAGCCAAAGGATGGCAGATAGATACAAGAAGTTCCTCATTTATTTTAGTGGCAAAAGGAGAATGTAAGATCAGGGGAAAATCAGTCCTGATCAGACTGGAGACAGCTTTCCCTTGATCTCTCCAGTAACTCTGTTTGAAGGATATGAATTCCCATTTTTTAAGGTGAGAAGAGCAGTAGTCTTGCATTTAAATCATGGACCTCAGCATTATGTGTTTCTCACTTTTCCTTGCATTGTGTGAGTAGGGTAATTGCTCTGCTTCCTCATCTGAAAAAATCTATTTCCAGTTTGTCACCATTAAAAATTCAATTATAACTAGAATGGTATTTGATGTTCCCTTTTCTACCTAAGCTCCACATAGTGCAGGCTTGGGTAAGTAGAAACAGTAGCAATACTTTCATCCTTAAAACTAGTAGCATGTCATCTTGCTGCAGAAAACCTAGTAAACTGGGGTCTGTCCACAATAATGTAGAAATACTCAGAATATCTGTGATGGAACTAGGCTAAGTAAGTTCCTGGAAGCAGTAAAATTCAGCAGGTGTTGCTGTAGGAAACACGGGTGCATAGATAACTACCATCTTTTACCTTAGATATTCCTCTGGATGTGCAACCGTAAGGCATATTTGTTCACCTGGGGTCACAAAGCTCCATCTCATCTCGCTTCCACTAAATCCTTGTCCTTGACAGTAGTATTTTAATTGCCTAGTCAGAATCATACTTGTAGTTACACTTGTGATGTTTGCATATATTTCCAAGAAATTATGATCTTTAGCTGTAGTGAGAAAATGTTTACAAAGATATTCTTAAAGTATCATTTTTCAGTGAACCAATGTGAAACTGTGAAATGCCAAAATTTCAACCGAATATAATTTAACATACCAGAAACAAATTAGCTGCTACTTAAAATTGTCTTTAACACATGTAGAAATGCCTTACTGACTAACATCTTCAGACAGAAAATAATACTGGGCTTAAACAAAAACTAACTTTGAATGACGCTGCTCAAAAGCATGCCTGATCTGATTGTATAAATTCTAGCAGACTTAATATGTTCATATTTTACACTGAGAGATCGTATTTTGTAATCTTATGTAAAATATATATTTTACAGGGAGAAGTCAGATTTTCTTCAGTCTTTCAGAGTGACAGCCCACCCTGGGCACTGCTATGTACACACTATTTTAGAAATCTATCGACACACAGTGATTTGCAACCAATCAGGTGCTCCTTACACAGGAGTGCAATACTGTCAGTGTAGCTTGGCCACTTTTTCCTTTCCCTAAAGCAACTGGTCATATTCTCATTAACTCAGAAGTGCTCCAACAACAACTGACTCTTGCTAAACTGATAATGTTTCTGACCACCAGACAGTATGACTGGGGAATACTTCTGTGCTGGTCATGTACACATTTTTGTTCTTCTCCTTCTCTGCCTGGTGTACGCTTGTACGGAGAAATTCAGACGGTTTTGTGTCATTGCAATAGAAATTGTTATCTGTTCTTTTGTAAAGATCAGTGAAATGAAGGACTTAAAGATGTAAAAGGCATTATATAAAAAAAATTGAGATTCTAAATTCTGTGTGGCTTGCCAAAGACCATTTTAAGTCCGATTGAGTTCTGAGGCATGTCTGAATAAACCAGTGGCAACAAATAACCTAAGTATTGCAATATCAAATGCTATAAATCCAGACTTAGAAGTACACAGACTCTTGTGTTTGGCTATTTCTTGAAACTTCTGTAAGAGCTCATTTTGGAGTATTGAACTCAATAGGATAATAGCAGCCATGGAAACCATAAAATTCTGTAACAGTTCTTTTTTTTTTTTTTTTTTTTTTAAATGCAGAGTATGTATCAAGGAAAAACTTATTTTGACTTACACTGCATGTTCTATTTTTGTTCTTTGAAGTGTCAGAAAAAGAACATGGAAAAAATGATGTGTAGGGACGTAGACAAATGCAGGACAGAAAAGCAAAGCTATTAAATGAGGTTTTGAGATGAAACAAACCATTTCATCATAGACAGAGATTAATGGCAGTTTCAAGTCACTTGAATTTGGATTACTTTGCTCTTGCATATGCCTTAAATGAAGTAGAACAGTTAGTAAACAACTTCAAGCATTTCTTTACAAATCAGAACTTGTAAACTTACACCAATGAATAAATGCAAATATTTGAAATGGAAACTAGGATCTGCTTCTGCTGAAGTTACTTGCAGAACCCCAAACTGACTCTACTGATGAGAGTGGGGCGCCTGTTCTGTAAACTATGCATCGTCTAGCACATCCGTGCAGTTGAAACACAGCTGCTTCAGAAAGAGGATTATGTTCAAAAGCCAGAACTGCAGAATAATTAAGAGACTTCTTGGGTTATCTCGTCCAAACCCAGCTCTAACCAGGGAGAGCATAAGCCATTAGCTCATGAACTTGTTCAGCCAAGTTTTGAATCTCTTCCTTCTCATTTCTGCTGAGTATTGCATGAACTTTTCAGCAAGAGGAATTGTACATCTGCAACACAGGTATTTTTTATAATTTGAAATCCAACTGTTTTAGAGCTGAGTTGTAATTCGTCTGAATGACTGAGGACAAATGAAGTTGCTAGGAAGCCAAATGTTGTTTATCTAGGGAGTTCAGAGGGAGTAATGAATTTAGGTCCAGCTGTGTGAAAGTATGGAAATACTTATTCAAGACACTTACATAATCATAATTCTGTCCTATTTCATTTGCAGAGAAAGATCAAATGTAGTGGTTAAACCATTTAGTTTAAACAGAGTTCACAAACACTAAAATGTCACAGCCAGAGATATAAAGTTTGGTGTGATGACAGAAAATTAAAAAGTTAAGGATCCACCCTAATTAAAACTTCCTTGTAATAGAAAAAAAAAACATATCCAAATCTTCACACATAGATTCTGTACAATATTTCAGTGGCTTGTAGATAGAGGTAAATGCAGCCCTCTTGTGAATACTGAACTTTGCCTCCTATGACACTCCCAAAGCCAAGAATCACATGGCAAAGGCCATCAGGCATCTCTTAATACAATTTTGCAAAAATGGTTTAGTTGTCTTAACCTGATTAAACCTCAGGAATAAAATTCAGCTGCCTCTTCTCTCCCTTACTAAATGCAAAGTGCTTCAAAAAGCAAGAACTCCAAATTAATACAAAAAGCTCCTTTTTCATTAAAGTGGTATTCTTTATCAGGGAAAAGAGAAGTAGTGCTTATAATCCACATTTTACAAACAAGGCTTATAGATAAGGATTGTATTACCCATCACATCACCAATATAGACTAACAACCTTCATTTTAATATATGATTTGTGAAACCTTTGAAGTGATTGAAATGAATATTAAACTGATTAAATGTTTCTACCTTTCTTCCTACATTGTTTTCAAAATGTCAGTGTGTATATTAACAAAATTCTCCTGGAAATTTGGAAAGATAGCAAGTAAAGCCTGCGTTAGAGAGATATGTAAACAAACAAAAATTAAACACAGGACTCTTCTTGTTTCCTAAGTTGTCCTATTATTGCATAGGTAAACAGATTCTTTTCTTCCCTCTGGCAGTCTTGTATTTCTTCAAATTATGAATATGAGAGAAAATATGAAAATTATAATCTAAGGGTAATTAAGTTTTAAAATTCTGAACCACTGAAACAAGATAATTCGGAGTTTATTATGGGGCAGAGCAGTTAAAATGAATATATCTGATTTTAAAACTTGATGATACAGATAAGTAGATATTGACAAAAGTTTCAGAATTTCTGGATACAAAAAGAAACCTAAGCACTGTGATGCATATGCTTTCAAACATTCATCCTGGAGACTGGATCCAGCAGTGAATATCCTCAAACCTGAGTGAAGTCAGGACCTAACATGAGATTCACAAGCACATGTCAAGGGCCAGGTGCCTAAATAGGCCAACAGCTTGTGCCACACAGTAGGGTCTTGCTGAAATATTGCCTCACCTGAGTTTACACACTGAGGAAATGCATTTGGGTGGGGCTTTCTGGGCTGGCTGGATCATCCCCGACTCCTTTAATGCAAGCCACAGAGAGATTATTTGGGTCATGTAACAGATTCATTGTAACCAATCAAAGCAGTAAGGTCTGTGCACTCCTTGCCTGTGTATGTTCTATACACATCTACAGGATGTTACAGGAGAGCACCAGTACAGACAAGGTACACAGAAGTGGGGGTGGTTTTTCTGTATTACAGAGGGTCTGAACCATTATGCAGTTGTGAACACAATATCCAAAGGGCACTAAAAGAAGATGTGCATGAGGGAGCATGCCTTTGCATTAATGTTAGGGCAAACAGTGGAGACAGGTCTAGAGTCAGCACCCAGTCCCTGTTTCTAAGGGTATTTTATGCATTTTAAATCAACCAGTTACTGAACAAAGTCCCCATATACTTGTGAGAACAGAGTTTGGTACCTTTTTTCTCTTACATCCATTTATTTAATGGGAAAAGCTGAAACAGCATTTCTATAGGCCTGGGATGCCTAACTTGTGAACCCCAAACAAGCTTGCAAGTGAAACAGGGAGCACAGTTGTCAGTAGACAGGAAAACAAGAGTTTAGAACATAAATACTAGCAAAATTTAAGGTATGCAGATGCTTCTTAAGGATGATGTTAGCAGTTTGCATTTTTCACTTAGCTGCTTCCATACCAGCAGATTTTCACTCAATGCTGTGGAAATACACACTGCAAACTGAAGAGGAAAGGTACCAGGTTTCAGGTAAGTCTCATGTCTACTCATACCTGGTTTCTTTGTATCAGTAGGGATAACAGGGTGATAGAAACATTAGCAGATCAACAATGTTTCCAGAACTCATCCTTCCAAACAATGAATATTTAAGTATAAACAGGGACCCTTCCAGCTATGAGACACAACCAAATACTGTTCATCTCCATTTATTGCAAGAACAGTAAAGCTAAGAAGCATAGAAAGATAACCAAGAACATTTGTCTGTTCGCAGAGTTTCTAAAATCGGGTTGAAAATCGAGCTAACTCCCCAGACATGATTATGCATTTCCTTTCTCTTACCTTCAGTCTGATAATTTTGGTTGGTTTCAGCAAGACCTGGAAGTTGATGACAACTGTGTGTGCATAAGTGTTACAGTCTAACCATGTAAGTAAAAGAATTGCAAATTAAAGTAAGACAAGTGAAAAGTGAAAAGAGCATAATGAATATCAGTGTGATTCATATCAGTTGCAACCTATATTTCTGATCACGTTTTCATCATGTGCTGTATTCTGGATTTGTATTCATTTTGCAAAGTAACCACCCTTGTATATTTATGTTTGTATTTTTGCTAAGTTGCTTACCAGTGCTTTCTTCACATGAGGAGACATTTCAAGCAATCAGTTAATTTTTGGGCTTTGTTTATTAATTTATTTGTAAGAGTATTTATATGGGCAGATCTTGATGATGATTGTCTCGGTCTAAGGCAAATGCTGGAGTGGAGATTCCAAGAAATGAATGCCCTCTCTTTTTAGTAAAATCTCTGCCCATTTCACCAAAATAGAGAGAACAAAGAAAGTACTGTGCAGACAAGTTCCCATGGTTTAAGGCCCTCCCCAGCCAGACACAAAAACCATGGGAAAACAAGGGCAAAGCAAAAACCTGGAGGATTGTTTTGTCCAAAAAGAAGGCATGCTGCCGAGTTGCTGATGTGGATCCTGGTGCTACAGCAGTATGGTGCAGACTCTCTTTCCTCTTCCCTGGCTCTCTCCAGAGGTGGATGACAATGACAACAGGTGGCCAGGACTGCAGATGGCTACAGGCCTCTTCCTGTCAGCTGGGACTTCACGCCAAGATTTCATGGAGTGGGATTTGTGAGGTGGCGGTGGCAGTGGCTGCTTTGCTGTGCCACTCGGCTGGCTCCGCTCTGTTTCAGCTCAGTGGCAGTGACTGTCATCCCTGACAGTGGCTGAGGCGTGTGGAGCCACATGGCTAGCAGGGCTCATGTGGCTGCTCCCTTTTATTTCTCCTGCATCAGGGAAGAGAGGTGGCTCCCAGATGGAGAGTTCCACTTCCACCCTGGCAGCCAAGACTACTGGTGCGTGTTCCCTGCCACCCACCCTCAACCCGGCTGTGGTGAGGAATTTGCTCATAAAGAACAGTTCCTCCAAAACAATGTTGGAAAAAGGGAATAAAGTACAAAATCTCCTTTAACCATGACAATGATGAAGAAACTTATCCAATCCTTGTGGAGTATTGAAAGCATGTTTCTTCCATGGACAAACTGAGAGTGTTTTTGATTGTTCAGGTTGCTGACTGCCAGCACACCCGCTCCTGACCAGAATTCCTTGTTAGCATTCTTCTTTCCCTCACCTCATCAGTATTCTACAGATATTATTGATTTTTATTGTCCTGTCCTGTCATAGACTATCAGTCTTTAACAATGAGAAACATGACACTTCTATTCTTTTGCAGTGTAGATTTACATTTCTTGCTTATTTAAACATTTTTTTATCATGTATGAATGTTACAAAGAGATTTTCATTTTATTCCATCCCCTCTTTTATTTCATTCTGATTAATGTTTCAATACTTGCCTTTCATTGTCTAGCAATAATAGCTATAATTCCTTCTCTTTCTTCTCATGAAATAGAGTAGGAAACTGGTCTGCTAATGCTAGAGAAGGTGGAGAAAATTCTGTATAAATTGAAATGTAGAATAGCTGGCATTAAAAATGTACTGCACTGCAATGTCCTTTCAGTCATGCATTGTGCCATTTCAGTTTGCAGTAGCTCACACTGTTTGGATGAGATAAAGGGAGCTGAAATGGAGAAAATGAGTAGTTTCATTTTGCCTGCAGTAGAAATATGATGACAAGCATATTACAGTCTTCCTCTGCTGCATGGCTAATTCATTTTTATGCTTTCTGAACCCAATAGTTTATCTAAAATAAAGATCGTGAGTAAAAAAAAAAAACACCCACATCTTAGGGTTACTTTTTTTGGTTTGTTTTGGTTTGGTTTTTTTTGGGTGGGGGAGGGGCAAAGGACATTTGTTCAGTTAGTTGGAGGTTTGTTTGGTTGGTTTTGGGTTTGAAAGTTTTTTTGTTACAAAGGAACGTTCAGAAATATTGAAAAAAAAATGATGGAAATCATGAAGTCAATAACAATGTTATAAGGATTAATCTGTAGTTAATAGAAACCATTTTACTCTTCAGTCTCCAAAATGAAAGAGTTTGTACAGGGATTTAATGTATTTTGAAGATAAGAACTGAATTTACATCCTTGATGTGTTTGTCTTTTTGTCTTGGATATTTAACATACAGTCTGTCAAACAGAAGTGACAGACTACCACTAGTAAGATATCTAATGTAAAGTTTTATTTTTATAATTTGGGGAAATTTGTTATTGGGAGATTATTTGACGTAAAGTTAAGTATAAATTTCTTGTGACCCTCAGATTTCAGAGGAATCATAAAGAAATAAAAATAAATTTATCCTTAAACCCAAACTTGAAAGAATATGGCATATATCATATATTCACTATTAGACAGTTCTCAGTATTTGAAAGTGTTGATATGGGACCATACCAAAAGGCAGTTTAACCCAATACCCCTTCACTGAGAATAGGCAGAAGAATATGCCTGGGAAAAGTTGTTTGAAGAGTGAAAGAAGAAATAACAAGTATCTTGCATTTCCCCTGATGATATCTCAAACTCTAAACTTTTTTAGATTAAGCCAAACATAATTCATGTGCAATTACTGACCCTTAGAAGTTTTTCCTTCATGACTGTCTCCAGTCTTCCACTGAAAATATTTAACTTGTGTACGTGTTTTAAAAGGATGCTGTTCTTCATTTAGATTCAAAAGGTATGTAAGTGAAAAACAGTTGAAGAGGTGGAGGTTTTCATAAGTGGAGGAAAACCAGAAATATGTAAACTCTATATATGGGCCTTTTATTTTCTTACATTTCAGAATATCTTTCAGCGAAATCTGGAGTACGTGGTTATTTGGATTTATTGGAATCCATGAAAATTGGAAACAAAGGAAAAATTTTGTCTTTTATATCATACTAGAGAACTTGGATAGACTCGGTAATGTTTCCATTGTTCAGGGTGTGTTGGCATTAGTAATAAAACAAAATTCAAACCAGATATATTTTAAAGATGTAATAGTTTTAAATTATGATTTTCACTTGCAACCAGTTTGAATCAGAAAGTTTCTAACATATGGCAGAGAAAGAATATTAAGCCATATGCATCCAGCACTGGGACTGTGTTCCTGAGAAAACAGTTTGCTATTTTTATGCTGGCCAGCAGGTGTCAATACCCCAAAGTGAAGAAGCTGTCCAGAAGCCAGACACAGAAATAGTGAGGCTGGAACAGAGAGTAGAAGTATTTTGGATGTCTCACTTTGGAAGTTGGCTTTGTGAAGTGGTTTGTCACCACCAAGAAGGAAGCCATCTTCTGAGAGGAAAAGGAGGAGGGAAATTAAGCAACCCTTTCATTCTTAAAGTGGGTACCTTAATTTCTTTTTCTGCTGATCCTAGTAATAGTATTTTTATTCTCTGTCCCCACAGCTGCAA
>JAWWMO010000083.1:124907608-124925355 GCA_035047845.1 Dendrocincla fuliginosa
CTTAAAGTGGGTACCTTAATTTCTTTTTCTGCTGATCCTAGTAATAGTATTTTTATTCTCTGTCCCCACAGCTGCAAGGCCCTGTGGTCTCTGATTTGAGTCTTCAAGCCCTTCTGTGCTCCCTAGCCATTTGGCCCAAATCCAGAGCTAAACACTGGAGAAGTGTCTAAGAGTGGATGCTTGGCTGTTTTGATCAGGACTTTAATCAAAGCTGTTTAAGTGCTATTGTATCCTATGTACTTTTTTCCTAAAAGTGTTATTCTAATACGTCGTAATGTTTTTCTGTAATACCTGTTAGGTGCTAAAGTAAAACAATGTTAAGTGACATTTATTGTCAACACAAATGTCAGCATTTATTTGACTGTGTGTAAGTACTGTCTTTTTAGACCCATTTTAGGCCTTCATAAAATAGAATCTTGGAATGTTTAATGTAGTTACATGACATCCTTCTAGATTCGACTTAGAAACCCTTTCAATTAATAACAAAAATATCTTTCTTTCTATATTATTATAGGTGAAGCATTATGAGCACAGACTGGGTAGCTCTTCAGAAAGATGTGTGATTACTTGAGATATTTCAGCCTTTTATTTTTCTTGAATTCCACAGAGGTAGTGCCTACAGGATGTATTCTGATGTTTTAAACACTGAATAACTGTAATAATGAAATAGTCATAGCCATTGCATTCTTTCACTGTTTTTTTTTCTTTTTTTTTTTTTACTTTTACATAGCCTACTAAGGTAAGACATTTTAGTTTGGAGCTGTCTTTCTGATCTCTGATAGCATGAAAAGACTTGTTAACAGTTGATGTGAGTTAGGCAAATAAAAAGTTTATCATATTTCTCTGATAGTACTGGTCTCTGTCTACCACTCATGAAGAAATTCTGTCTGAAATTAAATGTTTTGAGCTATTGAAATTCTGGCCTTAACTTCCTACCAGCTGCTATATTACAGTGATCTGGTAAGAACCAGGAATTTACATACTCCATTTTTAATTTAATCAAACATTGTCAGTCAGCATCACATGTTAGATTCTATTTCCGTCAGAAGGAACCTGCAAACAACAACCTGAAAGATTAAAAACCTCTGCCTCTTGAAGATAATAATCTCAGTGAATTTTAACAGATTGCTTAGCAGATGGAAATATGATATTCACTACAGTAAATTACATTAACATGCTCTTAGACGGAGATGTCACATTTGCCACAGTAATTTACATTAACATGATTTGAGGCAGATTTGATTCCCCAAAAAGAATTAGAAATAACATTTTATCATTCATTTCGCTTTGCCACTTTTTCAGATAATCGTCAGTCTGGAGTGGGACAGGTTTTTGTCAATGATGAACAGGAAAAAACCCACAGTTTTTCTCTGGCCATCTATAAACCATATCATATACAGGATTCTACATGGTACCACAGCAACACTGGGTATCAAGACATAAAGAAAATGAATCCTAATTATTGATACAGAGTAGTGGAAAACTTTTGGTTCAGTGTAATAGATTAACCCGACTTCTGGACAAGATATCTTCTCTTTTGCATGTCAATATAACTTTCTACCACTGCCTCTAGAAGATCTTGTCACATACTCTAACAGGTTGGTTGAGAACATTCTGAAATGAAATTTAACCACCTCTGTGTGTTGGCATCATCAGGCAGAAGGCTGTGTGGGTGCAACTTTGCTGTCATCCAGTGTTGTGCAAGGGATCTGGGGAATGTTTATCACAGAATCACAGAATACACTGAGTTGGAAGGAACCCACAAGGATCATTGAGTCCAACTGGTATGATAGCATCTGCTATAATAAGAAAGAAAATATGCCTGCGTACTTGTGGACCTGCTGAAATGATTAATGATCCCAAGAAACCCTTAATCTAGTCCTAAAACCAGAAAGAACATGCAAAACCTATAAGCAACAAACAAGCGTGATAAAGGTGCATGGGGAGAAAACAAAGCAGTGGTCTGGAGCTTTACGGAGTTGTTTTCAAGTTCTGCTACTCTAATTACTGGATTTCTGAACAGTTCCTGCTATGGAACTTCAAAGGTATTTTTATGGTCAGAGGCTTAGAGGCCAGACTTGGAGAAAATACTTGAGGGATATTTCAGGAGAGTAACATGAGGCTGTGGTGAGACCATTTCAAGTGATTTTCTCTGTGATTTGTCTCAGATCTCAGCAATGACCAGAATAGTTTGGTAGATGTGTTTCTTTAAACTATGAATCCTTAAAGTCTTAAATCCAAACCTTCTTTGAACAACTGAAAATACTCACATTTCCTCAACTTATAAGGAAAGTATTGAATCCTATATTAAATAAAGTCCTATATACAACAATTCTATGTATATTTTAGAAAAGCTGTTGCTGTACATTGAGAGATACTAGGCTGGTTGGAAACAGACACTGCTTTAATGCAGGACTTCATAAAAGCCCTAGTCCTTCTCCAAAACACTGCCAAAAGGGTGTGTGTGGTGTCACACAGTGAGATTTGCCTGGGGTTTTTTGTTCATTCATATTTGAACCCTTAAATTTGGAGATTATTATGCAACACAGTGATAAATCAGAATATGATAGGATTAAGATTGCTTTTTAATTATTCAGTGTTGGATTGTGACTACTTTAGTCATGGTTTGTAGTGTCTGTGAAGGTGACTGCTGTCTGTGGAGTCCCTAGCTCAATTATAAGGAAAGTATTGAATCAGATGGCACTGGAAACTGAGCCTTTTTCCAAATTATATGAATTTCACCCTGGAGAAGTGACTACTTATTTTACCTGGTCTGCAGGGCTCCTTTAGATAGCAGGTAAGACACTAAACCCAGTCTTATTTCGAACCCAAATGTTGCATACTTCGTCTTGGGGGCCTGAAGGCCTTGGGTTCTAGTTTGCAGACTCTTAACAGCTGCAGACTGTGTGGGCAAGTGCTCAGTGAGATCCCCAGGATGGGAGTCAAGTATTTAGACCTCGAACCAGTCATGCAAGAACTGGGGAGTTTTGGCTGAGATATCTGTCTTCTCTACTTGTAAAAGTGGGGACTCTCCTCATTCATGCTCTGTCAGGGATGCTTTGAGGAAACAAAGTATCAGGGGTCATACACTTGTTAGAAGAGAGACCACGGCACGATGAGTAGAAAAATTTAATCATGCTCTTTAGGAAAGAATTTTAAGGTTAGTGAATTAATAATTGCTAGAATAAAAACAGAGATATGACAAAACAAGACATGGTATATATGCTCATTCACTTAGGACTGTCCTTTCGGATTGAATAAGACAGATGTCCTAAGGACAAAGGGGTCTTACCACCATACACTGGGAAGCTTATCAAGATTTTATGGACAATCTTAATTATATAATTTGCTTATTTTAGAGTGTTTTAGTGTAATCTTCTTATTCTTAATTTTCCTTCTGAAAAGAGGTGAGTTGTCATTTACAAGCCATTTATTTGTCTATTTGCAAGAAATGGAGTAGCTGTGAATGTTTGCCTGTCTAATTTCACATAAATTTAGCATGATCACTCTATGTTCTTTGTTCAGTAGTGTGGTTCTGACTATCTGCACAGAGATTTAAATCACTTGATCCTGACAATTTGATCGGATCATACTTTAGGAACATAGCTGAGCTGCAGCACTGGTCTTGTGTTGTAAATCAAAGATAGCTCTCTGGTTTTGGATACAAGTAACTTTAATGCATTAGGTGTTTGTGGTTTCTTTTTTTTGTTTTGTTTTTGTTTTCTGTTTTGATTTGTTTGTTTGTTTGTTTTTCAGTATATGAAATTAGATTTTACTCTTCCTACACAAAAACACAAAGTCCTTCTAGGCACTTTAGCTGTATAGTCTACTTCCACTGACTGGTCTTTTTCAGTCAGGGGCTTGCTGGTTACTCATAAAGCTCAAGTGCTGCTCATTGCTGTGCTTTCCCAGTCTCAGTCCCAGTTTTCCCAAAGCCTTCTCAGCTCCCAAGAGTTTAGAGCAGTCTGGCTCCTACTGCAGTGTGAAAAGCTCCTACACACTACAGTGTGGTTGCTGAAGCCAGGTAAGGAGTTGCCTACACTGGAAATTTATACAGATTTAAAGTTGGTGCAGTAGGCAAATCAATACACTCCCTCATCTTAGTTCCTCTACCCCTATTATAAGCATATAATAACACGTAAGATAAATGCAATGATGTGCCCATATTCTGTTCAGTAAAGCATTATACTTACAACTGGAAGACTGTACCAGTAAAATCTCAAGTAGAGAGGGAAGGGTCAAAACTTATGAGAAGAATTGATTTGCATACTAACAACTCAGCAGAAATGGCTGCAAATTATGGAATTATTTCCATCTTATGGAAACTCCAAAACCATCCTTTCTGTGCACTCCCTCTCTCCAAGTCTGAGTGAGAAACAAAGCACAATATTTTTTTTCCTCCAAAAATATGTTTTTCTTTTACATGAACAAGAGATCTTCACTCCTCTAGGTCATGAAAAGTCCTGTTTTCCAGAACTAATAATACTTTCCAAAGATCTTGCACAGATTGCAGAAGTCATTACAATGGCATTCTGCCAAAGAATTATACCAAAAAATTTGAAATATGTCATTGCAAAACTTTAAAAGCACAAAAGAGGATCAAGAGTGAGTTAAAGGAGTGTTATATGAAGAGAAACATGCTGATGTTTATCTTAAAGAATTCCACTATACTACATATAATTTTTTGCATGTAAACAAGCTGACGGTAGTACAATGACTCTGATGACTGATGTTGCTACATTAGAGCCAATAAAAGACAAGTATACAGACAAATGGTACTTTCCTATTTCTTTCTGCTTCAGAAAGAATGAGGTGCAAAAACCAGTAGGTCTGTGTTAATCATATGACTATTTGCATGAAAAAAGCGTAACAGAAATTTGTGGGATTTCATGGAAGAGCTAGAGTCCATCTTCATGTATCAGCTTGGAAGACTGGGTTTTGAACAATGAATAAACATAGTGAAAATAAAGTGGTAATAATCTCAGGTATCTTTAGTAAAACTAATGTCTCTAACATTATTTCTCTTGAAACTGTTTCAAACCAACAGTTTGTACTTTGGGGGAAATGCTATGAATGACCCTGTGATGTTGCTTACATTCAAAGGGAACTAAAAGATTTGAGCACAGTGGAATGGACATAATGCAGGGCTGCTATGAAAAATACTGCTTTCACAGAATTGTTGCTCAAGACCAATATTGGCTGGGAACTACTGTTCTGTACATTTCATTTGATCTAAACTCAAACTTTTAAAGGGAACTAAAAGTCTGGCCAGCAAAAAATCTTGGGCACTTTTGAAAATGTTAGTCTACATTCCTGAATATAGTAAGTGTGATTAATACACTAGTTAGAATTGCAAAACATGTTTTTCACTTTGACTATTTTAAACATATTGATTTTTATTATACTGAGAAAATAACCATCTTCTATGTTTCATGCTTTGTGGAAATAGAAGAGTTGAGCTGAGTTTAGTTTTTATCAACATTCTGCACTTGCAGGTGAAGTTTGACAGAATGTCACAACTTACTTTCTATTTAATTTCTAGCAATTGCCAGTCTACACCCTCTCCTGAATTAACAGCCTGGAGACATGAAAATTTCACATTCTGACTCAGTTGCACTCAGATTGTCATCTTTTTTTTATCTCTTATTCCTTGAAATCTTTAGTGTTGTGAGTGGCAAGCTGTATTTTTTATTCATTTTATAAAAATTAAATTCTAGATACCTGAAGTCATGTTTCCTGACACAAATCACAGTTCCCAATGCTGTCATCACTGATGATATTCTTTACATTCCTTACATATTACTTACACAACTTTATATTCAATAAATAAGGTAAACTAATTAAATAAGAGAGACCTTTTCAGATTTTCCTCTGTTTCTTTTTGTTTTGGTGCTCCCAGTTCTAGTTAATGGATCTTCTGCAGTGTGAGAACAGTGCAGTTATTCAACATATTCTAGTGTCACATGTCCTGATACCCTGGTTGAGAGACAGGAGGAGAGCAAATAGAATAAAAGTCCAAGTTAAATTACATCAGTGGGGTGGATGCAAGTAAAAAATTATTGTGTTGAGCAAAGGTATTTATTTTTCTGGTATTGCTATGGTTATTAGCAAAACTCTTGCTGGTTTAAGATTGGGAGCCAGCTGGGCCTACATTAAAGAATAATTGTTGTTGCTGTTCTGTGCGATGCCTTACGAGTTCCTGCTGGGTTTATAATTAATTCAAAGTGCACTGGGAATATTACATGGCCATGCAGGTTGCTTGATCCATCTCAAAATCTATGTAATTTTTTGGATTTAGATACTGGGATCTGGATTGGCCTAGAAATCTGGTAAAAGGAAAGTAGAAAGGTGCTGTCTCATTACAGTGGCATTAGACTTCTCCTCCTTCCTTGTTTTCCTTTTCCTGGACAAAAAGAATATCAATAATTGGTGTGGGGAAAATACAGGGACATACCAAACTCCTATCTAGAACTGGAATGAGGGAGACCTACATTTAGATCTGAGATCTTCTTTGTCTCCTCTTGCCAGTGCCAGAGTATTGTTTTATGGCTTGTTCTGTGTCTTAAAATTACTGAGTGACAGTATCTGTGCTATTGAAGACAGTAGGGTCTTGTGTTCCCATCTGTCTGCCATTTACAGTGATGACAATGTGGGATTGCTCTGTAGTGATGTAAAACAGCACAGAAGCCTGTCTTCTCCAGATATTTGAGTTTCAGGTGCCAGCTTTACATGGATTTTTATTGCCTGAAGATTGGTGAAACTTGGAAGAAACATCTGGAGTAAAATCTTCAGACTTGTGAAAACTGAAGGAATAAATAAGTCTGGTTTTATACTGGAGACGGTGTTTATTTTCACAAGCCTTCAACTCACTGATGTGCCTTTTGATAGTCTGGCTTCAAATATGCAACATTTGAGGCAATGTTACTGTTAGCATTAAAGGGGTACTGGGGAAAAGATAAATGACCAGATAAGCTGAATTCTATCATTGCAGGCACTTCCTCTGAGTGGCAGCAGCTTGACCTCTTAGACCTTAGACATTTAAAACCTAGATGTCTAAATCTGAGATGACTATATCAACTCCTTCTGTTGAAAACAAAAATAAAGAAAAAAAAATGTCTTTACAGGGCAGTTCAGCTCCTAAAAACTGGACAGATGACTTTGAAAGCTTACCAGCCTAAGTGTATGAAGCAAGTTGGCGTGAATCTCATCATGAGTTTATTTAGTATGCAAAACTTCATCATCCTCGAAAGGAAATCAGCATGGAAAGTCATTAAGCCTTCTTTTTTTTTTTTTTTTTTTTAATTCAGAAGTGGAAAACTCTTGAATGTCCTGTACTTAAAGACTTAGTTTCACTTTAAAAGATCAGAAGTTATACTTTGAGGGATTGTTCTTTGTTTAGGGATGGCTCTGAGGTCTCAGGCACCTCTTCTAAACTGGCCATCTATACAAACGGTATATTTTTGGCATACCATTTCTGAGTTCAGAGGAAAATAAGATGAGATATCTGAGGATGGATACGAAATCTGAGGAAGGGCAGTTCTTATGATTAAAGGTACACTTCCACTTTACAAGATACTTCTTGAGATCCCAAAAGAACAAGATGTCTGTCTCCAGCACCCCAGTAATCCTCATGGGAGATGGTGCCACAAGGTTAGGGTTTATGAGGAATTTACACTATGGTGGGAATTTCCAGACCTTTCAGTGAAACAGGAGTGGCTATGAATACTGGAGAGCTCACCTTAACTCTGTTGCTAATTCAGCATGTGCTCTCTAGTGTATCATTGAAATAGGATACACTTTTCTCCATGACAAATGAAATATACTTCTGCTCTACAACAGAATAAAAGAAAAAGCTTCTTGGCTCTGGTAGCTGCTTGATAATATACCAATCTGACAGAGTAGAAGGGCTCAGCCATTAATGTACTTCAAATCTTTTGGAGGTTATGTAATAAATAAAACCTGGAATTCTGTGTATTCATTTAAAAAAATGTCAATAATAAATATTTGTTAAATATACAACGAATCATGAAGATCTAACTTGGATTTGCGATGACAGGGAGGTTCTGGAAATGCCTCTGATCAGAGCACTGGAGCAAAGAGCTTAGCTACTTTGAAGGTGGTGCTCCATATACCAATGACAGAGTGATAGGCATCTGTGTTGACAGGGAACTGGATTCAGTAATGCAAAAAATTCAACCAGGAGGACATATTTTTTGTCCAGAAAGGCTATACAGAAGGAAATACAGCCTCTACAGTGATATGGGTTTCATGCCTTACACCACAAAATCAAATGCTACCATTCAAATCTTGTTTGAAATCCCCTGCTGTAGATATTCTGCAGATGTACAAAACTGCAGAGAGTAAGGTGTAGCAGAGAATCTAACTCTCTGGTCCTAATTCCTGATGTAATCCCATTGAATTTAATTACAGTATTCTGCTCTCTTTGACAGGTGAACGTTTTATAAGTAAATTGCCCTGGTTACTATCTTGGTTAAGTCTCCATATAACCCAGAGGCACTTGCTTCTTCAGCCACAGATTGATAAAATTTGCTCTTTAGTAGATATGATCCCATTCTGGTATAAATAAAGGGCTATAAACCCAATTCAGTTTAAAACTGCTACTTCTATACGGAACTTGGGGTTTGGATGTGATTTGATATCTAAGACCTTGTCACAGAGGCTCTCACTAGGAGGGCTCTTTATTTCTGACGTATTTTAAATTAGGTTGTTTTTTTTGCCTAGGAATCTTGCCTGGCTTCTGCTATTTTTCTTAGAGTAAGGGCAGTTCTTGACTTGTTCTAAAATCTAAAGCTTGTAATGACATATGGAATAAAAAAATAGGCAGATCTTGCCTTCAACCCATAAGTTTCCATCATACAGTCTTCAGTTTTGAAAATACCTCTTTTACAGCCATTGAAACGCATTTTATGAAACCAGACTAATGTTCCAAAATGTTTTGTATATGCTGCTCTTTCATGCTGAAAGCCAATTGTGAATGGTGCTTTTGAGTTATTTATTTGTGGAAATGCATTTGCTGCACATAAAAGAAAAAGGAAAAAAAAACAAACCAAACCAGTGCCCTTGTTGTTATTTCACTCTTGCTGGTAAAAACCAATAAATGAAAAGGAATTCTCTGAGGGCATAAAAACGTCCAAGCATAGAAACCTGTTGAATTAAGGTAATTGCAGAAGCCCCACATTATATTTCTTTTTTTGGACTGGTGACAACACAGGCTGAATTTTTAGTGGAAGGGATCTAAGGCAGTGGAGTACATTAGTCAGTAAAAGCAGACGATCTATCCCAGATGCTCTTTGTTGGGTCTTTGCATTTTTATTGTGCCTCTCCCTGATTTCCAAGGAAATTTGTCCATGCACAAGGTTGGAGACAGCCAAACACAGTGATCTTTGGTGCTCAGGGCATTTTTGTTTCATTTTTGTTGTGCTTATGAATGCTTCAAAACTGTTTTCCAAATTCTGTTCTGGAAATATGGGAATGAACTTCCTTTTGAATATAGGGTCTGAATGTAGAGAATCTAGCAAAGTCCTCTATCTTTGCATTTCAAAACTAATGCTTGTTTCCTGCTCAATGTCAGCCTCTTACACAGACAGTTTAGCTACCAAGACTCATTGCAGGTCATAATGGAAATACTATAAAGCTGAGAAAAACAAAAAGGGTGTGTATAAGTATCTGTGTCTCATCACCACAGCTGTTCCCCAGGTTAGTAATATGGAGTAATGTCACCCCTTAATTGCCTTCTGACCCTGCTTTATGTGAGTGTAACACATAGTCTCAACTATAGTGTGATTTATTAAGATTCTCTGTGAGGGTGTCATGGCTGGATAAGATTTCATAGTCATGCAGTGTAATCAGTGACAAATGACTTCTTATGGCCATTCACTACATCTGCAGGAGATGTAAATATTCTACCTTTTTTCCCCCTTCATGTTTCTGTTCTTTTTTTTTCTGCATATCACTCTATATTCTGATTTTAAACCCACAATAACATAATAACAATGAAGAGTAGTTTCATTGTAAGTTTGGAGTCACTTAGTTAAGGTCTGGCCATACCTGAGAAAATAATGGATTATAACATATAGTTATTTAAGGTAATGTTGAGTATGTCATAAGAAGTCTCTTAAAAAAAAAAAATCTTCCCAAATTCCAATAGCAAAATTTAACAAAGCAGCAAAATATTCACAGTGAATAATTGTTAAGTTAAAATAACTAAAATTTTAAGATGTGAAATAAAATTTTGTGTCCCAAGTGTTTGTTATTATGCTTAAACTACACAATTGCCATATGCATAAAAAGGTGATACCAGTCCCCATCCTGCTGTCACATTTTATTTCCCTAATCCCTATCCTGCTGTCCATTCACTCAAGAGGTGTGGGAAGAGAGGTTACCACTGAGACTGAGTCAAAGAAGTTTTTGAGTACCTCAGCCTTCTGCTCATCTGTTGTTACCAGTTTTCCATAATTGTTTATCTGCAGGGAGTACACCTTCTTTGACCTTCCTTTTCTGGTTAACATACCTGTAAAAGCCCTTCCTCTAATTCTTTGTAAACCTTGCCAGGTTCAGAACCAGCTTCACCTTGTCCTTGTTTCCACTTCCCGTGGAACTGCTTCTTTCCCTTTAGTTTGACCAGCAGATTCTGACTCAGCCCTGGCAATCTCTTGCCTTTCTTAACTGATTCCTGGTTACTTGGTAAAGATATTGAATAGGAAACACATATTCCTCATCTCATAACTTAGTGGGTAGATATGGAAAGTTAATATGCTTTGTATTTTTAAGACAGACTGGCTAAAAGAAATGTTGTCTGTTCTCCTTTATTCACTCGTTCCTCCTGGGACTTTTCAGACTATATGATTTCTGGTTTTCTGACATCTGTAAGAAGTCTAATTAACACAACAATGAATTGACAAGAAGAGTAATCTCAGAACTATCTACTAATCAGAAAGCTGTTGATATTACTCATCACCTAGTTTTTGCTACTTTCCTAAATTTCTTTATTTGGATATAAAAAATAGGAGATATACACACTGGTTTTGGTAGTATGTAGGATTCATCTCAACCAATGTGAAATATTCCTAGTGGAACTAGATTGACCTTTAATGCACAAGTCATTGATTGCTAATACAAATGTTTTAAATTAGTCCAGTGAATAATAGTTTAAGTACCTGTTTCCTTGACTGGTTTTAAAGGGAGACTATAACTAACTTGTATAAAAGTGCTATATAATCTAAAGTTAGTGAACATGAACTCAATTTCAAATGTGTCTGCCATCTCTCAGTTAGTTTCAGCTCTGCGGTCTGAGAGGTGAAACATGAAAAGAGAACGTGCAGGAAGAGTAGGACAGCTTTCTAGCATTTCCAGGTATCTCATAAAATGTCATCTTGTTTACCCTAATGTGTTTTGTAAACTATATTTAAAAGAGTCTGAATCTTTTTATTTACCAAAGAGACTCCTCATTTGTATTTGTGAGTTCCATTCCTGAAATTTGGTTCTCAAATGTTGCATTTCACTTTAAGAAGTGTCTCTCCTTGTAATTCCTCTATAGTCTTTGAGTTTACTTCAATACGTGAACACTTCTTCAGGTATTCCCTGTGATACTACCCTCTGCTCAGTTAAACAGTCCTGTACTTCTCTCTGCCAGACTATTTGAAATCAGATACATGGAGAACTCTGGACTTGCTTAGTCTCATTCTTGCTCAGAAAGTGTTTCAATTCCACATTTGTAAAAGTTGGTCTGCCACTTGTGACAAGAGTTTTTGTAAAGTGTTGTAAACTTTCATAAGTGTTTCACCAGTGCCCACAGAGCTGTTTGAGGTCACTGTATGAAATTACTGGTACTTGGCAGAAGCATTATTATGAGCAAAGCATTTTTGCACTGCATGGGATTGCGAGATTGTAGGGTTTGTATTGTTGACCAGCTGCGGCTGTGTGCAGAATTCTGGAGCAGAGAAAGCTACACAGTCCTACAGATGGGCGGGGGGAGGAAGGGAGAGTGTGTGTCCAAATACGAGAATTTTGACAGGTATTTCTGCTTTGCTGAAGATAACTACATCTGATGTGTAGGCACACATGCTTCACCACTGGATTCTCTTTCTCTGTGCACACCAAGCATAAGGGAACTTGCAGATGGCATGGACTTCAAACTGGTAGGATTGTCTTCCATCCACCTAGGATGGACATAATCACATCATCCTTAGCTCAGTTTCTTGCTTGTGAAATTTCACTATTCTTCACTGTTGTAGTAACAGTTTCTGTCAGAAGCTCCTTATAAACAGATCATTCTGGTCCCTGATTTTCAAGAATATATATATATATATTTGCAATTCTTACAAAATTTTATTTCTCAAACCAAGAGTAATTTTGTTCATTCTTACACTCTGACCTGAAAGCAAAGTAAGATGGCAAATCTATAATATCTTTTGTATTATGAGGCAAGTCTTTGACTGGCATACAAAGTTTAATTTTTGTCTTGCCAAATAAACAAATAATTTTTAAGCTTCTCTAATTTTCGTATTTTAAAAATATCCTTATCAGGAGGTAAAGAAAGGCTTGCAAATAACCTGAAACACTGGAGAAATTAATGATATGAATTACTGAAAAATAAATATAGTTATAGTTTAGGGGTTTTTTGTTGCAGTATTGAGGTTTTCTTTTTTGCTGTGATTTTATTTCTGATTAATTTCCTGTCTATCTGTAGCTGGCAGACATCACTTTTGAACTCATGAAATGCATTGTCTTTAAACCATGTCCTGATGTCTTTATGTCTTGAAGTTAGTTCTCTGGGGACGACAGCTGTTCAGCTTCTTTCTGCTTATGATGAAAATATCATCCATCATCTCCATTATACAAGGGGTGCTTTTCCACAGTGTTTCTCTCTCTGAAATTTCCAGGGTCTGATGGTATTCCATATATTACTCTAATACTAATATATACCCTTGTGAAATTTGAGCCCAATATGATCTAAACCTGGGAGAACTTTAATTGTTTATATATAGACTTTGTTTTGATAAAATGTAAAATGAAACTTATACGTTCAGAACAGATGCCATCTTGAGAAGTCATGAATTTGTTGCTGTCATTTCTCTTAATTCATCATAAGTCCAGATCATGTTGGGAAATGCTGAAAACACATTAACAGACGTGTTCAAAATGTGCAGAGAAAATGCATTCATGAAAGGATTTTTTTATAACAAACTGTTACTACTGACTGACAATCACTGAAGTCAGCTAGAAGGTGAAGGTGTGTTTTCCAAGAATATATCACAGCTATATTAAGATTCTATATTCTCTAAAGATTCCTTAATCTAGAGTGACTTAATTGATTTTTTTTAAATAATGAAACATCTTAGTACTAATCAGTGAAACAAACTTTAGACCATAAGAGGATTTGGATTTGTGGCAGGGTTTTTTTGTTCTCTGTTTATTTGTTTTCTCTTTTTTTTGCAAACACATTTGCTCCATTAATCCTAAATTGCAAGGGTGGTCCCTGAGGCAGAGTAGATGGAAAAAGGTGCACTGCAAAAATGAAGGAGCATGCAGAATCCCTTGTTCTCTAGCATCAAATTCAAAATTTAATTTGATTATCTGTTAAATTTATTTATGAACTCATGGATATAGTCTTCCTTGTGACCTTACCTTGAAGCTGTAGGCTATCTTTGACTGAGGTAGTTACTTTACTAATGTAATTAACACAAGAACATGCTTCTTTAAATGCACTTGCTTGCAGAGTTTTAATAACTATTTTTAAAAGTGTCTACAGCAGACTTATTCTGTCAACATAAGTCACAAAGTTATTGGTAAATTTTTGAAATATAGTTTTATATTTTTAGAACCTCTTTTAGAATTATACCAAAGAGTTTTGAGATTCAGTGTTAAGGTATTTGTGATCATTCTTCAGTTTAATCTTCTGAAATTCTAGCAAATGTCCAGGATAATAATTTTCAGTGAAAAATATCTTTGAGGCCTGAAACCGAATGAGCTGCAAATACAGGACCTTAGTCTATTTTCTCTAAATTTCCCCCCCTACTCTTCTTGCATTAATTTATGAGATTTATAGGGGTTTTTTTAAAACAGTGTATACCTCCTAAATATTTCTACATCACATGGTGAATTGTTCTGCGTTATCATCTTCACCCATGCAGAAACTCTGACTTTCTGGCCATGAGATACTACAGAAAATTAAAAAGTGAACACTGCTGACTGGAGGTGATCGTGATGACTGTGAATGTCAGATGTATGAATAAGCACAGAATGAAAACACTCCTAAGGAATCTGTCCAACGAACTTCACCTTTTATTGGATCAATTTAATTATCCCGACTTTCATGTAGCACCTTCCTCCAAAACCCCAAAAGACACACACCAGACCATACCACCCTCCTCTGCAGAGAAAGCCTATTGGGTTTCTTCCTCTCTTCTACTAATTTCATTTATAATAAGCTACTTCGGAAAAGACTAAGTTCCCCTCTGATAGCAATAGCTTTGGGCTTCTGTTAAACATAACTTGCACAATTCTATAGTGTATACTTTCTAGAGTAATAGATAAAGAGAATTTATATTTCTGAAGCTCTGTAATTGCACTGTTCACCCTCTGCTGAAACTGTTTTCTGCAAAATAATGTTTAGCCTTCGTATATATTTTATAATTCAAAATTATGAAAGGAAATACTTAAACTTTCTAAACTAATCTATATTTTATTGTCCCTGACATCAATGATTCTCCCTTGCTCATTCACAGCAACCTCTTTTGCTGAGATAATTAGGTTTTAATTAATCCATTCCTCAACCAGCTTTTGGCTTAAATCTCAATTCAAAATGTTGAGACTAAAAAAATTCTTGTTGATTTTTTTACTTAGATTGTGATACTTAGGCTTCCTAGATGCACCAAATTTTTAAAAAAAGTTGCCTGTAAATCCGCGCAAATACTTTAGTTTTCAGAAAACCTCAGTTTCATTTCATATCTGCCTAAGGTCCAGGGTTTAGATACTAAGGCTTAGATAACTGTCTTTCATGACCAAGGTCTATCATATTTTATCAATGTGTGCCAAATGCATAATTTTGGATAAGATTTTGAGGTATGTCAAAACAAAGAAAATGAAAAAAAGAGTAAGTGAAATTGCCATCCTCCTATTGAATTTTTTTTAAGAGTGTAGGCACAAACTCAAGTCCAGTCTTCAAAAGTTTGTTTAGTCGTTTACGTCCTTCACCTGGAATATACTATGAAAAAAAATGTATACATTTCTAAGTCTATGTGTAACTACATTTCACTAAGCCTGTGCCTAGAAAGGGGAAGTATTTTCCTTAGACTTTAAAAGAAAAGCCTTTTCTGTTTCTGCTATCTTAGAAGATGTCCAGTGACGGATGCTGGGCTGCAGATCGGGGGGGAGTGCTCCATGATAACACTGAGAATCTGTAAGCCCCTTCAAATGAAACATTCAGACCCTGAATCCACCCTGCAAGAATGTGAGTAAAATATTTGACTTAATCACAGGTGTTTTACCAGTGTATGACACAAGAATATTATTTTTTAAAATGAAGCCCAATTAAGAGATGTGTTAAGAAATTTGGGGGAAATTTAGTGGATTGCATATACTAAAGACTAAGGAAGAAAAAGAGGAAGAGGGGGAAGAAAAATATGCAAATAGTGGAATGAGGCTCCAGTCCTTAGCAACACTATTGACACTGATTGAAGTTATGAAAACCTCGCATTAATTGGGCCAATTATGATCTCACCTTCTCTGCAGTAATTGTTTACTTTGTCAGAACTCTCTTTGTTCAGAGACAAGAGAGATCAGAGCTAAAAATCTTGTGTAAATAAGGATTAATGATGTGTAAAGATTGCAGGAACAAACAAATGTTTTATTAGCCTGGTAGTACCTGGAAGTTTAGGAAATTGAGGAAGTTTGCTGGCTAAAGTGGAAATGTCAGTGCTTCTCTGTGTCAGTTATAGTGTGGCTCCTGACCCACTCCCACAGCTGTAGATGACAAAGGCCAAAAGATCTGCAGTATTTTATGAGTTAAATTTTTTATTCATTGACTACTTATATGTTAGGTGCTTTTATGGGGTAGTGAAGACCCACTTCTCTGCTCAGTTTTTCCCCAAGATATCATTTTTTGCGCTGACCTGTTGCAAAATGAGATCTAGGAAATTACCCTGTCATGCCTTGTTAGAAGCAGCAGCTTTCCTTGCTGGCCCTTCATCCCTTGGAATGGTTAGGCCTGTACAGAGCCTGGTTGTGCTTCTGGGAGAGAGGAAAACTTGTTACAATTCAGTACTCAGGGGAAACAGAAAAAGGCGATGCAGGATGTTTTACAAAATAATCTACTGAATGTGGAGAAATGCCTTGTTTATTCAGTCATGTTGCACATAACAGGATCTAAAATAAAATATATTTAGGACCATATATGTAGAAAAATTATTCCAATCAAATAAATTAAAAAGTTCAAAAGAAAAGTTATTAAAATGTATTTAGCAACAAAGATTCTCCCTAAGAGTTTCAACATCTGTCAGCTTTCAAACCTGACTAACAAAAAAAAAAAAATAGGGATTGGTGCTTCTTTGAGAACATTGGAACTGCAGTTCTTTGAATTCTGTTTTGGAAGGTGTTTACTGAAATCATTCAGGTTAAGGCTTGGGGCAAGTCTTTTCTTCTTCATTCCCAGATGAAATTATCTGCATTTCTCTTTCCTGTTTACTTCCTGTAATTTCCTGTGAATTAGCACCAGGATATCATCTTCCAGTGCAGGAAACTAAATCCTTTCCTTTCTTCTTCTTAAATCTCTTGATTAATATCTGTGCACCTTAATTTGCATATTCCTTGCTTCAGGCTTCTTTCCTCTGTTACTGACTTTGAGAAGAAACTGGTAAAATAGTGTTATGAAAAATCTTTATGCATGGTTTTCTTTCTGGATGCATTATTTTTTTTTTTCTGTAAGCTTATGCAAATATTAAACACGAGACAGCAGATGGTGAAACTGGGAATAGGTTGCTCTGAATAACAATCCCCCACCCTTTACTCCTGTAGTCTTAGGGGGAACCTCATGGGGCCCTGCCTATTACAGTTCTAAGGCAGAAACTGCAAGTTAAGACACTGATTCTCATTAACTACCAGTTTGTAACTGATATCTTCAATCTGTCAAAAGAAAATGCTTTAGAATAACATCAGTTAATAAAACTTCTAGGATTTAATTTGCATGTTCCTGCATTTATAATTGGAAGTGTGAGCTTTCCTTCATCTCTTTCCTCAGAATACTATGTTGAGAGCTTGGCCTTCTCTTTCACCGTCTTCCTCTGTTGGTGCTGGAATATGTAAGTGCTCCCGCCTTGTTTCTTGATAAATCTTTCTCAAGAATAGAAATCACTATTTGATCTGTGATCACTAGTATGGATTTTGATCACTAGTATGGATTGAAACAAAAAAAATCATCGATTTCATTTGTGCTGATGAAGTCTGAAACCAATTCCAAGAGCATGGAGCAAAATGCAGAGAAGTCTTCGATCCTTTTGAAGATTTAAATAGACAATGGCTATCACAACCTGTTTTTCTACTCATGAACTGTTCATCATGTAAAAATTTTAGATCTTGTATAGTGGCAAAATGTCCGGGTTTTTTTTTAAACAACTTAATAATGGATGCCGTGTGCCGAAGGGAGGACAAAGGAAAATGGTCCTCAGCCGATAAGGGGGTGAAAGCTGGAATGACTTTATTCGGGATACATGAGACTCTTATAGGGTTTG
>JAWWMO010000083.1:124925455-124950473 GCA_035047845.1 Dendrocincla fuliginosa
AAACACACAAATACAGGAGAAATAACTATCTATCTAATACAATAAGTCACTATCTATGCTATAGAGAGCCTTTTAAAACGTAAACTTCTGTAGCTTGAGGTAGATGTCTGTTTTCTGGCATGGATCACCTGACTGCCAGCTCCATCCATTGCTGGAATTGTCCATTCAGGTTGTTTTGGCAGTCCTTGAAGCAGGGTCCCCTGACAAATGGATCCTTTAAAAATTATTTTGTCCTAATACTACTGTTACTTTTTCTCTGCCATGTTTATTTTGAGTCTTTTCACTACTTTGGAGGCAATGTGTTACTCTGCCTTGCAGTCTTCTGATGACACTGTCTATGGTTCTGTTCTAGTGATTCAGCAGGGTGCCATCAGAAAACACCAGGATGCTAAAACTTGAATTATATTTGGCAGACCCAGTCTGAAGGCCTGCTTCTGCTTGTGATATTTCCACTTATATTTGTCCTCATTTGAACAATGCCCTGGAGCACAGTTTATTCTTTGGAAGTGCGCCACTATGTTGCAAAACAGCTAAGTGCCTTCTAGGTCAAGAGAATTTCAACCCAAGATTTGCAAATGCAGTTATATTTCAAAACCTCATCGCCCTGCATTTCCTGCAGGCTGAAATCCCACTACCTGTTGTATGCTTTCTGCAGCAGGTTCTGCCATCACAGACTGTGGTCAGAGCCTGGACCTTCTTCTTGCTCAGACCCCTCACTGCACATCGCCTGCTGTCACATTGAACAATGTGTGTGAGATAAAGGGTTCTGGCCCCAGTTGTGGCCTCTTACATCCCAGTCCAGTGTTGAAGGCTGCAGCATGAACCGCTAGATTTACTCTTTTCTAGCAGAAGCTGAAAATTTATGTGCTGAGAATGAGCATTTACTATCCTAGCCAGACTGAGCTCTAGATGTAATAGAGGATTGAAGATACACACTTGTGCCAAAAGAAATACTTCTAGGGATCTGAGTCAGCAGTTCCTTTTGGTAACATCATTTATCTCATCAAATTATTTAGAACACTTGAAAAATGGATACTGATGTTATCAAACAATTTAGGTGATTTGTCAACTTTCAAATCACATTCCTTCTTGTGTTTGTTTTTTTAACAAGTAGCAACTTCTTTTTAACAATAATCAAGGGAGCAAGAAAATAATTATCTTTTACCTCCTCTGAATTCATTATGCATTTGCTGCACATTGACAGATTCTCCATGACCAGTTTTCCTCAATGTTTTTTCAGATCATTGAAACAGAAGTGAGAAAGAGAGTGGAACTTCTGGGTTAGAGAGAAAACAAACCACAAAACCTCCACCTTAAAGGTGTCTAGATTTGAGACTCAAACAAATGACCCTTGTTTTTGTTTCATTTAAAACCAAGGATATATCAAGGTCAGTTTCCCCTGATGTCATATTTCTTCAAATAATCCAAAATACTTAAATGACCATTGAAGAAATAATAACAATTCAGTTTTGTACAAGGGGTACATATGTTTTACTTTGTGTGAAGAATGTTTATTTTGAAAAAGAAATAAAACTTTAAATATTACACATGTGCTAGAATGTCTGCTTTTTTTTTCAGAACCTTTAGCAAAAGGTATGTAGTCACTTTGGTTTCAGATGGAGCAACAGTAGCTATTGCTGCATCGATTCCTTCAAATGCACGGAGCCAGTCCTAGTAATCATATCCCTATTTCTTCTGCTTATGCAAGACCATGATTCAGGCTGGAAGAGATCTCATGACTTCTCTAGTCCATCTAACCTTATATTCAAAACAGTGTCATAGGAAAAAAGGTCCTCCTTATCTCCAGGCTGAACCTTCTGTTTTCAGTTTATGCCCATTGTCTCTCATCTTCCTTCCATGCACCATGGTGAAGCACAATGCTTGCACAAGTATCTCACTGATTGGGAGGATCATATCTGAAGCATTTTCACCTAAAATAATCAACCATGAGAGGCTCAGCTAAGCTGTTGTATCTGCTTGTTTCAAGGCTGTAGTAGGCTCCTTGGTGTCTTTAGATGGAGTAGCAGGAAGTGTAATCCTGGCTTCAGTGGAGAATTCTGAGAACAAAGAATTTGTTTTTATGAGCTGAAACTCCATGGCCCTTTGAAAGAATCAGGTTAAGGCTTCTGTGTGTCTGTCAAAAAACTTGCATCCAGTTCAACAGCAATAGAAGAGATGAGATTTTACCCTTAACCCTTTTTTTAAAAGGCCATCAAATGGCTGCTGCTTCTTTCTGGGTCAAGCATCATTTTGTACAAGCAGGACAATTATTCCATCTATTCTTGTTTGGAAAACACATGAAAATCCCTGAACAGTGAAGAATATGAGCTCTAATACATATAGTTTTCCATCTGTCAAATTGACTTGCTAAGAAGGCTTAGAAAATAAAACTAATTTACCAGAATTAAAATGAATTAAGTAATGAATGACAGTAAATTATGGATAAAAACAGGCAACATTGCAACTCTTGGAAGCAAATAAACAGTTTTATTTTTAAACATATTTATATGCAAAATAAGAATGTGTTTTATGTTGCAAGCCTTTACAAGGGTTTTATTTTGGGCATTTTTTCTCCTACTTGAAATAATTATGGCATTTATATTTTGAACGACACATATCTCTGGCATTTATCTGATATCCTTTAGCATGGTCTAATCATTTTCAGTGACGCGTCAGGGGTGACTGAATGTGTTGCTTACATCCAAAGGCTATACTAGTGCTGCTTCATTAGGCACAAGCTGTATGCCCAGGGACACTCAAAGCAATTAAGCATCTGGGCCAATTTATTTTTGCGAAACTTTGGCTTTAAATACTTTGCACCTCTCCCCACCTTTCTCCCTGTCTCATGGAGACACAGTCTTTGGTGTTTAAGCCTCATAGTACAGAATAGGTGTTAGTATGTACAGAATACAGTTCAATGTGAATGGATTTGTACAAAATGACTTGAACACTGCAGGATATACAGTGTTGTTTTAAAAAGAGGCACATATTCAACCATGTGGAAAACCTGTCTTGGTGAAGTGTTTGAGGACCTAAAGAGCAAGCTGTCCATCTCAAATACTATCAAGACCACAAAGGAAACTTGCCATGAGGTAAGCCACCACAGCAGGAACTTGAGATAAGCACAGAAGAGAGAAATTATGACAGGAAGGTGTTAATCCCAGGCCTGGTCAAGGTGAGGCCTGGTTAGCACATCCTGATTAGTGCATCCAGACAAAAATTCCCGCTGTGGCCAACTGTGAGAAAGGAAACAACTGCTTATACTCATAACACCCCAAATTAATGGAAATGGCATCTGCAACCACCTCATGGATTCCTGAAACTTGGACTGTATAAAGGTGGTACCCCCAGAAGAATGACTCCTACCACTGAGCAGTCCAGGGTCAAGAAGGACCAATGCTGGATGCTGCTGGATTCATAGGTCACTGCCTTCTGCTTGATGTCTCTCTCTCTTTCTTTCTCCTTCTATGCCTCCCCTCCCTCATTTACTGTTTCTTTCTCTCTCTAATTTACCTCACAATTACTTACTGACTTTGGCATACGGTCTCATCTGTGCCTTGATTTGGGCTGGGGCATCTCTCACTACTCAAATCATAACAAACTGCACGTTTTATCAAGAAGTTAAGATTTATGGGCCAGCCTCAGTGGTGCTAGAGACAGCACCACTATACTGCTATTTTTGTATAGACTTGAATTAGCATGAGCACACAAGTTCCTTGCATGTGAGAGTGGGTGTAAGCAGAGTGCGGGTGAAGCAGCAGTTAGAGGATGGCTACAGAAGGGGATCAATATTCCTACACCATATACTCAAACACAGAAATGAGCTCTGTGTTTATGTATGTGTGTGCTCATCTAGGTATTGCTTTAATGTACTGCACATGCACTTTGTATATGAGGAGTGCTGCTTACATTTGAGTTTGGTATTGTTAAAACTGATTTGGTATTAACTGAAAGATTCAGTGTCCTCTTGGGGTTCCATCCAGCCATTTTGTCCTCAATTACCATAAATCTCTAATTTAAGGCTTGAGGATATTAAGACCTTAAAATGTCTAAGAGAGTCTTTATATCCAACTCTCTTCACCAAAAAAGATGGTTTGTTTGCTTGAGTACCCTCTTTAGGGTGGTATTTGAGCTCTGAACTCAAAACAAAACTTCAGTGCCCATGTGAGTATGGTTCTTCCAGTTCAATCTTCAAAGGAAGACCCATAATATTCTTTCTTTTTGGAGGAAAGTTTTCTGTTCTGTACACATCTTGCTCTTTTCAAAGCTCTTTCAGGCCTCTATAACCCCATTTCATTCATTTATAATCATCCTTAAATGTTTTAACTGAAGATAGCATAGAAGGTGCTTCTTACTCAGGTGACATACCACTTTCCATGAAGAGTTCCTGAGTTCTAAGATTTGCTCTATTTTCTCTCACATAGCCTAAAATCAGCACTTCGTTGTGGACATATATCTATGCTTGGTAGATATTCTTAGGATTTTGAAAAGAGGGAAGGTTGTGCAGGGTGTTTAGTAGTTTATTCATTGATTTTATCTTCAAAGTGGTAAAACATAGCATAGAACACAATTGGAAAAGACTGCTAAGATCAGCAAGCCCAACTGTTAACCTGGCACTACTGTGTTCACCATGAAACCGTGACAACAAATGCCACATCTACACATTTTTTGGAACACTTCCAGGAACCCTGACCATTTTTCTGGGCAGCCTATGTCAGTGCCTGACCACCCTTTCAGCAAAGAAATTTTTCTTAATACATTATCTAAATCTCCCCTGGTGCAACTTGAGGGTGTTTCCTCTTGTCCTGTCAGTGCTATGTTAAAGATAAGTTTCTTTTTCTGTATTGTTTGTGGCTTAAATACTGATGAAATATTTTGGGATAATTCTTTAAGCTTCTTCATACAGAAATAACATGCAATTAATTTTTTTTAATTCAGAAAGGGAAATTTGAAGTGGATCATATGGAATAAGTAAACTAATGGAACAAAAGTCTGTGGCATAGCAACTGTATTGCTGTAGGAATGTTTTAATGAGGAATGGAGTCAGCAATTGTGTATACTTATATAATCAGTCATTTAAAGTATTTATTATAATTAAAATTGTAGAAATTATGTGGAGAGTAATCAGCTTTCATTACTGTTCTTCACACATTTCAGTGCTATAATTAGACTGTGGCATCTGCCATTGCTGATTAATTTGTAGACAACTCTGTCTTCCCAATAAGGTTTAATGTGTACCAAAGCAAAATTTTCGTTACGTAAAAATACAAAATAAAAGGAGGTAGCAGTTTAAGGGTATTAGATTTTCACTTCATAATTTTGGAATTGGGAATATCCCACCAGGATCTATACCATTCTCTGTGAGCAAAATTGGGTGGAAGGAGACCAAAATGTTCTTTTTGGGCTTAGAAAATAATGGCCATTTTGTTCTTAAACCCTTTAGCTATATTCTTACACATTTTGGGCTCAGGAGTCCATGAAAGGTGTTCTTATGGTAGAAAGATAAGACCTTTATGAAATCAGAATAATAATAGTATCATCTAAATTGCAAAAGATTTAAATACCTCTGGTGCTCCTGCTGTGGTCTGTAAGAACTTGATTCTACTAGGATTTTTTTTTTCTTTTTTTTTTTAAGAACTGTATTTGCTTGTTTGGCTGCCGTCTTGAAAAGCTTTTAGCTCTAAATAAATGAAAGTTGTAATGTATCTGATCAGTTCATTCCATTCCTGGGGTGCCAGAATATTGTGCTTCCTTATTTTTTGCAGCCACATGCAATATATCTTATCTACAGAACAATGAATACAGTTGATTGATGACTTGGACTAGGTCTGTTTATCTTAGCTATTACATTGCTTCTCTTGTGGTGTCTACTTGGACTGTACTTCAGGATTTTCTGGATTTAACAGCAAAGGTAGTTTATGAAATAATTTATGAAATAACTTCTCCTACTTCTTATTCTCACCCCTCTGTAAGACTTCACAATCTCCTTGGCTGTGCTGGCAGTTTTTTTCTGTCGTCAGTAAAAACTGAATCACTGGGCTGATCTAAGCTAAAAGATAACCTTCTGAAAAGAAGGCACAGACAGAAACATATGGGCAGAAACAGGGATGAGATTAAAAAAAAAGGAACTTTTTGATCTGTTTCTTTGCCAAGATTAGCATGTTGAGACTGTATGGTCCCAGTCTAGTCTGCTGCCTGCAAAATCACAGGGAAATCAGATAGGCAAATCTATCAAACTAAGACATACCGTGCATGTGCCATTTCAGGGCTCAGCATCGACCCTCACCAGAGCTTCTAGGAGATTTGCTTAAAGGTAGGGCACATATTTGAACTAATTTTGCCATCAGCTTCTTAATCCATCTGTGTTACTGTGGCAAAATTTTCACTTTGACCTGGGGGTATTTCAACTTATATGGAGAAACAAAACTGACATGTACTATAGCATGGAAATATACTTCTTCCCTTCTCCAGTACTAATCCAAGGCTTCAATGCTATTTTTGAGAAGATAATATCTTTCAACACACATTGCAAGTATGTTTAACGCCTATGAGAATGGCAAACACAATGAAACTAGAATGAGCAAGTCAGGATGGGTCATTCCAAGAAATATTGTACAAATTCAATTACTTGACAATATCATATGGAAAAATAACCTTTCTTATGATCAGACCTATGTTATTAATGAATCTAGTGTTAAATAAAATATAGCTGGCTTTATTAATAATGCTAAGACACCATATGTCTTAAGCCCTGCTCAAAGACAGATGTGTTTTTCATGAAACGTTTTAATGTGATATGGTATTCTACAATAACACAAGTACACAGAATTCTGTCCTAGAAAGAAAACAGAAAACTTAGGCTGTCAAGATTTCTAAGTATGGAGAATCTGAGCCACAGCACTTAATTAGTGCAGTGATTTCATTTATTATGCAAAAGTTCACTTGTTTGCATGTGCAATGAGTTGCTTCTCTGATTTCTAGATGAGATAAATATCATGCAATTCACTTTTTTCCCACAGATATGCAGCCATCCAAAATTCTTACATTGCAGAATTTTATTTTCTAATTAAAAATAAGATTTAAGGCATATGAAGCACAGAGATTGCATTATGCAAAAAGGTGTGGTGAGTTGCACATTGCTGTGACCGACTGAAATACTGCAGGTATCATAACCATATTGCTCCGTGATAAGCAGCTCATGAGCAGAAGAGAGAAGAGTGAAAGAAGAAAGATCAAATTAATAGAAAAAGGGACAACCAAACATTTATAACTAAGCCCAGCAAGAAGACTAGGAAGAAATACAAGATAGGAAGGTGAGGTGCAGAGATGGTTGTAGCAACCTTTGTTAGGCACATATGCTGTCACTTTCCAACTCATATTCAGAATTATCCTAAATCTGGTGTTCACGTACTTCTAAGATAATTCTAAAAGACAGATCAGATATGTATTAAAAATGATAGATGTCTTTCCGAGTCTTGTGCACTTCATACCCTTGTAAACTTCTCATTTTTTCAGAAGCATTTTCTCTTTCAACTGATCCTTGTTTTCTCCCTATCTTTCTCCCTATAACATTATTATGCCTTTAATAAAACCCCAGTGATACGAGTGAACTGAAATATGTTTCAGTTCTTTATTTTATTGACAATAAAGTTGCATCTTCACTGGAGTGACTGCATCAGTGGACAAGATAAGAACTACAGTGTAATATACCTAGATTTGTGTAAAGCCTTTGGATACAGTCCAACACAACATTTTGACTGCAAAATTAGAGAGGTGGATTTGACAGGTGGACTGCTAGATGAATAAGGAATTGACTGGATGGCCTTATCTAAAGAGTTATAGTCAGTGGCTCAATGTTCAAGAAAAAACCATTTACAAGTAATGTCCCTCAGAGATCCATACTGGGTCTAATAACGTTTAGTGTCTTCCTCACAGATGTGGAGGATGAGACTGAGTGTCCCCTTAGCAAGTTTGAAGATGACATCAAGCTGAGTGGTGTAGTTGATTCACTGGAGAGAAGGGATGCCTTCCAGGTGAACCTTGGCAAGCTTGAGTTGTGAGCCCATACAAATCTCATCATTTCAAGAATTTTAACAAAGCTAAATACAAAGTGCTGCACTTCGTTTGGGAAAATTCCCAGTGTAAGTACAGACTGAGGAATTAAGGCACTGAGAGCAGCCCTGTGGAGAAGGACTTTGTGATACTGGTACGTTAAGAATTGGACCTGAACCAGCAGTATGTACTTTGAGTTGAATTGTACCCTGGGCAGTATAAAAATCATCATGGCCAGCAGGTCAAGGGAGGTGGTTTTGCTTCTCTGTTTTGCTCTGGTGAGACCCCACCTGGAGTGGTGCAGCTCTGGGGTCCCCAGTGTGAGAAAGACATGTACCTATTAAACGTGTTCTGAGAAGAAAAGCTGTAAGAGCTGAAATTGTTCAGCCTGGAGAAGAGAAGGCTCCAGGGACACATTATTATGGCCTTTCAGTATTTAAAGGAGGCTTAAAAGAAAAATGGAGAGAAACTGTTTTGTATTTTTTTTTTGTTGTTTGCTTGTTTGTTTTGTTTTTGTTTTTTTTTTATTATTATTATTATTGTTATTCCCAGAGCCTGTAGTGATAGGACAAGAGTTAATGGCTTCAAACTAAAAGACACTGTATTAATTAGGCATCAGGATGAAAAGTTTTATGATGAAGGTAGTGAGACACTGGTAAAGGTTGCCCAGAGAAATTGTAGGTGCCCCATTCTTGGAAATCTAAAATCAGGTTGGATGGGGCTTTGAACAAACTCACCTGTGGAAGGTGTCCCTCCCTGGACCATGAGTGTTGGAACTAGATGATCTTTAAATATCCCTTTCTACGTAAAGCTTTCTATGAATATGTTGTGTTACATGAATGTCCAGTTTCATTTTCACTCTAAAAATCAACAATCCATTAGCAGAGGCATCTACTCGAAGAAAAAGTCACTCATTTTTATCTTGATGGGTTTTTCACTTGCTACAAATATATAGTATTAGAACAATCAAGTAATATTGCAGGAACAGAATTTTTTTAGTATAAGATCAATTAAAGTGTACAGTACTCAATAGGACAGATGTAATTTTTTTCTTCAAAGACTAATGTTTTCTTCAAAGACTGGTTTCTTTTTTGTCAGTATTTCTTCCATCAGGAAACTAAACAGGGTTTGTCTGTTTCTGAGTTTCAGTAATTAAATGTTTTTCTTCCTGGCCTCCTGTAAACACCAAAATGCTGATTAAACCAGCAGCAACAAGGGAATTGGCTAAACATGTGCATTCATCCTGCTCACACTCTGGAATTCTTTGTAAATGAGACTAATTTTGATTATCATAGCTTAGAGAATTTTCCTATGTATAAATAGATTAAAAACATGCTAGAACAGCTGTTAATGTCCAGACACATGCAGGCTAAACTGATTGCTATTATCAGTCCTATAGCTGGTCATTTTTTAGGTTTCTTAGCAAAAAGTGTGAGCAGTTTGCTTGGAAGAAAATGGCTAGTATCAAGCACTGTGACTTTACTCACTACTTTACTTCCTTCTTTAGTTGTAGTTCAGGAATGGTATTCCCCAAAATAGTGTTCCCACTGAAAGCATGCACTACTTACTTGCTTCTCTTCCTCCTCTCCCTGTGGGCAGCTGGAGAGAAGAATTGGAGGTACAAAAGGCAAAGATCATGCGCCGAGATAATTTACTGGAAACAGCAATGATATAAGAAAATGACCAGTAACAGTTACAATATCAATAACAAAGTGTACAAGACAGACAAGATTGCTCAGAACTGGCCTTATCCCACCTCTTCCTCTGACACATTTCCTTGACCTCAAGGAACCCCTTCTCCCTGGAAGAGCCTCCCTTCCCACCTTCATGTCCCAGCCCCGTGGTAATGATGTGAGATGGTATAGAATAACCTCTGGGTCCTAGCCATGCCTCCTCCTGGTTACTGCAAAAATTAACCCTGTCTGGCTGGAACCAGGACACCATAAAAATACATTTCCGTGTGCTGTGTTAGATTCCAAGGAAACTGTGTCACCTTCATCACAGCTCCAGCATAAAATTATTATTGCTGCCAGGCTGTGTAGAGTTTACCCTATACTCATGCTGAAATTAAAATTATGCGTGGGAATTATTCTTTCTATTATAATCAGTCAGTCCTGGCATCAGATGATCTAGGAAACAAAAGAGTGGAAATGGGGAAACTTGATTTTGCTAGGAAATAGCCTTGCCACTGTTGGCAATGTTTAAATATAACTGCAGTATAATATAAGTGTGTCCTCTAGCAGAAAAAAACCTGCTGTGGCATTCCTGTTTGATTTTTTTTTCCTTCTTTTTAATATGAACTCCCACATGACAGATTTCCACACAAAAATTTGTGGGAATGACATTGTCAAAAAATTTTTAATATAGCCACCTATGAGACATTCTCTCTGTTCACTGTTTTTCAGTTTTGAAGAGATAGAGTGTAGGGGTCTAGTGAGGCCCAAATTTGCAATGACCACATGACACATGGGATGGTGTGAAAGCAGCTCTGCAACTTAGCCTGATGCAAGCAAAAATCTCTAGAATTCTAAGTATCTTTTTTGGCTCATCTGAAAAATTAAAGAAACCCATCCCATACATTAATTAATACCAAGTTTAAAGGTATGCCAACAGATCTCCAAAAACCTTTCTTTTCTTCATATAGTCTAATGGTGTTTCTAATTAGTGGGGGAAAGTGGGGATAAGATGCCAGAAACAGCTACACAACAAGCATACATCTTCACCAATTTTATTCTTTTAAAATTGGCATGGTGATATTTTTTTGTCTTTTTCTTGAAGAAAAAGAAAAAAAACAAATTCACAAACATAACAAACTAAAAACCAAACCAAAACCAACCTGCAAGCATTAAATTATTTATATTCCATACTGTATGTCTTTTACAGTACAGACATCTTTATTTTAGTTCAACATATTTGTTCTTTTCACTGTATTTGAAGAGTCCCTCATATAGAGCCAGAGCAACTACAGATCTTTAGTGATAATGGTACAGAACATGATAGATCTCTCAGTATAAAATCAGACAACTCGAGGAGAATTGTATAATATATATATGAAATCTGCAGTCTAGGCTGATTTAGCTCATAAACCAATTCACATTCGCAACATGTCTCATGCAGAACTTGCCTATTTACTTTTACTTTTTATGAAAATAAAAAAGATTATTTGATAGTTTGCCAGGGAAAGCATTAAATTGGTGATGTTTAGGAGAGTAATTGCTTGGTCTTGACTACAGAATTTTAAATTTTCCTTATTAATGTTCTTCTCAGAAGAGAAGAGAGGTATAATTTTTTGTTGTATTTATGATAAAGTTATTGCAGAATATATTTTTCAGCTTCAAATAGTTGTAGAGCAAAGAAAACTAAAACACAGCTGTGCCTTGAGACTATCTCCTTGTGCATTTCTTGAGCTTAAATTCATGCAACTACTCTGACTAGCAGAGTTTTCCCTTTATAAAGTGAAAAGTGGCCACTCAGCAGTGAGGCACATGACAACCACACAGGCTCTGCTCTTCTACCACAAGCTGAGCAGATGCATAATAACACATGTAAAGGAAATTCTTTGGAATCAGCATGAATTTTAAGCTGTGTCTTAATAATTTATTGATGGCAATAACCTTTTAATTTGGAACATCTCAGGAGCTTTTTCTGAATAATTCCAACAAAAATTTATTTGAAATAGGATACAGATGAAATAAATCATCTATGGGTAGATCAAAATGTTTTTGAAATTGGCTGAAAGTATATTGAATTGCTTTTTTTATTTTTTTTTTAAATTTTAGTTTTTATGAAGTGGAAGGCACAAATTTTCAATTCCCTTTTCTCTTTCAATAAAATATGGTCTTTAAAGGACTATTTCTATGTCTAACAAATTAGAATGATCATCTTAGCATGCAAAGAAAGATGGATGAATGTCCTAATTTGCATATATAATTATACCAGACAGATCATGGAAACTAGTAGGCAAGTCTTCATTGACTTTCACAGTGTGCAGCACAGCATAACTATAGAATTGTATTGCTGACAGCTGACAGTTTTCTTATATATGTGCTCCAGAAGGAGAGCAGAATTTTTGCATGATTTATAGATGTTCACAGACAAGACTAATACTTTCTTTAGATACTTAAATGAGAGATGAATACTTTTTGTCCTGAGTTTTTTAGTGCCCAGTTAAGGTTGTTTTTGAAAGATTTTTCTCATCTATTTTATATTATTATGGGAACTCTAGTCTTAAGACAGTAGTTTTATTTCCTCTGGAGAAACAAAATGTTTTAAAAACCGTTCATGCAAGGAGCTAACCAAAAGTTTACTGAACTTTATCCCAAAGTGTTCTACCAAGAAAAGATTGTCTTGCCAGTAATTACTGAAGCACATCTCAAAAGGCAATAAAAATCTTTTTTGAGTGGAATGTTCTTGTCTATTTTTTGCTGTTCTTGAGGGATAGTAGAAGGAAGAGCATAAGATATTATCAGGTCAAGTTTTACTACTGAATACAATGGAGCAGCTGGAGGAGACAAAGATTAGTAGCTAGTAGTAAATTCATTTTCTGCATGAGCAGAAACATCTGTTCATTGCTGAGAAGTTAATTTGTCCAGCCTTTCAAAAACTTTTCATTACACATGCCCACTTCTCAGCATGAAGTTGAATTTTTGTGTTGGGAGAGAAGATTAAAAGTGTGGTTGCTTTTATTCATTGCATTTTGCTTGCCAAAATGTGAGCTGTATAGAAAGTACATTGTGGATGAGAAGAAAACCTATATATTACGTGTATGTCAGTCTAGTCACATCGTATTTTGCACCTGTGTTGTAAATTTAACCAAAAGCCTGATGATTATGTGGTCTCTGTAGTGGGTTAACTTTGACTGGCTCTCAGGTCCCCACTGAGCCACTTTTTCACTCCTTTTCTGAGAGGGTCAGGAGAAGAAAATAAGATGAAAAAGCTCATGGATTCAAGATAAGAGCAGTTTAATAAAGGAAAGCAAAGACTGCATTCAAAACCAAAGAAAAACAAAGAATGAATTTATTCTTCACTTCCCATCAGCAGGCAATGCCCATCCACTTTTTGGAAAGTAGGGCCTCAGTGCACTCTTCATTTGTTTTGGAATACAAACACCTTAATAACAAATGTCTCCCCTTTCTGCCTCCTTTCTCTTAGATTTTTTTGCTGAGCACTATGCCATATGGTATGGAATATCTCTTCCGTCACTTTGGGTCAGCTGTCTTGTCTGTGCCTCCTCTCAACCACTTGCCGACCCCAGCCTACTGTTTTTCTGGGGTGAGTGGGAAGTTGGAGAGATGTCCGTGATGCTGTGGGGGACCAGTGCTCATAGAAACTAAAAAAATGGTGTGTCATCAATCTGAGTTTGCATGTGGTTTAAGTGATGTTAGCTTACATGTTTGGGTTTTTTTCCTTCTTTCCTACACAGTATACTGCCTAGAGTTGCTTGTATACAAGAATAGTTACTATTTTTTTCTTAGATTACAGTCAGATTTTTCAAATAAAAGCAATTTCGTGAATGTCTTTAACCAAGTGATAAAAGTGAATATTCTTGTCTTACTCACATGCAAAAAAAAAAAAAAAAAGAATGCAGATTTTTGGGAGTGAGTCTTATTTCTGAAATTCGGTAGTGAATCTGGACTAAAAGGGACTTTTAAATTGGTATTAAAATATCAGTGAAGATGCCTCAGGAATGTGTTATGCTCAGCAATTAGGATGCAAGTTTGCTTGCTCTAGAGATATGTTGAAGATGAATTCTGAAAGTATTTTGTAACTTAACCATTTACAATTAATACATATTTTTAATAAATATTTCTAGTAGTTGCTAATCAAAAATGTCGTATGCTTTTGAGTAATGAAACCATAGTCAGACATTTCTAGAAAAGGCAATTTTTGGCCACAATTTCCCCTTCTGTTTAGAAAATATGGTATAAAACCCATTGGGAAAGTCTTCTTTTCCTTTTGTATTTCGATTAGTCTTAAGAGTGCTGTACAAAATGCTGCTTTGGTGAATCACAGGTTTTGATTATCCTGTCCTAAAAGTTAACTTTTTTTTTCTTCTTAATAAAAAATAAAACGTGCATTTTATAAAAGCATTTGACTTTGGTAGCTTAAAATAATGATGAATTATTTCCAGCTCTGCTCACATTTTTTTTTTAAATTTATGTCCTCATGTTTTCTCACAGAAGCAGTGCTCTGTAAAACACAATTATATAAGTACAGTTTGGGTGGAAGAAACCTCCCTGGATTTTTAGGCCATTGATCAAATTCTGCCTTGATTTACAGATTCACAGCCTTCCAAGGAGAGCTACAAATCTTATTGAATATGATTCACTTATAAAAGTTTGAAGGGTGAAATAGCTGTGTTGACACATTTGAACTAGGTACTGTAATTTTCCCCTTCACAGTATTAGCTTTATTTTATTTTATTATTTTATTTAATTTTATTTTAAATTTTTTATTTTGTGGGTTAGTACCATGCTTTCTGTGTTTCCATTTCTCCCTTACTCTTGTTAAACGTGACAGGGACTGGGATCCAAACGAGTGGAAAAATTTCTCATTTTATCCTTTGGAAAGAATTTGTCTTACATGTATAAATGAGATTATTGCATTTGTATCTGAAGACAAAATCTGGCATAGTGGCTTGAGCTTGTTTGCATCAGGCTGAGCTGCAGAGTGCTGTATAGGGAATTGTTCATAGTACTAGGTAAATATTGTAATTGCTAGATTATAGACAAAGGCCCTGCAGCAACAGCAGTGAACAAAGCAGTTTTGAGCTTTGCATATTTAGATTTTCCTGCTACTGAATTCAGGCTTTGGGGTGATCTGCAATTGTTTTCTTCTGGGACTGTTGAAGTTAGAATGCAAGGTCTTAATTAAGTGAAAGCGCCACCCAACTTAGAATAATTTACTGTGGCTTATTTTGGGAAATTTTCTCCTGGTCTTATGGAAGCGTAACTTCCAGAAGATATTCTGCCCCAAACATTTTACACCCCTATAAAATTTTTATATGAACACATGAACATTTTTTGAAAGTACTAATCTATTCCAACTTTGATTCTTAAAATGTATATATATATGCTGCATGTAGAATCACTAAAATTAAGGCATGACAAGTACAGTATCTTGCTTAACAAAACACTGAATAACACATGAGAAAGCTGTTGGCTTTCAAAGATGCAGGTCAATTCTGGAATCCTAAGAGGAGTATTCTCTGAAAACTGCACTCTAAATATACCAAAAAACACCTCAAAAGGTCAGAGATAGGAAGTAAGCAAGCCAATTTGAAAGTGTGTGGCCAAAATACTACAGGTATTTTTTCATGCAGTTAGTTCACTACAACAACCTTTTTAAAGTTCTGGTTTGGCTCTCATGTTGAGGAAAATTCTGTCATAGGACAGGTCAAGACTGACAGAAAACCGGTCACCTTATTCACACAGTTAACCTTGTGGGGAATGTTGTAACAGCCTACACCAGCCTGAGGAAAGGGAACAAAAAAGCACTAAGGAAATTAGACGGAGCCAGGAAATCCTGCCACCCCTAATTTGCAATGTGAAGACCCTAAGGTAGGAATGTAAGGGTAGAGAAGTTGCTTCAAACTTGCAAGTTCTGCCTCCTATAAGGAAAGTTTTAAAATCTGGTAGTATTTTGATACTTTTAATGTGCTAAGATATATTGGTAGACACAGAGAACACAGCATCAAAACTTCTTTCAATTTTTAATCTTAAAGAGCATTCAGGATGTATTATATATTTAGCAGTAATCATCCCGGTCAATAGCCTTGAGCTAACATGTCTTGGAGGGAGGTGGTTATCAGACAGAATTAATTCTTTTATGGAAATTTATTATTTGAAATATTATCTATTCTAGTATTTACTGTGATGGGACTTTGTAGCAGTCACAGTCAGCCAATGCCTTTCCTTTCAGGAAGCCATTCAATAAATGACAGCACTCCAGGCACTGTTACTTATTTCCATACAAAAGAAAAAAATATCAGCAGTGTTGATTTTGTCAAAGATTCAGACAGAAGAAATATAGATACATATATTTTGAAGCTTTTGGTTTTTTTTCTGATGCACTGAAAGCTCTTTTTGAAATATATTCTGAATGACCCATTAAATCGTTGTTGTATATCCTGTGTAATTTGGCTTACAAGTGAGCTGAAGATGAATAAGTTAACAAGTTTGTAGACATATATTAAATACAAGGTATAGGGAATAAATAAGGATGCACATGACTTTTTTATTGCTTGATGGACTATCCTGTTAGATGAAATGGGGGTGTGGGCAAGTAGCAACACTTCCCTTTCCTTAAAAAGTTTAAGCAGTCTTTTGGCATAAAGAAAACAGGTTTGGTTGTTTATTTAAAATGCCCTGCACTAAAAAACCCCCAAACCTTCCCCCCCCCCGAAAAAAAACCAAAAAAGCAAACAAAAAAAACCACCAATCAAACAAACAAATAAACAAAAAAAATCAACCACACACCAAAGGACATCACAATTCAGTTAGAAACACTGAATTTTGCTAGGAATTAAACATAAAAGAAATTTAATATATCTGAAAGCCTAGGTAAAATGGTTTTGGGAAACTGGCTTTATGAATTTTTCTTAAGTTGCCTTTTGTGTTTTACCAGTCTTTGAAACTTTTGACACATTTTCTCAAAAAGCAGTGTCAAAGGTACCAATAAAACAGTCTCTTAAGGAGAGCATCTTCATAAAGCAGCATTCCAAGAGCAGGACACTAACAGCTGGTTAATATTCATCACTGTAACTTATGGGCACAATTTGGAACGTATGTCAAAAAATCAGCTTTTATTCAGATAAAGGTTTTGGAACTGGTTTTAAAACTTGATTCATGCTCTTTTTTTAGCTGGAAAATCATCGTTTGACAGTGTGTCTCTGTGCAGAGCCATAGAAATTGTTTCCTTTAAATGAGTATCTGAGTTGCTAGATATTTAATCAAAATGAAATAAATGCAGTCAAACGATCTCATGGTCCATAATGGTGTATTCCAAATGTTGAAAAGTTAAATTAAACTTTCAGAAAAATATATGCTTGCCATTGTATGAAATATGTGCCATTAGAAGCTTTGTCTCATGACTTGTTAAAAAATAGTGGTTACTACAGAGTGGAAGATAGATGGCTATCCTGGGTTGGTTTAAGTGTACTTGAATGTAACTCCAAGCTGAATGGAAATAAGTAATTCAAAATTTAAATGTGACTCTATATAGGAATTTAAGTTAAACCCTTGCCAATTTGAAAGCAGTACTTAGAAACTTCTTTGTCTTCTCCCTTTTGATTCTCACACTCCCTGCATGTGCAAGCTTTTTAGACATTTTCTGACTGTGATCCTTATCTTTACTTTTTTATTTAAAGTGCAGTTGACATTTGTACTTTCGTGTAAGCTATGATGACATTACACAATAGGCAGCAAAATCTTCAGTTCTATATATTGAATTACAGATCTCTACTCACATCATTACTTCTTGTGTACACAGCATCACACTTGTTGCAATCATCTAGGCAAACTCCTGGTACTAGAAGGACATAGAGTTCAATAGAGGCTTATAAGTTATATGCTTATTCTTTCTGACAGCAGTTTGAAAATGAGCCTCACTCATACATGATTGCTCTTCTCCCAAGTGAGTGTTGCCTTAGTAGAGGTGTTAACGTGATTTGTTTTGCGAACTTAATACTTTTGCTGTCCATTCTCAGAGCCATGGGCAGATGCATAAGGGAATGAGCATGTATTTCCCAGTGCACACCATGTATACTGAGGTATATGCAAAAGGATGTTCTTCATTTACTAACCATTATAGACCCCAGTCAGACATAAGCATTTCATTGGGCTTAGATTAAGACAATTTCTTCCCTAGAGTTTGTAGAGCATAAAGCTGCAAAACAGAGCTGCTCTACAAAGCAGATTGTGGATCTTACATGTACAGAAAACACTTATGACTTTAATTGTGTAATTAAATTTCACAGAAAGAGCCCTTCACAAGAGTTAAAACCGAACATTTCTGACATCCAGGTCTCACTGCTGTCAGCGGCTTTTTGCTTTCATGTCAGTGACGGCTTCTGACTGTTCATCCTTGTATTCTCAGACTTATTCCTGTTTACCTATTTTGCCACCTTTCTCATCTTTCATATATCACATATTTCACTTTCTAGTGAAAAGGACATGGAATGGTTACAAAACAGAGGGAAGATCTTTGCCAAGCATTTTTTGGTATTTATTTTGTGAATTACATGGATGGTTACTGTATAGAGGCTCGTTGTTCATTCTCTGTCTCCCTCCTTGTTAATTTTCCTACTATTAGTAGCCACGTCTTGTAGTTTTCTCAGATTTATAGTTATGTCTTCATGCCACTTGGAGCAAACTGCTGTGAGAAGAAAGGAGGTGCAAAATGACCTTTTTTCACTTGGGAGTTGCCAGTGCACTGTTTTGACAGACAAAATTGCCATAACCTGAGAACTGTCACTTGGCTGTCTGTGCAATCCTAGTTTCAAAGATTTGCAGTTAACATTAGTTCACGACTTCCAAGGCACACTGTGACTCTCTGTCAAGCTTAACCTGAGGTGCTTTGGAAAGGGAATTGCAAACTATGCTGCACAAATCTAACACAAGGCCATTTTTGAAATCTGGGATCCTCATTCGTGGGCAAGGAAATGGAATTCCAAAATTTAATTTAATCTATTTTTATTATATGAGAAACTGTGTTTAAGCTGACAATGTGCACTCACATCCCAAAAAGCCAACTGTATTCTGGGCTGTACCAAAAGAAGCATGATCAGCAGGTCAAGGGAGGTAATTCTGCTCTTCTTTTGTGTTCTTGTGGGACTCCACCCAGAGTATCGCATCCAGCTCTGTTGTAACATGACCAGAGGAGTGCCACAAAGATGATCAGAGGGATGGAATACCTCTCCTATGAGGAAAAGTCAAGATTTGGGGTTGTTCAGCCTGGAGAAGAGAAGGCTATAGGTAGACCTATTGTGGCTTACCAGTACTTAAGGAGGGCTATAAAGAGATGGGGACAAAGTTTTTAATACACCCCGTTTCTGTAGGACAAGGGGTAATATATTAATGAGGGTAAATTCAAACTAGATACAAGGAAGAATTTTTTTTAAAACCAAAATAAATGATGAGAGAGGAGCTTTTATATCAGTACTATTGGCAGATATTTTATTATTAAGAATTACAAAACTCTGATGAGGACATTATGTTTTAGGCTAAATTAAATCCTGATATTATTATAGCATCAATAGATAATAATTTTCTTATCATCAGTGATGGTGTGAGCATCTGATTTAACCATTATCTTAAAAATACTTATGCCTCTTCTCGAAGCATCTATAACTTCTGTGCAGCATGCTGAAATCTTTTTTTTCCTGTGTAGTTATTTCATTTTTCATGTATGTGGAAATTGTTTCCTCCTGTGTATCTCTATCAGCTGAAACACAAATTTTATTGGCACCACTGGGCTTAATTAATTTTCTTTTTTCTCCCTTTTAAAGAAGATGAAGAGCTGTAATATAGGAAATAAATATTGTAGGAACAGATTTATTTCCCAAGTGAGAGAAAACAGACTATCTCTCTAAGGGAGGAGTTAGTTTGGTCTGTGGTCTGTAAAACTTGCAAGCGAGGTAATGGTCATGGCCCAAATAAAAAACAAGGAAGAGGGGGTATAATAGAAGAGCCAGGCTGAGTATTTATTACCTAATTATATCTCTTTACTTCTGGCTGGTCAGTGCCTTTTTTTATATTCATCTTCAGGTTATACAGGATGCAGAAGTGGCAGTTATGCAAAGCAGTAGAAAAAAAAAGAAGGGAGTGAAATCTTAACAAAAGGTAATGCATTTTTTTTTTTTACCTTTTTATAGCAGAATGTATATTTTCACATATTTTGGTGATTATATAGTGGCTTAGATGAAGCCAAAAGTTATTTTAAATAAAAGGGAAATATTTCAGAATTATTTTGCATGAGTGGGAATGGTTAAATGTGCTGGCGATACGTGAAAAGAATCAAATTCACATGTCATATCATCTAATAGATTCTGATGACAACAGAAAATACACATCTTGTCGGTTGCCCCCAGTGGGGAGTCAAGCCTCCTTCAGCTGCTCACTCACGCCCCCTCAGCAGCATGGGGGTGTGAATTGGAATGGTGAAAGTGCGAAAACTTGTAGGTAGAGAAAAAACCAGTTTAATAGGGAAAGAATAGTCTGTATACCCAAGAAAAGTAAAATAAGGACTTTATTCACTATTTGCAATTGACAGACAGGTGCATAGCTATTTCCACAAAAACTGATCTTTCCATCACATGCAGATTTTACGTGTGGAGACAAACACCATAACTTCTTATGTTCTCCCTTCCTTCTTTCCTGTAGCCTTTATTGTGAGGTATGATGCCTTCTGGTGTGAAATATATCTCTGGTCAGTTGGGGTCAACTGCCCTAGCTGTGTCCCCTGCCAACAACTTGTGCACCCCCAACCCCCTCACTCCTGGAACGGTGTGAGCAGTAGAAGAGGCCCTGATGCTGTGAAAACACCACTCAGCAACAGTGAGAACATCCCTGCTTTGTCAACACTGTTTTGGTTGCAAATCCAAAACAAAGCACCAGGATAGCTATTATGAAAAAAACTAACTCTATTCCCAGTACAACACTTCTGTGTTTGTTCTCTTCACAGTTCTGGCAAATGTTGTGCAATCAGCTCTTCAATTTACAAAGCCTTTGCTTTGATAGCAGACTGAAAATGGATCCTGAATGAGACCTTTAGGCTTCACCTAATGAGGGTATTATTTAGCAGTGGTAAAATACGAAATTGAGGGAATTCACTTTGATTTGCAGGGAGTTATTATCAATATTTTTTACGCAAATGGAAAAAGAACAAAAATCTGAGGAATATAATTTCTGTTGCCTGAAGAATCTGATGTGCCTGAGTCACCTCCGTCGATGGGGTTTATTGAGTAGCCACTGACATATAGAAAGGTAAAAATTACAACCACAAGGAAAGAACTTGGTTTAAATTCAGTTTATGTAAAATATGTGGGTGGGTTCTGTCATCAGTTATACAGTGCAAACTGGATGCAGAAGGCTGGCCTGAGGACACATTGCTATGGGTTTGTTCAGCTCAGTACCCAGGATGATGTGGATTCAGACCTGTGTACCTCAGTGAGCAGAGTCTAAATTTGAAGGTGAATCAACTTTGTCATTTATTGTGCAGAATTGCAACTTTTCTCCGCTTTCAATAATAAACTGACTTGGAAGTGTGTACCCACATGACTAGAATTGTTACTGAAACTTAGATTCAGACCTGGATTTTACAGTTGCTGTTGCCTGTGGTGCATAGATCACAAGGGTCTCAGGGTCCAATAAGTCCATGTCTTCATGAATCTTGAGAACAATTCAGAACTGGTCACTTTTACTAGCTGGCTTTGCTTTCATGAATCCCAGGCCTGTGAAATTCACCTGAAATACCAGAAAAAAAAGTTTTAGAAGCTCTGAGTGTTTCTTCCCAGCACACAGTATCTGAGTAAAATTTTTTAAAAGATCTCCAAGAATCATCTCTAAGGAGCTCATAGAAGGAATAAAAAAGTTACCGTAGGTAAGCTAAGAACACACTTCACCAAAGAAGTATTTTAGTGCCTGAAAACATAAAATGGATATACTGTTCTCCAAGAACCATTTCCAGGTTGCCTGAGAGGTGGGCTGTTCTGGTACAGAAAATGATTGGTGTCTTTTTATGCAGGGTGCCTGGAGGGACATCTTGAAATTCGAGCTGATGGAGCCTTGAATAGTGATGGATCTGTGAGGTCCACTGTAAAGCAAGCCATGTGATCCAAATATAGCTTAAAGCCAAACCGTTTCTTTTCCCACTCAGTGTCAATAGGAAAAAAAACCAACAAAAAAACCCACAGTGAGAATAATTGTAGTTATATAAAAATTAAAACAGATGTATCATTTTGTTGCAGTGGATGGAGGAGAATACCAATGAGGCAAACTCTGAATAAGAATCACTAATAAAATCCTTTTTATAAGGTAGTTGATTTAATTTGCCAGAAGAAATTAGCTAGTAAACACATTATTAACACTTTAAATTCAAATTGTTGAGCATAATTTTTAAGCCCATACATGAGCTGCACGACATTTTAAAGGACAAAGCCTGCATCTAATTCTGGAACAGAAAAAGGCGAAATAACTTTGAGCAAAAGTTAGACAGTTTTGTTCCACTGTTGTACTCACAAGAGAGAACCTTTATTTCTATTCCAAATTCCTGGCTTGCTAAAGAGATTAGAATTCTTGCCAAAATGCAGACATCCTTTTTTGAGTATACATCTCTTTCTTTCACTAATGATATTTTCCTCTTTTTTTTTTTTTTAATAGTATTAAAATTACTTATACACTTTAAATAGTTACAGAGGACCTTTAGTGGCCTAAGGTGTGTACAGCTGTGTTTATTCAGGTGCAGGAGACACACTTCTAAATCTGCCTGGGTACCAAAACTGTCTGGTCAACAATGAGATGTAAATTTATGGCATAGGTATTTACCTTAAGATCAGAGATGTTCGAAAGGTGAGTTTGAATCTCTTTAGGAAAAGGGACAAATAGACATCTTAATAAGAATATTTGAGAAACTGTAAGTATTATGATAAAAATTAATTTGTGCCATTGCTACTGAAGAAAGAAAAAGAATTTTAAATGGATTTAAGGGGAAGTTCCAAGCAAAAGGAAAGTGTACAAGTAAAGTGTGGAACATTATCTATTACCTTCATCAACAAGCCACAGTGTTTTCCTTTTTAACAGTCCTTCCTCTTGCCCCTGTTATGTCTTTAGGCTGCAAATTGCTTAGCAAGAGGTATCTTGGGCTCACACCTATCAGTACAGTACATACTGTGTTACCGTCATGGGGGAAGTTGTGTTAGTGGCTGTGTGTGCATTGTGAATGGAATTTGGAATTTGTAAGATCAACTGATTTAATAATTGTAGATTTGACATGGGAATTGATGAGGAGAGCAAAATAAAAGGCAGAGGGTGCTTTGGTTTCTTGTAACCTCAACACAGCTATTAGAGTCCTGTGGGTTACATAAGATTGTCTAAGCTCAGAAGCTGGACTTCTTAACTTTGTCACTAAAAAATAATTCGTATAACCTCTCAATCATTTTATAAGTGGTTAGAAAGGTGTTTTGTGTTTATACAGCTTTAGTTAAGTCATTTTCAGGACATATGAATGATTCTGTTGGAAACAAAAGCAAATGGGATCAAAGATGCCTTTTAGCTGCTTCCTCTTAATATTTTTGTAACTCTGCTGAAGGTTTCTATCCCCATAGATCTGCTGACATAACTACACATTGCATTGCTTATTCAAATGAACATACAAATGATCTGTGTAGAAGGCAACAAGTATTTAGTTAGTTTTGGGGGGTTTAAACAGTGTTTGTTTTCCTTAACCTAGATAATTTCATAGATCCGGCTTAGGGAATGGTTAAACAGTTGTGTCAATATAGCTGGTAGGAGAGAAATGTGGGAACAAACAGCTGGCAGTGGGTGAGAGATGGTAATGATATAAACCTCTCTGCTGCTGAAAAGTAAGTAAGTAATGTAAGTAAAGTAACCTAATGTAAGTAAAGTAACCTAATGTAAGTCCTTGATATAACCAGACCGTTGTATTCTGAGAAAGGGAAAATGGAAATTTTTGGTGATTATGCCAGTGTTCAATAAGACCAGAATTTCATATTTATAACAAGTTCAGTAGCAAACTACCATTGAGTTCAGTTAGCCTGAAATCGACTGAAGTGGACAGCATGGACTAGTCAACAGATACTTTCTGCCGTTTAGTACCAGATATTACATTACCCCTAATGAGGTATGAATGTAAGCTGTGTTAAAAGAAACTCCCTTCCTTCTTCCACTCCTGCTTTTGGCTGCATGTGTCCAGTATTTCCCTTGAGTCAGATCCAGTGACAGAAATTTAGCCCACCACTAAAAGCATAAACCCAAAGCAAACAAAAATTAGTTTTCCATTAGATTAGGTTGCTAAAGTGACTCATCCTGCAGCTGTGGATTAGTTACATCTGATGTAAGGAAATGAAACAGCAGCTGGGACTGGGGAAGAGACCACCCCAGTCAGCGACAGCTCACAGTTTCTCCAAACATGCTATCATGTTCTGGAAGAAGCAATCTCACCCTCAGCCTACTTCCCTTCCCTCCTGTCAGCATGAGCATCTGTGCAGCAAATATGTGGAGGTAAAGAGCTGACCAGTGGTATTGCGAGTCTGGATCAAGTTTACCAAATAGTAAACTCATGCGTTGTCATATGGGAAAGGATAGTGCAGAGCTGGGTTTATGGCCCCAACTAAAGTGAGACTGCTTTTCACAACACAGTTGTTTGCTTAAAGTTCATGCAAAGCTCTGGATTTAGGATATAGGTATAAGGCGTCTTACTCTAATCTAAAATACGTCTTTACTCATGCTGCATCCTCTAGTTCCCTTCTTTACACCTGGGCCAATGTTCTTGTGATAACATAATGGCAACTACATTCAGAGAAGTAATATGGTAAAAAAAAAATATTATATTTTGACCATATGAATTCTCAAATCATCTCATTGTTTGATCAGGTGACTCAGGATGGAAACAAAAGAAACTCTGATTGTGGTATCCCTGATTTTAGATCTATTCTGGCAGTCACTGAATCTCATCCTTAAAGGCATCTACTGTGGCTTGACAAACAAGAAACAACACTAATCTGAAGCTTACTTGGTGTTCCAAGTGCAAACACCCTTATGGTGTTAAGAGTTTCATTGTTGAGTGAAAGAAAAGTTTGGCTAGTTGTTTCTCTTTTAGTGTTTCTCTTTTCAGACACCTAGAATTTTAACCCTGTGTTGAGAATAGGTGATAATAAAACTGGGACAATGTTCATAATCCATCTGTTGTTTCCAAGTCTTAACATAGTGGAAGATATCAGTGATCAGAA
>JAWWMO010000083.1:124950573-125025491 GCA_035047845.1 Dendrocincla fuliginosa
AATAAAACTGGGACAATGTTCATAATCCATCTGTTGTTTCCAAGTCTTAACATAGTGGAAGATATCAGTGATCAGAATCTACACTGGTGGAAGAAATAATTTTTCTGCTATGATTTCTTTGTGCAGCCAAAGACAGGGTATAGAAATGGGTTTTCTGATAATGAAGATGATCAAAAGAATGGCTGTGAAAAGCTATTTGTCTGTTACAAAAAGGAGGCTTTGTTTTCCTTGTTTCCATTATTTCTGTGTAAATTTTTCTAACCCATTTTGGAGGAGAAATGAACTCACAGTTTGATTGTGAAAATATTCAGTTTGAGCTTTCAGCATACTATGAGGTTATAAATTCTCTTGCCTTTTCAATATGCCAGGAAATTTCAGACCCTTTGAGAGAAAACAGGAAAAAAAATTCCCTTTTACTCCTACCAGTTTGAGGATGATGATTCTAAATAATAATGGGATAATGGGATCATTATCTTTCTGTAGCATGATGATACAGGTGTTTTCAAGGAAGCCCTCCAAAGAATAAGTCCCAGGAATATCATGAGCTGGGAGTTCAGATTCTGGTCATGATGGCTGCAGAAAGTAGGATCGATCACACTGATTCAGAAATTCTTGGTGGCCGGGGAGGATGAAAATGTGTCTTTGGTAGTGTATGTGACTGTGGCTGGTAGATGCCGCTGACACTCTCAGGGGACTGAGGAAGGCTTCCCCTTAGCCAGTAGATCATTGTTTTGCTGTCTGTACACTGATGAATTTTATTGCCTTTCTTTTCTCTTGCAAAGCTTTTCCTGAGATTTTTCCTGTCCTAGTTAAGCAGAAGGGAGAAACAGAGTTTGGCAAGGATGGGACCACATGCATGTGTAACTTCAAGGCTGAGCCAATGTTGCAAACAGGGTTCAGGTTCAGGTTGAAATGCAGATTAAGGACAGGAAAGAACTCCTTTTTTAAGAAAATTCTGTTTATCCCTGGAACTGCAAGGCAAGACTGTTTTTATGATGCTAGGAAACCCTGACATGAACCAGTTTCTCCAGCACATGTACCTTGACACAACCTGTGCTGGTCCAGCTGCACACTGACTGGTAGACCTGGGCAATTAAATATGGTGTTAGAAAAGTTTGGATATTTTTTCAGAGATAAGCATCAAAAATAAAAAGCTCTATTTAAGAAATGCTACTTGAAATGCTTCCTTTGACACACAATTAGACCTTTTTTATTAAAAGATATAATTTTAACTTTTATTTTAAATTTCTTTCCTATTTTAAACAAAACCGTAACTTTTATGCAAAACATGCAAGAAAATGCTTTTATTTGAAATTCGTCTTCACTCAGAAACTTGTGATGGTAATAAAATAATACCCGTATTTCATTTTTTTCCCTCACTGAAACTGTTACCTAAATTAAATCCAAATTAATGGTTAGTTTGTGGTCTTTGAAACTATTTTTTTCCCCCCAGAAAATTTAATATTTTCTTCAATACTCTGTACTGTTATTTAGATAATTCATGGAACACAGATATGTAACTGTAGAAAAGCAGTCTGGTCTCCACCCCGCTTCATCTTTGTTCCCAGAAGAAATGTTTGTGTAGGCATTTGTGGGCATGTAACTTCTATCCTATTTTTTTTTCCTTAGTGATCTTGCCCCAGGTTTCTCTCTATGGAATGGTAAAAACAGGTTTTGTATGTGCAGTCTTTAAAATAACAAAACATTTTTTTTTCCACAATTGATTTGCAATCAGTATAATCTGCAAGTAAAATTAATTATTCTGATCAATCTTACAAGTGCATATGATTGTCTTGCTGAGAGCTCTGGTCTTCTGTGTTTTATTCACTTCTGTTAAAATCTAAATGAAACAAAAAATGAAAACTTTCCAGTGTCTTTTGGGTGCTGTTCTAGTTACAGCAAGAGATTGCATGCTAATTTTACTGTGGGATCTTGGACCTTTTCTCACCCAACTTTGCTTGGCAGTCCTGCTATAGTATGTGAAATAGATCTATTGCAGTTAATGGACCTTTTTAGAGTTCTTCACTTCTGACCTGCCTCTGTTCCTTTACTAATTTAAGCTGAAGCAAAGAAAAATTATGTTAACTGCTTCTGGAAATCCTTCCTTTCAAATTAATCAAATAGATAATTTGAGACAGTAATATTTTTATAAAATTGCACTCATTACTTACAAAAAAGTAATTTTGTCATCTGCAAATTCTGTCAACATGTGTTTTTTTTGTCTTCCCTGAATGGAAAGATGAATAACAACTTCAGTATTTCTCCCTGTCTATTTTATTCTTTGATCTTACAGTTTACTTTCTGGTGATATTTATCCTTCTTTCTTCTGGTTTCCTTTGGTAAATGAATATGTGCGGAGCTTTTAAAAATTGTTGCAGTGGAGCTAGTAGAAAGGAATTACGCAAACCCATTCTCTCCCCCTAAACCCAATCCCCTTGAAACAGCTAATTATTTTCATGTTTGTGGGCATCTCCTACACTAAGACTCTTTGAACTCCCACAGTCCTAGACTGTCTTGGTTTCTGACCTCCCAAGTAAAACTTTTAGTGGAAATGCAATGTCAAAAGACTTCTCCTTGATCTCTCTGAAATAGACTTTTCTTTTTATAGTTTCAAGGTCCTCAGCTACAAATCTATTAATTACACAACAGATAATTAGGTCCATATAAAAGCAGCAAAAAATCCCAAACTTAGCAATCACTTCAAATTAAAGGCTAGATCTATTTGTAAATTAGCTAATACTAGTGAAGAATTAAATAATGGAATATTCAAGCATATTCCTCATTATTATCTGGAAAGAAAAAAAATCATTCTAGATATTGTCCTTTGGGTACTTCCATAGTGACAGGAAGAATTCCTTTTTTGGCCCTTTTTTATTTTCTTCTAAAATTATAAAAACAGAATTTAAAATTTCCTAAAATGACTGAAAATACCACTGAACATAGTCTGCTGTTGTCTCCTGCACGTCATCCCTTCAGGTATTTGTACACAATGATGAGAGCTTTCTCATCAGGCTAAACAGGTTCAGTTCTCTAAGTCTTTTCTCACATGACAGATGCTCCAGATCATTAATCATCTCTGTGGCCCTTTGTGAGACTCCTTCCAGTATCTCCATGCCTCTCTCATACTGAATACAGAACTGAATTCATCCCAGAACTGAATACAATACTCCAGATGTGGCCTCACCGGTGCTGAGCTGAGGGGCAGGATCACCTCTTTGTTGGCAGTTTTTTCTCTGATGCAGCTCTAGACATCATTCACTTTATTTGGCACAAGTGCAAATTGCTGTCTCATGTTCATCTTGGTGCCCACCAGGACCCTCAGGCCCTTTTCTGCCAGGCTTCTTTCCAGCTGGGCTTCCCTCAGCATATATTGCTGTTTGGAGTTGTTCCTCCCCATGAGCAGAACTTTGCGCTTCATTGAATTTCATGAGGTTCCTGTCAGCCCATTTCTCCAGAAGTTGAGGACATCTTTCTTTGCAGGGTAGTACGATCACTTGGCTGTTATTGTGAAAAGGCATTTCCTCATTTAGTGCAATATAAATTATGTGATTGTTTTTTGATTCTCTCGAAGCCTGTCTCCAAAACAGACTACACTTGTGCAGTCAGCATCAGTTTCTTAGTCTGCAACCAAGTTGCTTTTCCATATGTAGGTTGGGGATAGTTAAAGTAAAATGCAAATTTTGGGCTTATTTCCTGCTAATTCTCTATTATTTTGTATATTTATTGAATTTATGTATATATAACAGTTTTCTAAGGCAAATTGCTACATTTTATATCTAATAGCTTTCTGTCTAATGCATTCAATTTTCTACAAATGCAAAATCCCATAAGACCAAGCAATAATGATTTAAAATAATCTTTTTGTGGGATATATTTTATGCTGTTACCTAAAGAATGTATTCTAGATTACCATAAGGTCATGTGTGCCAGAACAAAGATAAAACCTTATTCTCTTTTATAATGGGTTGAGTTTATCAGTGTTATGTGATAATTAGTATGAGCTTCATTTATTTTATTTCCAAGGTTCAATTAAATTATATTATTTTTCTTAACATCCTCTTTGAATAGCATTCATTTTGGGAATGGGTGCAGCCCTTTGCAAAACTAATATGGGAATTAATTTTTCTGAAGGCTTTAGAAAGACTGTTGCTTTCAAAACCTTTTATGAAACTGTTTTTAAAGATGTTCGTTCAGTATTATATTCTGAAGTGATGTCCTGGTTTTCTAAATTCAACTTTCCAATCATGATAAAAAAGTACTGAGTTAGTGAAATTAGTGTGATTTTCTAGAGTACTTTTATTTTTTGACTAAACTTTTCTGCCCTTGAGATTCTATTTCCAAGGTTTTACACCTATGAATCTGTGGGTATAGTCCCTGAATCATTAGTATCTAGTTTTTTAAATGCTTGAAAACTTACCTGTTTCTTCTAAAACAACCAAGCCAGACTAACCTGCACCCCCTGGGAAAAACCCCTCAACAAATAATCAAAGCAAAAGCTGTGGAAGAAATGGGGACATAGATCAGCTGCTTTATGAGCAGAGGTAAGAGAGATATTTCGTACATTTTTGAATTGTTTTTCTGGATGAGCTTAGTGGCTCGAGACACCAGAATGTTCAGTGTGGAGTCATTCTGAAGAGTGCCATCCAAAAATCACAGTGGTTCCCACAACCCAGGGAGTAGTCAGCTGTTCCCACAGGGTGTATTAGCAAAAGCTTTCCACGTCAGCAAAGTCCTTAGATCAAATTTCACTTCTCCAAAAGTTATCTGACACCAGTGCTGGAAAAGAGCTTACATTACTGAGAGTGAATTTGCACTTATAGGGCTGTAATTTGAGTCTTTGCAAAAGTATGTAAAACCTCAATCCACAAAATTAAAAGCATAATGAAAAAAATAGAAGTATATGAAAGGGAAACATCTTTTTGTGACTTTCCTCTATCAAAATAAAACTAAATCTTAAACAGCCATAAAAAGATTTGTAGTTCAGGTGAGGATCCAGGACATTAGTTGGTGCAGTGCTCATGAGTGTATGTGGGTTCACATGGGCTGGGGGGTGGATGAAGCCTTTTGGGTTAGCTCAGAAAAAAGGTTCTGGAAAGAGACTATGGCATGCTGATTTCTGAAAGGAGTTGAATGGTGGTCATTTGTTACTTTTGTAATCTACTTCAACTGCTTAGCTATCTTTCATTCATAGTCTGTTTCTTGCCCCTACTAATTGGATGTGTCCCAAACACATTTTCCTACAACACAGTTGAAGTTTGTCATGTTCCTTTATCCCTTAAAACTGTTTCCTATTTGCTGAAGTAAAAGCTTATATTTTATATTCATAACAATAATAATTATTGACACCACAAATCCTACAAATCTAGCCGATCCTACTGTTTGAAATTATATTAGAGGCTTGATAGCCTTGTTATAGTTATGTCACTGGAGCTGTGGCTTTGAGATGCTGGATAACCTTGCCTGTTAAATTGTTGCCATATAGATTTATCCTAAAACCCACTTTAAACAGTAAATGAAATAAAAATATCATAGCTGTATATTGACTTAGACATATGTCCTTTTAATGTAAATCAGATTTTCTTGGAATAACCCTGTGCAACTGAGTTGGTTAAGTATGTGGTAGAGAGGAAGAAAAATGTTTATGAAGTTTGTGAATTTACCAGTTTAAGGTATAATTCCCCCTAATATTAATATTTTGCATTCCATAATAATAACTATTACTCTTTGAGTAGTGGGGTCAAATGAGATCAGCAACCACCTTGAGTAGCCACATCCAGCTACAGGTGATTAACACTATCAAAACATGTTTCTTGCTCTTCAAAAGTACTGTGTATCTCTTTATGAATTCTTCTGGGAGCACCTAATCTGTCTAGCAAACAACAACCAAAGCAGGTTATGTGTGCAATGCCATTTGTAAAAATTCTATTTTCTTTACACCAGGAAAAGTAAGTATTTCAAAGAGAATCATTAAAAGAGCAACAGCTCACAGTAGAACTAGAATTATTTCCTTACCATCATTACTCTTTTTTTTTTTTTAACCCAATAGAAAATACGACATTCTGCCAAATAAAATAAATCCTTATTTATTTCCTTTTTATTTTCCTGATGCTATGTTTGTACTGTTAGGCAGGATTCTTACTGTGGCAAATTAGATGCTGGTGGATGAGATACCTTAGCTCATGAAATTATGGAGAAAGCAGTGGTTTTGGATGACCTTTACAATTTAGAAAACTTACACTGACTTACGTTTTATCTCATTTTCTTTTGAAAGTTAGTGTTGGTCCTTCAGCTTTTGAATCCCTTTATTACTCTATGAGTTACAAGTTTTCATTAACAATGTTGCTCTATAAATAATGTCATCATAGCAAAGCATGTATCAAATCTGCTGTTGGACTTTCTCATAAATTATCTTCAACTGAGAAAATTGCATGAAGTAGTTGTTAAATTTATTCATTTATCAGAATTTATACACAAATGAGTTATGCTGCTTGTTATTTTTTTTATCTAAAGGAAGTCCATCAAATTGAATGGAACTATAGTCAAGATGATGACTTACTAATTTACCTTTGAAGTCCTGTAAAAGATATATATTGTCTCTTGGATGCTCAGATAATAATAATAATAAAAAAATTGTACAAGTGTTAATTAACAGTTATAACACACTACTAGACAAATTCTGGTTGATATCTAATGTACTGCAGAACACAATAATTTTTTCTTTCTTGTAAATGAATTTCCATTCTGATATCAAGAGTTGTGGGGAAAATTTTGACACTTTCTAACTTGCCATGCCTTATTTCACATTGTATTTTTTACAGTTGTTAGTTTTTTAATTTTCAGTTTAAGAATCACTTAATGTAGGAAGTTGAGCATTCAACAGGATTTGGGTCTAGATGTGTTAAGTCTGAAACAAATCTAAAGCTTAATGTATTCCATAGTATGTGCAATGGATTGCCTTTATTTTAACTGCCTCTGAACAACTGGTAAAGAATAATAATTTTATTCTTTAAATATACTCTTTTGAAAATATCAAACAGTGAAGATGAAATCTGAACCATCATTACTACAGCAATAATGACTTCTTGAATTGAAAAAAAAAAAAAACAAACAAAAAAACCATGAAACATTAAATGTGTGAGTGGTGCCTATTTCTGTACCGTGTTGCTGTTCTGAAACTTTGTGATGGCAAGAGAAATGTCATTCTTGCTTGCAATTTCTATTCCAAATGTTTGAGCAGAATAATTCCACCAGCATTCTTATCTCTCAGTTGCAAGCTGCTTTCCTTGCTTTTCCAGGTGCCAAAAATTCCAGCTGCCCAATATCCTACTGTGAAAATCTTCAATTTCCCCTCATGACTTTTATGAAACAACAAATATTATCAATTATAAAAACCTTATAGCAGGTCTAAAGTTGAAAATGTTTGCGACAGTGTAAAACCAACTAAAATAAAGGCCTGAGGTTTGCCTGTTGGTTTAATTTTTCATGCTCAAAGTCATATAAGGAGAATCCTCTTTTCTTTAACAGATTTGAGATTGCTGTGAAGTTGTTCTGGAGTTGGTAGAACTGAGAAGTCAGAATTGCATTGAGGATGCTTCACTTTGGTGGCCACAGGGTTGACTGTAAATGATTCTCTTCAGGAAAACCAACAGAGACTAATGCAGTCTTGTTTGCTTCATTTACCAAATTTCTCAGCTCTAATAATAACATAGAGAACAATTGCAAAAAGAAAGATACAAACTATGTAGGGAAGGATTGTTTGTTTCTTGGTTGGTTGCTTGTTGTTAATTCTAGGCTGCTTGCATAGGCAATTTTTCTCCAGTGACTGTGCTCATCAGGTTTCTGTGCACACAGAACTTCAATTCTGAGTCTCTTACAAGCTTTTTGAACTAAATAGAAACTGGATTTTATTACTGACCCAGAAGTACTGTTTCCATCATCAAATGTGCAACATCTGATTGCACAAAAGCTTTTTGTACTACAGCATTCATGTACTTAAAACACAGCATTTTATTTTATTTTCTGTTACTCTGTCTCACTTTGATTCTCAAATAGCATATTGAAATGCATGAACTTTGGACATATGATGGCACTGTTGTGCAATCACTAAACGCTCCTTAGTGATTACATGCCCCTTGCATTGTATGGTTTTGTTTTTCAGAAAACAAACAAAACCACAAGGCCCTAAGAAAAGTAGTTTTTACAGTTTGTAAAAAAAGAAAATATAATTCTCAGCAGGTCATATATTTTCAACTCATCAATGACTTTTAACCTGATTTATTGACCAATGTCTTGGCCTCTTTTAATTTATTAACATTGTCAGTGATTTCAAGCTTTTGATTCTGTGTTTTCAAAACCATAGAATGAATTATTTGTGGGGCTTTTTTGTTTGCTTGGATTGTTTACCATCAGCATACTTCTGGCAACTCATGGAAGCTGATTCCAAAACCAACATTTCTAAACAATTTTTCCAGTAGAACTCTGGGCCTGCAAGTATATTGTGCACAACCCAGTGAGACTTTTGTAGACCCTAAGGCCCAGTGAAAACAACTTTCATTCATGTTTGCTCAAGAGAATATACTCTGCAGGAAACCAGAAAGAGGGCTGCCTGCATGGTATACATGAGCAATAAATGGGACACCAAAGTTCAGGGGATCTGGGAAGGTCAAGTGAAAGGAAGCTGTGTCCTTTCATTTTTCTAGCTAGTTGAAGCTGGTAAAGTCAGAGTGGATTGGTTTTGCTTCACGTTTCTTTTAAGAAAATAAAATCCAGCCTAAAAATCAAAGTTCTGGGATTCATAGTTCTCTGAAACTTTTGTTCTGCTCTTCAAGTCAGTTCACATGATTTCATACTGCTGTGTCAACAGCAGTAGCAGACAGAGATGACTCAGTTTGCAGCACTTTGTGTTTGTTTCCCTCCAGGGAGACAAGAGGCAAGTCTAAATACTGCTCCTTTCTCCTTTAATTGACTCATTAATAGCATGCAAAACTTCTTTCTTCTTTCTTCTTTCGTCTTTCTTTCTTCTTTCTTCTCCTTCTTCTTCTTCTTTCTTCTCCTTCTTTCTTCTTCTTCTTTCTTCTCCTTTTCCTCCTCCTCTCCCTCCTTCTCTTTCTCCTCTTCCTCTTTCTCTTCATCCTCTTTCTCTTCCTCCTCCTCCTCATCCTCTGGAATATCTGTCACTTCTTAGAAGTTTAGCCTAGTATTTATATCTGTAACCATTAGAGTGTCATTTTCTGGCCAATAGGTGTTTTACCTGGTGTTTAATTGCTTGGCTGGAAGATGACAAAAACAATTACCCTTATTAAACTATTATAAAATTACAGAATGAGACAGGTATGAGTAACAACTTCTCAGGAAGTGGTTAAAGTTATAGAGAACTACAAAGTGACCAGGAGTCAGCATTCCTGTGATTCTAAAAGATTCCAGAGAACAGGAAGCATAAGTAGAAAAATGGTTCACAAATGAAGTGATCTTTCCACTCTTCTAAGCTGAGATACTGTGTCCATTTTTGGTAGGTCCATTTGTCATTGAAGACAGGGAGATTTGCTGCAGGAACTCTGGGCAAAAGTCATAAAAGTGGTCATAGAGGTAGAAAATTTGATTTTTGAGTATAATAAAAACATTTTACAGTTGTTTAATTAAGACCTACAGATAAATAAAAATAAATGGATCCTGATGAATGGAAAAGCTCTGCAAATTTTGATTTCTGTTTCTGTGGTGGGTAATAAACCAGCTGGAATTATGGTGGGCTCACCCTATTCTCATTTGCATTTTTTGGTATATGTCTCTATGCAGACAGCACCACCCGTTTGACCCTTCAGTTCTGGTTGCAACCAGGAGTGACAGAAATAGCTGTAGGTGTATGATTCTCTGAGAAAATGACATCAAATGGGGAAAATTGCATAACATAATTTAAAACAGCTGTGCCAAAAGTTCTCAATGAAGAATAAGGACTGATGATTTTCAGAAACTGTTGTGATGGGAGAAAAACAGTCCTCACTGCTCAATCCATTCAAGCAGAAGCTTGTCCTGGTCACTTTTATCCTACACCTCAATGGAATAAAGCAAAGAAAACACATTTCAAGTTCTGCTCCATCAAGGATAGTAATTCATTCTGTGTGTAAATCCCATTTTCCATTTTCTTTCATTTTCAGTTTTATGAGGCTTTTTAGGTTATCATGACCTTTATTAATGTAGTGTAGCTTCTAATTTTTGCTTTAATCTGTACTCCATCTAATATTTTTTACTACAACAATGACTTCTATTTAGAATAGGAAATTCTTACCCTAAAAAAAAAGTAGAAACAACAACAAAAAGCCCACCCAACCAACCAAAAAACACACAAACTACTCCCCACCACCACCAACAAAAAACACCCAAGCATCTGTTGTTATATGACACTGTTTCTGTGCTTGAGAATTTTATTTTGTCATTTGTGTTGGACTGTTTTCCCCATGTTTCAGTGTGGCATTTTATCTGTGTATGTGTATTGTGGCCTTTATTTTCAAGACCTTGTCTAAGCAGGATGAACTAGATTTGTGCCTCAGATGTCTTCTGGCAACATTCCTAAATGCAATTCATTTGGCATTTAATGTCCTCCAGCTCCTATGAAGTGGAATGAAGATTTTTGCTGTCTTCAGTTTTTTTTCTGCCTGGGGACCTTTTTTTCACAATATGCTTCAAACTTTGAAATTTCCCTATGTGGAAAGAAACTATTTTAGTTTTCTCTTTAGTATCCTCTTTGGAGTATATATTCTTATTACTCAGATGATGTAGTTCTTGCTCTTTAGCAGCAGTCATCTGGGTTTTAAGAGTTCTTTTCTTACTTCTCTGGTTCTGGTTCAATAAAAACATCAATTCATTTGTGCCAAAATTGAAGAGTTAAATTCAAATTCTTCATTAAGAGTTAACTTGATTAGTTACCGCTTGATTAAGAAAGTTACTCATGTGTGAAGAGTTAACACTCAACTAGTGAATTTCTTTTCCAAGGCTTCCCAGCCATGTCGTGTCAAGAGATCTGGGTTACCATACCAGTAAAGAGGTAGTCAGTTCATTAAAAAGCAGAAGAGAAATACACCTGTAGGTATCAAATTATTAAATCTCCTTCTAACTAAATATTACTTTTTCATTTGGAACTATCACATTGTGCCATAACTGAAATGTGTGCTTTTATTTTCAGCCTGGCTTCCCAAGAAAAAGTAATGCTTATGGGAATGAACTCTGTGCCTTTGGTTCCTCATGATAAGTTTTAAATCTGTAAGCGAATCTCAGTTCAATATATTACACATGTAGTCAGAGAGACATGACATTTCTGCATTGTAATTTCTCTTCGCTTGCATTCCCTTTGGTTGTCATACCACAAGTCAGAAAATATAAGCTTTTTTTGGCAAACAATAAAATAAAAATTGTACATTTACATAGAATTTTATCTCATCTTTAGACAGGGAAATTATGGCCACAATACTCTATAATGACCATAACCTACCAAATCTGAGATTTTAACCAAATAGATGGTTATTTTAGGATATCTGCAGTACACCAAGATTTTGAAAATTATATTCAGAGAGAACTGAGCATCAGTTTTCTAGTAGCTAGTCTTCAATAAATGTAAAATTTATAATCAGTAGAAACAATCTCAACTTCTTAACCAACATTAGTAAAAACATGTCCCTATAGAAATGTATAGAATTGATCCTTTTAACTTCTCCTAAAGTCTTTCCTGAAAGGAAGTCTTCAATTTTTCCAGCATCAGAGCTGTTACCAGGCATGAGTTCTCTCAGATTCATGCTTTACCTTTCCTGTCTGCACTGTTAAATTTGTGATCCCATAGATAGGAATGATTGCAAAAGTCTAGGATGGGTTTAGATTTTCAAGTTTAGGGGCTCATTCTGTCATTACTATATTTCCTGACTATTTTAGGTAGGGAAAATAAGAGATTAGGAATAACATTTCTAAATAACTTGTTTTTTACTGCTTGGAGGCAAAATTAGTCACAGCAGAATTAGGTCCTTAATACTCCTTATTATAGTTTTCCAAGTAAATTTGTCAGTTTGTTAATATCTGATCAGTAGCTATAATTTTACTCTCTGTGAAGTTAGTTCTAAGATATGCCTTTTAAACACTTCCTTGTCCTAGATACTGTTTTGTTAGAAGTGCTAAAAAGGCTTTTCTTGTTAAAGGTTTGTGGTTTTTTGTGTGTGGTGATTTTTTAATCTATTTAAAAAAAAAATTCCTGCTGTATTTACACTTTTTTTCTAAATGCTATTTTTTTTAGTTTAATACTATGTTAAGAATTGAATAGAAATCTCATGCATATTGCAGTATTCAATTTCAAAAGTCTCTTTGAAAAAGTTTTGTAATCAAAAAGATAAAAGAAGCAAAAACCCCCCACATGCCAGATTAATGTTCTGCTCAGTAGTAGTCTGGTCTGTTGCAGTGAAAGAATAAAGATACTGCTTATTTTCCAATTAATGCTCATTAACTAAATAGTATTAGAGGAATAGCTTAAATAATGGACAAAATTCATAATTTTTGATGGAGTAGCTGGTGCTTGGGTAAGAATTAGGGCTAGTTGCAGCAGAGGACAACTGACTAACATTGCTTTTGTATCTGATATTTTCACAAAATTATCTGGAAACTGAATAATGTCACTTCACTAAATGAAATTCATAAAAAGCAGAAGAAATATAGGTCTAAGATCTGACAAGTTCATGGTGGTGTGGGGATTTAGTCTGTAAAACAAAAGATTAGGAAAACAGCATGAAACAAAGTGAAAGAAAATGTTTTCTCAGAGATCCAGTCTGATAAATCTCACAGCTCTGTAGGTATAACTGTTTCATTTTGAGAGATAAGGAAGATTAGATATTGCTATTTACAATGTATATTTCATTAAAGTTTACTTCAAGAAATAAAACTTTCCTTCCTATGCAGAGGTTTGGATTTTTCTTAAGTTTATGTTATTCCCTATATTAGGATCTCTAGTTCAGCAGAATTCTTATGTATCTGCATACTCTTATGAGTGATGACAACTCATATGTTCTCATTTATACATTTTCTTATGTACCTACCTAGATTAGAGGCTAACTGAGGTCTTGCTCCAGAGTATTCTCTGGTCTGTTAAAGACAACTAAAGGGAACACTCTATAGTCTCAATTCAATAATTTCTTGAGAAGCAAATAAATGATTACCTGTGGGGTTCCCCTACAACATTGGCCAACTCACAGAATTATGTGCTGGGAAGAAGATTCTTGCTCAGTTTTCTGCTTTGGATGATTTGATAAATATGTATTTTTAAATAAGCTGATAATAATTTTGTGACTAAAGTTGACTGAACATTTTTATTTTCACTTAGTTTAAGTCAATTTTTCAGTTCACCCTCATATGTCAAGATAGTGTATTTCACTTTGACGAATTCACAAATTTTTGTCCTTAAAAACTCTTGTAGCTATTTATGCAAATATCTTAATAAAAAAGTAAATTTTGTAGTCAAATTTTAGTCCAAGAATTACATTAGCATTTTAACCATTATTTGTTACAGTCATGAATAACAAGTTTTAGTCACACAGTAATCTGGAATACTTAACTACTGTCTTAATTAGTGATCATGTTTTGTTAGAGTTACTTGATATCTGATACTCCTCAAGAGAAAAAAAAAACCAAAACCCAAACCAACCCTATTTAATTTTATTCTTCTTTAGTTGTTTGGCCTTCTGCTCCAAGCTAGTTAGCTGTATTTTTAAACTCAATTAAACTAATTCCTGCATAAAAAAATTTAAAACAGAAGGAATCAATACGTTTTGGTGTGTATTTGTGGTCACTCTCAAAATAATTTCTTGCAAAGGCATAGCCATAATGAAATCTCAGGCAACTGTGTAATAACACCTCCTCAGTAAAAATTTCTGGGTAGATCTAAGTGTAAAAGTATACAGGTTCCTTCCAGGAAACATTATTTATTTAAAGTTAAGTTAAGAGACAATACTTCTAGTTTCCATGGTTTGTTGTTTGTTTGTTTGTGGTTTTTTGTAGGTTTTGCTTATTTGTTTGTTTGGATTTAATATGTTCTCTGACCAAGAAAGAAAGCTGTAATTTTACGGACTGGAGTAAATTTATTTTAGTGTAGAAGAACCAGGAGGCCTAGTGCACATGGTCTAAGTTCCACTTTTGTCTTCCTCAGAGTGTTTAATGAGACAGCAGGAGGTAGACTTTCTGACAGTATTTCCAATTGACAGTGTATTCAATGCTAGCAGGAGATTCTGTTTTTACTCATAAGCAAAATCAGTGTTTGTTTGTTGTGGTACTTAGTCCCGTCCCAAAGCACGTGAAAAGTGATTATGTAGTTTCTCTTTGTTTTCTGTGTTGGCCTTTTGCAGAATCATTGAAAACAAAGCCAGGGGAAAACCTGAAGAGGTGATGTAGTTAATTGCAAATGGCTGGATTAGATTGTACCACAGTGTGTATAACCTCTTCCTAAAATCCTCAAAAGTGAGATTTCACAGTGCCTCTTGAACATGTGTCAGGGAGAGAACAGATGTCGATGCTGTCTAACATAATAATTTCTATGACAAATTATGTTGATTCCTTCTCATTCTTCTTCCAGACACTTGAAAAACAATAGATTGTCCCTCTCTTAATGGCAGCACTCAGTTGTTAGAAGATTATTATCAATGTCCTTCCTTCCTCAGTCTTCTCTGTTCTAGACTAAACAAAATCCTTGAATGTCCTTAAGAGGTTATTTTTCTAAAACCTTAATTATTCTTATAACCTTCACCACAGAATCTTTCCAAATTGCTTTTTTCTGTTTTAACATCCCAAAGTTGGATTAAACACCTCAGTTGTTCTTTATAGCCTTATTATTTTGCTATCAAGTCTCCAATTTATTTTTGTAATTTTTATTTCTTCTTCAGTTTTAGTTAAATGGAATTACTATTAGTGATTTTTTTTTTTCTTATGGGTAGAATTTTTACAAAAACATAGTGGTAGCTTAAGCTTGACAAAGACAGCTTTTTGCTCACTGGGTGCACTCTATAGTGAACTCCAGGAAGAAAAAGTCCTAGTGGATTTCCAAGATGCTGAGAAAGCCCTGTAACCCTCAGTGTTATGTTTTGAAATATATGATATCAGAAGATCTTTTGAATATATAGCATGTAGGAATTCTTCCACAGATAATATATTTTTTAAAAAAAAAAAGATATTTCAACGATATCACACCTATTGTAATCTTTTGGTACATTTTTAGTGGGGAAAAAATAGCATATGCACATTGTAGAAAAAAATCTTTTTGCAGATGTCTTCTATTTTACTAATAATATCAATATCAGAACAAATGAGATCCTAGAATTGATCAATTAATCAAACATAATATTAGTATGATAAGACAAGTATTCCAGTCATAAGTTGAAAAAATCACTGGAAATCCTGTGGAATTTTTTTTTTCTCAAACTTGTGCAATTTAGAAAAATTCTAATGATATTTTACCCTCTTGGAAAACTTTCTAGGGGAAGGGATTCAAATCATTAATTTGCAAACCATAGGGCATGCAAACATGCACTGTAATTTCCAAAAGAAACAGGATTCCAGGAAGTCAGCTAACAACAGCTAAATCAGTCTTATTGGTGTATTAAGCAAGTGTTCAGCTTTTGCTACTCAAACCAAAACTGCCCAGATTTGTCAACTGCAAAATGAAATTGTATAAACTTTTTTGATTTTGTTTCAGAAATTTAAGAAAATATGTATTTGTATTTTTTTAAACTACAAAACGCAGCACAACAATGTATTAAATTTTGTGTATAATGTTACTTTTACATGTAGACCTTCAGAATTAAGATTTATGATGCTGAACAAACATGAAATTTGCCTGGAGTACTTCAGCAGTTCCACTTTATCATACAACAAACTTGCTACTCAAGCTGTACCCAGGAGAAAAGTTTCCAAACAAATATGTAAAATACTTGGTGGATTACCTACCAGTTACCTCTCTGTGGTCAGTAGTGGTTTCCTGTGACACAAGTCCATTATGTGGAAGATATTCAGTTCTGATTTATTTCTGTGGAGATTCAGACAATTTTTCTCATAAGAGAGACAAAGCCATCAAACTAAAACTTCTTGGGACCATAAGGATAGAAGAGGTATGGAAGTGATATGAAAGAAACCCTTGGTTTTTACAGCCTGATGATGATCCATTTTTATATGAATAATAAACTCTCAAGAGCAAAAAATGGAATTCTACCTGCCCAGGAGACATTTTAACAAGAAAACTGAAGATATACTTTGTCTTAGTTTCACAATATTTAAGAAGCCTCCCTTGCAAAATAGAACTCAAAGGAATGGAATAAAAGAAGACTTGCTTTCAGTCAAAGGCATATACCTGGTAAATGAAAGAGAATCCAAATGTTAGGTCTGAGTCAGCAGAGGATGCCTTTGCAAGAGTACCCTGATACTGTTTCAAATTTCCTGGCACTAGAATATGCTTTATTCAGTTTGACCTTTTCACTTGTTGTGGATGTTTTTGCATTTCACCAAACTAGATATCAAACAAATAAAAATTACTTTGTATGAGAAGCCCTGGAGTCTAGTCCTGCTCCACTGGCTGCTTGATGCTCAAGACAAAGAGAATCATGCAGGAAAACTTGTCTCCTAACAACAGTCTGAATGCCTCATGACATGATGACCAAGGAACTCTCCTGGCACATTGAAAATGTAGGTTCGGATGGTTCAAGGACAACTGGCATGAACAAAGATAACCAAACCTGCTCATTGATGAGCATCTTCTAAAGGGTGCAGAGGATCACAATGCTCTGTCTGACATCAAACAATTCAGCTGGAAATGTCAAAATGTCACATTCAGAATCAAAAAACTCAGAGGTAGGAAATAGAATAGAGAAATATTCAGCTGTCATTATACCCTTGTTACAAGTCAGCACAGGTTGACCCAACGGGCATCTTTCTTTTCCATAAGATTCTCAGAAGAGTAGTAGACTGAGTTGTAGCCTGTCTGACTCAATCAGCTCTATTGTATTATATCTCTTCCATGCATGAAAATATGTCAAGAAGGAAAGCAAGTGAATATTAAATAGAGATTTGGCTTTTTTTTTTTTTTAAATAATGCTATATACTGTTTTTCTAGAATTTTTAGTTTTTTGTTCTCTGACTATGACACTTCCTTTTCTCTTGTCCGCTGACAAACCCTTCTACCCAGAGTGAAAACTGTTGGCCTTTTAACAAGCAGGAAATAATATATTTAAATGTTTTCAGCTGTACAATACAGAGGCCAGCAGCCTGAAGTGATGTATTGTTGCTATAATAGACATGGCTTTTCATTGGCATCCTAAGGAAAAAGAATTAGAAAGGATTATTCCAGATATACTCTTCCACTCTAATAAAAGCAGGCTCTTTTGATTTCATAAAATAATGAAAGGGAAATCTCCCCTTCCCTTTAATTTGAAATATTTGTTACTCTTAGTTTATTATTTAGATAATTCCTCTATTTAGATCCAATTTACTTGTCTTCTTTTTCATCAGTTTTGACCAGCAGCTGAATAATCTGATTTCTACTAATAGATTCACAAATAAAAATGGAAATACTCTCAGTGTATCTTTTTTTCTACTGAATTAAAAGAATCAATGTACAAATAGAGTCATAGAATGGTTTGGGTTGGAAGGGACCTTAAAGATCACCTAGTCTGATGCCCTGCTATGGGCAGGACCATCTTTCACTTGATCAAAGACCCATCCAAGCTGACCTTGAACAATTTGAGGGATGGGGCACCCACAGCTTCTCTGGGTCACCTGTGCCAGTGCCTCACCACCCTCACAATAAAGAATTGCTTCCTGAGAGCTAATCTAAACCAACTTTTAATGTATCTATCTATCTATCTATCTATCTATCTATCTATCTATCTATCTATCTATCTATCTATCTATCTAGTTAAATTTGTTGGAAGTCACAGAGTTTTCCTGGGGATAGGCAGCTGCAAAAAAGAAAAGAAAAAAAAAGATATATTAATAACTTCAATTTATTTTTTTTAATTTCTGTCCTCTAAAACAGTCAAATTCAAGACTACAGGGTATGAAATAGTGAGTGATGAGATAGAATGAAGAACTACTGTGAACTGATGTGCTAGGTACTGAATGAAACAAAAGATCTGTGAAAATAATGTTATACCACAATTAAAAGTCTTCAGTTCTGTGATATTACTTACCCTTAAACTAGATTTTGCATAGAAATCCTTGAATCAAGGTTGCCTAATTTTTTGTTTTCTAGTATCTTGATGTTTGAATTACGTTGAATATGTTGCAAGGACATGAATATGTTTTATTATACTCACTGGAAAGTTTAATCTGTATATATACTAAGACCGGAGTTAAGGCTGCCAACTTGGGAAAATGCTACCTCAAATTTATAAATGGGTTATTCAGTGCAGAATGTATAAAAATAAAAGTATTTTCAAAATTATTTTTAACTCAGTTTTTTTAAGTACAACTGTAGCAGCTATATAACCAGCTGTATAAGTGTTCTGATTACATATTAATTTTAAATTATACTTTGGGCTATAACTTTATATGAAAACAAGAAGCCATTACTTATGGTATGTTCCTGAATATTTACTGCTTATATATGAAAAGGGACAGAAACAGAAGCAAAGCAGCTACAATTGACAGTCATTTTAATCTGTAGTCATTGTCTCCTGTGGCTGGTTTACAGCAGAGGAAGCAGGATAAGCAACAGTATTCAGTGCTTTTTCTTTTTTTTTTTTTTTTTTCTTTTTAAGACTGATGATTGTGCTAAGGCTGTGATTTGTTCACTGGAGAGAGATAAAAAGATTACAGCAGCAAGTGGGTTTGGGGATTTATATTAATGCAGAATCAATACTGAACTGTAAAATCAAAATTCATTGGACTGAGAATTGAGCATTTTTTCAAACTTTAGCAAGTCCCTCTTGTAAACAGTTTAGGTGTCTTGATTATATATAATGCTGTTGGTCTACTGATCCGTGCCACCATATAAAATTAGTTTGACATACTGTGTAGTATCACTGTAATAGTCTAATGCAGCTCAGATTTATCTTTCATAAAATGTTACGATGATACTCCTGTCAGCAGCACAAATGGTTGGGGTGGGTAATATGAGAGCAAAATAACTCCTGACCCTACAGCTGGATTCACAAGCATGGACTTTTGAGAAAATTGCTAACCCTGCTGGATTTTAAAGCTTCACCAGAGCAAATTTCGCTGCATATTTGAGGCTGCAGCATACAAAGGACTTGCAAATGCCTTTGTGTACAGGTAGAATTTTAGTAAACTTAATATTTCTTTATTGTCATGTATTATTAAGCTTTTAACATTTCTGTTTTATTATAAAACTCCATTTGTTTGAATCACTACCCACAGAAGCCTAAAATCTCTTCAGCATATCTTCTTTCAAGAGATTTACCATCTCTTCTAATCTAGCATGGTTTTGGCACAGCCAGAATCCTATGCTGTTTATAACTGAGTGTACTTGTCGATAAAGCATTTTCACAGCTTCATATTCTTTTATAATAAGGCTATTAGATGAACTCATTTGCTTAGTGGAGGAATATTAAATATTTCTACATCTGTTGTTCATATGTGCACATGAAACCTTTTTTTTTCACTATGAAAAGTAGCCACGGTGTCTTCCTTTCTCTTATCCCTTTTCCTCTCTCTCCTCACTTTACATATATTGTACATGTAACTATTTGGCAGAAAGTATCTAAAAACATTTCAGTGGATAAACGTAGTAGGGTTCCACTATAAATATGTGCCAAATAGGTTTATTATTTTACAGAGAAGAAAACTTGAGGCTTCCTTTAGGAAGGGACTCAGTGTCATATGGAGCAGGAAGGGACTGAGTGTCTTACAGAGCAGGAAGACTTATCTTTCCCATTGCTCTGCAGGTACACATAAGCAACAGGTAAAACCTGTGTCTCACTATTGTAATATTCTTCCAGTTCTACATTCATTGCAAGGAGTTTTGTTAATTTATATTATATATAGACACATGACTTTATTCTTGTTCTCCTATTCATATATTGTGTATTTTGCTGGATTCTGGACATTAATTTTGCAGATAGCTCTCATTGTTTTCACTGCTACTGAGGGCAGAGGGGCAATTTGACAATATCAGGACTTTAAAACAGCAACGGTAACAACGAACCTCAACAAACCAAAACAATTTTAGAAAGAGTGGTGGATCTCTTATGTGAGTTGTAGAACATAATCTGTTTATCAAACTCTGAAATGAAACAGGAATGTGGTCTAGATGCTAATTAGACTGTTCCTTATATACTTTTTGTCTAGAGAATGAACAATAGAATCAGTACAGTAGCTTATAAAATTTTTGCTTTTATATTACATTTTGTTTAAGAAAGGAAATATCTATCTTTCTAGTTTTCAGCATGCTTTTTAGTCTTGAAACAATTGAGTTGCACTGATGGGAAAGAACATTTTAATGTATGAAAGGAGTGGCTTACATCAAACTAAGGTATTTGACTGCTATGTATGTGTTACTGGTTTGATGAAAATGATTGACAATACTTTCTTTTTAAGTGACAAGAGCAAAGGGCTCAGTTAGCAGCCCAGTTAGATGACGAGGATGCTTTTAATCTGGCAGGTCTCTAGATGCAAATGTTCTGTCACCTAAAGTTATAAGCAGGTGAGCACTGGAGGATATAGATGATCTGAAGCCTTTGATACACAAGACTTGCTAATGTGACTAGTTAGAAGCCTTAAAAAAATTAGTGGCAAGATATTCTATAGTAAAGTTACCAGAGTTTTCTGTTTCATCGGTGGCCCAGGCTCTGGACCTAAAAGTGAACTTGCAAATATGGCTCAAGGTATCATATTACTTTTTTGCACGTGTAGGATTATGGTCTGACACAAAAAAGGGGAGGGAGCTGTATCTGGTGATAATGGACAATATGTAGGGTAAGCAGTGGCCTACATTGTGCAAGGAACTGCCTTCTCCAGTAGTTGAGGAATCTGGTCTTATTCATCACTGCTCATAACAGCTTTTCTTTTTGTGCACACATCAGATAACAAAATATTCCCCATTATGTGGTAGTTTATAATACACAGAGAACCTATTAATGTCTGAGTGACTGAGTGAGACACTCTTCGAAATGCTGGCTTTGATGTACTGTGTTTCACAAATGTGTATTCTGGAGTGGAATGCATGGCATTATGTTTGAATAATAGGGGTAGATTTTAATGCCTTTTTTTGTGTCTTCTAATGCTTACTATTGTAGTACTAATATAGTTTATGACAAGGAAAATGGGCTACAATCAGTGGCCCTTCAGCCTGTATGCACTGAGAGTATGTATTCCTGCTCAGAACTGTAACTGGCCTTCTGTGGAGGACCCTTCCTATATTTGTACCTTTGAATAAAAAAGAGGTTCATGAGCAAATCTCTGCCCCTGATTAGCTCTTACAGTGCAAACTGGTAGCTGTAGCAAGGTTTTACTGGACATTGTTGCCTGCAGTAGTTCAGACCAGAGTCCGGATTGCCTTAATTACTGAGCCACATGGATGGTAAGGGCCTCAGTGCCTGAGCTTGTTCCTTGACCTTTGATGTAGAAGAGTAGGTATGAACTTGGACACTTTCAGGACAGATTGACAAGGATATCTGAACCTGACTTGTACATATATACACACGCTTTTTTCTTGATTTCGTTAATTTTCTTTTTTTTTTTTTTTTTTACATTTTAATGTTTTTCACTATTAATAACTAAAGCCAAATTGAGATAGCCAGGAAGCTAGTACATATTTTCTCCACTCATTTTCTTTCAGACAGAAATGTGTTTCCCATATGATCTAATAGATTTAAAGTTTTTATATTTTTAAAAAATAGTATATTTTCAATTATAAATTTGGGAAATATCATCCAAAAAGTACATTTTTTAAAAAGGTATATACTGCTATACTGTGAATTCAAGAAGATGAATAACTACTCATTTAGTGGCAAGAAGAGCCTTGTTTTTGTTTAATTTTCACATGGCAAATATTTGGCAAGAATGATGCTTCTGGATACAAATTCAATTTGAAATAAACACTTTGTTAGTTGTATGGTCTAAGTACGCACCTATGAACCTGTCTAAGACAATTTTCCGGATGTTGACAAAATATAATAAACAGTTTCTGCTAGCCCTAAATATTCATAGGAACACACTACATTATAAGAAACTTAATGATGTAATTAGAATATTAAATTAGATGATAAGCTCAAGAGTATTAAAAGATCAAAATTTCATACAAGAAAAAGCAAAAAGACAAAGGACTGAGAAATATTTTTGCAAGTGACTTCATGGTTTTCCTGTCCAAGAACATATGGAAAAGATAAAATTTAGAAATGTGATTGTTCAGATAAGAGAACTTCTCTCCCTCAGCTCTAAAGGTGGGATTACTGCTTCAAGTCTTGATATAAACCATACTCATAATAATGTAACTCTGATCAATTTATAACACAGCTTTCCACTGAAGTTGTAAAACCAAAACCAAAAACACGAAGGGGTTTTGGACTGCTTTGCTTTGTCAGTCCCAAATTTTTAAAACTCTCATTGGTGACTAAATTAGCGAGTCAAAAAGATAATTTTGACCTGTCTTTTTATAAATTTTTATTTTACTCCTATCATAGTACATTTTCTCACTTATATTGCATTTGTAATCTTTTCATTGAAAGTGGTGAACTAGGGTTTTTGTGTGTTCTTCCTGATTAAAAGAAAAAACTCATTCACTGGCCTTCTGTGAGCTGAACTTTAACCCATTTGTAGTAAATAGAGTTAGATTACTGATGAAAGAGTAAGAGTTAATAACGTTTGGAATTTGAGTGATAGTAATGCCATTTATGAATGTACAAAGTGGACCAAACTGGAAATTTAGAAGTCTACTCGTAGAAGTATAGAATTCCTAGTATAAAGCAAAGTAAATGATTTGCAGCTTGCTTCAGAAAAATGTCTGTATGCATGTTTGGTGCTCTGGCAAGTGCTACAGTATTAGGTGGCATTGAACACTGTATCTTACAGGCATGTGTGCATATAGCTAAGTCCACACCAGCTTGAAAAATGCTGGTGTGTACACATTTGTTGTTAAATATTTCACTAAAATAACTAATCTATTTTGGATTCTGAAACTCAGAGTATAGATTTGATTCAAAACCTGTTGTGGTTAATGGAAGTTTCTCAAGTGAGTTTCATGACTTGAGATGAGTTTCAATATAAAAGTCTAGCTGAAGCATTTTTTACCAATGTCAAGATAACACAGCAATAATATTTACTATTTCTTTACAAAACACTTTTGTAATAAAAACTTGTTGATATTCTTTAGACAAGACTTTAGTGAAATTAAGGAAATAGTTGAAACTTCATCCATTGCCTTTCTGGTTCTTCAAGGGTATGTTACCTTCTGTGAAGTTACTCCAGCAATGCTAAGGTATTCCACAATCAAGAAATAGTGGAAACCAGGCTAACAGGAATGTTCTGACTCATGAGATTTGCTTGAAGTCATGTTTCCCACCTATCATAGTACAAAGTTAATCTGAGTATTTGTATTTAAATAAATGTACCTAGTTCAAGTCAGACAAAAAAGACAAGTCCTCCCACAGCTTCTGGGCTACCTCTGAACTTCCTCTTCTGGGGTGCCGAACACAAACCTTCCAGAGTCAGTGTGATAGTCACAGTTTACAACCAGCAGACTCTCTTCTCCTGTATATATTCAGTGTGACTTTATGCGTATGGCACTTGACCATTTATGGTCAGGTGAGTCACTTTCTGTCACCAGCTCTAGTGATGGCCTACTTACCACTATGAAAACCTGTGTGTTCTGCTGTTCCCACCTGTAAAAAACAAGTAAGAATACTTCCTTCCAAAGTGAAATCTTTTCTTGCTACTCTGCTTTTAATTAAAACCAAAAAGAATAGTCTTTATTTTGGAAGCTTTCTTCCATAATTACAGGTGATAATTTTCAGTGGCAGATGTAGCTGTGCCACTTCAGTTATTGAGCATCTGTTCAAAACCTACAGGATATTAGTGGTTACTGAAGGGAAGGGAAAATAAATGTAGATGCTTGTGTGTTAATCATGCTTAGTTCAGTGGAAAAATAGATATAAGTGTTTTTCTGTTAACTTTTCAATGATTTTGATCTGTTCTGCATGCATGATTGGAAATTCAGGGTGATATTTTTGGAAATACTGAATACTTTATAGAAAAAAACCCAGATAATTTGCTGAATAGTAATTTATTATATTCTAAACCCCTTTTTATTTCAAACAGAAAATAGAAATTTTTCAAAATTCTTTTGATAAAATCAAATATGCCTTTTGAAGCAGGTTTTGCATAAGTTATGAGTAATGCAGGTTACCTATTACAAAAATATAAAAGCTTCTTCTCCCTATCCATTATCATTGTCCCCATGATTCCTTCTCTGCCCTCTGCTTCCAAGAAGTTTCAATTTCTGTGTTAGACTACAGTAAAAATTACAGAATATATAGGCAATATATATATTTGTTTAACAGCCTTATTTTTACTAAGATTAAGATTTTATCCACTGAGCTGTTGACTGTGTGATATGGTTTAAAATACAAAAATGCTACTTCTTAATACTTTTTGGTTTTCCTCTACAAGGAAAATACAAAGCAACTTTAGGGTAAAAACAGATACAACACAAAAGGAGAAATTATTTGTTTAAAGGCAAATTTAAATATGGTTTGAATTAAGGTTTTATATGAAGCTTTAAAAGTAAAAGAAAGTACTTTCTTGTAACAGGAGACAAGTTGATATGTCCATACCTAATCTTATAAATTACTAGATAGTTCCCTTATTCTTTAAATAGTAATGAAACTTGTATGTATGGCATATTTTTTTTTAGTGTGTCACTAAATGCTTCAGTAGGACAAATATTTCAATATTTAATTTAAGTTCCCTAAAACCAAAATGTTTTGCAAGAGACTGTCACCATGTCTCAGAGTAGAGCCTAGCAGAGATAGTTCAATGAGACCTGCTTTACTGCAAGCTTTGACAAGATCTGTCACCATACCCAATAATTATAGTTCATCACAGACATATCTAGAAATTCTCTCTTTGTCCCTGCTAAGATCCAGTGCTCAGTGCACTCTGGTCTGAGATCACATACAACCCTCTATGGGTATGATTCATGACAAAGATTTTCTGCAGAAAACCTGTAACAAAATTCATTCAAGTTGAAAATTTTGAAAAAAGCTGCTAGATGAAAAAAATGGCATTGAATAAAGCAGCTTATTTTGAAACTGCAGGAACTAGAAAAAGCATTACTAAGACCTCAAAACAAGACACCCTCCAAGGTATTTCTGTTTAACTGGGTGAATGTACGAATAGCTTCTTCAGGGACTTTGAAAAATTTTCCTCTTTTCCTGGGCTGAAACCTTGCAGTGGGAGACAACTATCATGGCAACTAGGGGACAAAACCACATCCTCCTACTTCCTACTCTATTGCCCTTTTCCAGTGCCATCATCCATTACTAGGCTTAACACCAATAATATTTTAATATTCTTGACAAATTTCTTATTTAGATATATCCACGCTTCTTTAGTATATTAATGATCTAATTAGTGGGTAAAATTTCTGAGTCCTGGTTGTCACTATATTTGCTTGAGAACACCATTGAGAACTTGTATGTCTGCTAAATAGGATGAAAAGCAGATTTTAACAATCTTGTGGAGGTATCAAAACAGTCCATCTTTTTTGTTTATTTTTCCACACAGATCAACTCAAGCTAGTATCTACAACTTTTTGGGGGTCTAAATTGTCATTTACAGCTATGCAGAGCATCCCTACACCATAGCACACATGTGCCCTTAACTAATGTTTATGTATAATATGCTTTGTTAACACATATGGTGATGTGTGTCACAGTCACAGCAATTCCATTTCATAGAAACTGTAACTTTTGTTTTCATTCCATGTTGGAACAAGACCAAAAAACTTTTGGAACAGTGCAGCAGAAATAGAATTATCAAAATCAATGTTTCTATATCAAAACATGTGGATGTGATTAGGAACTGGCTTGTTGCGGGCGAAATCCAGGTTGAGTTACATTGTTCTATGTGAACCAAAGCAGAATTTTTTCTTGTTAGAACATGTTGGATCCAACAAACTAAGGATTTGAACCTCTATTTCCTTTAATAACCAGTCTACTCTTCTCTCTCATCAAGCCAGCCAACTGTTTTTTTTCTTTTTTTTTTTTTGCAAACCACCTTCCCTTGACTAAAGTTTTTAAAATGCCATACAGTTTGTTCCAGCCAAAATTACTCACAGTGCTCATAGCTTAGCATGCAAATATAGCAGCTTCCACCTAATAAGTATAGAAATTTAGTCTCAGGTGCCAAGTGATATGCACAAGATCTTGATGCAACTCAGTGAAAAAAGCTGTTTTGGGACTGACCATTTTTTTTTGGTGTGTGTTTTGTATAATAGATCATAGTGTTATACAGATTAAATATACTCATTCAGATCTTCTGTTTTTCCATTTTGTAAAATATATCAACAATGGAATGCATGAAATATGAGAACCAAATCAATTTAGAGCAATAGCAATTGTTACTTTAACTTCTCGAATTCAATGTATGACCATGAACATGTGAAGGGGGATTGCTCACATCAGCCAACAAGGAACACAAAAGCATCTTTCCTAAAGTAAGTCCTGACCTACATATGGCAATAAAAGTCTTTATTGAAGGCAAGATTCTTGATCCAAATGCTTATCCTAGATTCAAGTGCCTTAGTTGTCTCTCTTGTATATGGACTCTGTTTATTCTTCATTTGGAAAGGGAGAAGAGACAGAGTAGGGATTAGTTTAGTTACCTCATGATTTGAACACTGAGCTGAGGAAATGAGAAGGACACATTTATGGCATTCAGGCTAAGGAGTCTGGACCACAGTTTTCAGATCCCCAGCCCACTCAGAAGCCACCAAACTGGAAGAGATGCTATGGGAATTCTTTCTCCACTTTGTCTGTTGGTTGATACTGGGCTACTAGAGAAAGGAAGTACTATTCAGACTGGAAACTGAAAGAGTATCTTGCTTAAGTGAGAAAGCAGTGTGAAAAACTCTGGGTTCAGTCCAAGCCTCTGTTAGTGCTTTTGCAATTATATTTTTTCATAGTGTCTGTTGCTACAATAGGCTGTTAACTGACACAATTAAATCTTCTTCAGGAAAAAGGAGTAAAGAAAATTATAGTTAATTAAATATATTTTCTCAATTATTGTGAAGAACAAATTCTTTTGTTTTCCAATACACTTTCTTGAAAACAATTCATCTTGAAGCTGAATATGCCAAGGAGATAATCAGTTTATTGTGCTTGGTTGCCCTACAGGAGCCTCCAGGTCCCTTCAGCTGCTATGAAAATGCACAGCAAATGCTGATCTCCCTTTGTTGGTATCCTCTGTCACGCATGGAGGAATTCTGAAATTGAATGTTGGCAGATTTGCAGCTGCGAAGATTGACTTGCTGGTGGAGGAAAAAACAAAAAGAAAAGGGGTTTAATGAATGTTGAAAACCACATGTATAACAAAGGGGTGAGATTTGCTTTGCTACTCCTGATCATCTGGGGTCAGATGTGTCATATATCTGGTAACTTTGGTCAGGACTTGAGATCTCATTTGACTTTCAGGTACGCATTTCCTTATCTAAAACCTAATGTCTCTGATCTTTCTTAAACTGACCAACGGGGGTTTCATGTATAAGTACAAGTTTGGAAATGCTTTTACTGCTGTTGGTGCTTGCTTCCATAATTTCAAGAGCAGGAAGGAATTTCTTTTGAATGCCATTCTAACTGTTGGTAAATAACTCACAGCTTCCAAGAGAGCTAATTATAGGTAATTATACTGTAATCTAATTGATCATGAATTTAAATATATGGATAATTTTTCTGCAGCCATGTCTACAAATATGAGAAAATCAAGCTTGTTTTTGACCTTGAGATCTTTTTCTGGGCCTCTGACAGACCCACTCATAAAACAAAGGTAACTATGAGGTCGGCATTTCTTAGGAAGCGTTACAGCTAGCTGGGTAATGCTGGGTAACACTGGTGGTGCTGCTGCAAGGAAAGATGACAAACCTAGGCTTGTTCAGCTTGCCCAAGCTGGGTTTTTGCAAAATAGTATATATTATATTCAGTTCAAAAGTGCATTCCAGTGTTGCTGCAGATGTTGCATGGTAAGGTAGCAAATACCAAGTGACCAAAATACTAATGTTAGGCGAAGGGAGTTATGTGCAAGACAAAATAGGGGTGTACAAGTCTGAAGCCAAAGAATTAAAAGAACCCATAAATGCAGTGCATTTTAAATGGGGTTTTACACATTATTTATCAAAGTCATATGCAATTTCATAGCTACTGTGATCATAAGAGAGCTTACAACCCAAGATTGAAGCTGACATAAGCTTGGAAAAGGGTGTTACCTTTCTTGATATGAATGAACATACTTATAAATAATGTTTAATGGCAGTTTTCCTCATTTACATTTATATTAAGCCTGTATAGTCAGGCTTAATAATCTGCTTCTTTGGGTTTTAGGCTTATTTATTCCAGCTCTCTATGTATTTGCTTTTGGATACATACAAAAAGCTCTTATTTGCACTAGTAGTGGACAGATAGGATATTGGGAGACACACCATCTTAGACAAAAAACCTGAAGTCTCAAGTGCTGAACTATAGTTACTCCATGGATGCTGCATTAACTATTTCACTTCAGGTGAAAATCTGCTTGTGGATCTTTTCAAGATGGTTTCCTTTAATAATTGAAAACATTCTTTTAGGTCATGGTCTCCAAACTTTTTTCAATATTCTCTTTTTATTTTGCTTAGCTTTTCTGTTTGAGATTTCTCTTTTTACTGGTTGTCTTCCATCAATAGAATTGATTTTGTGTGTCAGTCAGGAAGGAAGTCCTAGGTAGCACAGTTTCTTCATATTGGTATCACATGTTAAATTGTTTATACTGTCACAAATGCCTTTTCTTTTTATATATATGATTTTTCTTACTTGGTAGAAATTTTACCATTTCACAGAATAACAGGAAAACATATGGTTTTTTCATAGGCTGTTTTCTGAGACAAATCTATGAGCATTGTTGAATTTTTTATATAAATTGCCTGTTAATAAATAATTTTTAATAAATCATGGGAAATGTCTATACAGACTCTCACAGGATCCTTCTGGACAAACTGTCCAGCACACAGCTGGATAAACACATCATAGGCTGGTTGAACAATTGGCTCATGAATTGAGCGCAAAGGGTAACAGCGAATGGGGTAATATCAGACTGGTGACCTGTCACTAGTGGGGTTCCACAGGGCTCCATCTGGGGCCCTGTGCTCTTCAACATCTTTATAAATGACTTGGATGCAGGACTGGAAGGGATACTAAGCAAGTTTGCAGATGACAAAAACGGGGAGAAGCTGTTGACTCCCTCAGAGACAAGGAGGCCCCACAGAGAGACCTGGACAAATCAGAGGACTGGGCAATCCCCTACCATAGACAAGGGGAACAAAGGTTCAACAAGGGGAAGTGCCAGATCCTGCACTTGAGATGGGGCAACTCTGGATGTACATACAGACTGTGGAATGAGATATTATTGGAAGGCAATGATGTGGAAAGGGGTCTGGGGGTCCTGGATGATGACAAGTTGAACATGAGTCAGCAGTTCCCTGGCAGCCAGGAGGGTCAACCCTGTCCTGGGGGGTATCTCCAGGTGGTCAAGGGAGTGGTTTGTCCTGCTCTGCTCTGTGCTGGGGCGGCCTCACCTTTGATATTGTGTGTAGTTTTGGTCACTGTAATATAAGAAAGATATTAAACTATTAGAGAGCATTCAAAGGAGGGAAACAAAGATGATGAAAGGCCTTGAGGGGAAGCCGTATAAGGAGTGATTGAGGTCACTTGGTAGGTTCAGGCTGGAGAAGAGGAGACTGAGGGGTGCTTCATTGCAGTTGCAACTTCCTCGTGAGGGGAAGAGGAGCAGCAGGCACTGGTCTTTTCTCTGTGGTGACCAGTGACAGAACCCGAAGGAATGGCGTGAAATTGTGTTGGGTGTTGGGGGAAGTTTAGGTTAAATATCAGGAAAAGGTTGTTCACCCAGAGGGTGGCTGGGCACTAGAACAGGCTCCCCAGGGCAGTGCTCACAGCACCAAGCATGACGGAGTTTAAGAAGCATTTGGACAATACTCTGGGGTTCATGGTGTGACTCTTGGGGATAGTCCAGTGCAGGGCTAAGGGTTAGACTCGATGTTCCTTGTGGGTCCCTTCCAACTAGGCATATTCTGTGATTTTGTGAAACTTTCATGAACTATGTGATGAGTAGAAAACAAAAATATTGTATACATGTGCAATGTAATGTGCAAATTGCACGCAGATTTTTTCCTTCAAAACTTAGAGAGCACATCTTGATGAGCAAGTGGAAGAAAAAAAATTCAGTACTTAATGAAGTTTTGACTGTATTTTTTTTTTAAATCAAAATAGTTAGATTTTTTTCAAGCTGTAATTCGAGATGAGTAAGACTTTTGATACTGTCTCCCACAACATCCTCCTTGGCAAACTGATGAAGTATGGGCTAGAGGAATCACCAGTGAGGTGAAATGAAAACTGCCTGAACTGCTGGGCTCAAAGTGATGTGATCAGCAGAGTGAAATCCAGCTAGAAGCCAGTTGGTAATGGTGTACCCAAGGGGTTAATACTGGTTCAACACATTTTAAGATCTTCATTAATGACCTGGATGGTGGGGCAGAATAGGTCCTCAGCAGGTTTGCAGATGACAAAAAACAGGAGGAGTGGCAGACCAGGAGTGACTGTGCTGCTGTTAGAGGAATATTGATGGGCTGGAGAAATAGGAACTGCATGAGGTTCAGTACAGGAGATTTAAAGAAACAATGCCACGAACCAATACAGGCAAATCTTTTTTTTAATTTATTCTTGTTCAAAGGTTTTCAAATTCAGACACTCTATTAAACTGGGACAGAGTAGCTGTATTAAACTTTTACAGATGAGGATGTTAGCTTGTTGATCATTAAAAATTCAGATGATAATCTAACTTCCATTAATTTTCATGGTTGGGTACCGGATGAATCTGAATATCCTTATGGACTACGAATTTGTGTTCAGATTGAGTCCAGTTTTCAAATATTTATCTTGGAGATGAACCTGACTTTTACTGTTAGGGAAATGCAGTTGGATAAGTTAAAAACTTCTGTATGTTTTTCTTTGTTTAATGTCCTCTCTGTCCATAGAGTATAGAGTTCTTTTAAAGGTAGCAACACAGAAATTTGGGATCTCAAGCTCCTGAAGGGAATGAGAAATTCAATTAGCAGAGTATGGACCCTGGACTTCTGGAAAACAGATTTTAAAAGACTTATTAAGAGAACTACTAGAGGTGTTATGGAAAGCAGTTCTAACTGAAAAAGCTGCTCAGGAGGTCTTTTATGGACAACTTCCTCCAAACACAGCAGTCTATCCTATACCAAGGAAAAGAAGAACGTATCATGAAAACACCTGCCTAAGCAGGCAAGTCTCAAGTGAGTTCAAATTCAGAAAGGTTATATTTATATAAAACCTTTCTAATGCCAATGAGTCTGGGCTATGAATGAGGAAAGTGGAAACATTACCATATAGGAATAGTACTGGAAAAGCAAAGACTAACTAGAGATAAAACTAGATAAGGAAATCAAGGGCAACAAGAAAATTTTCTAAAGCTACATTAGCAGTAGAAAAGATAAACAAGGAAAATGGATGGGGGCTGCTACTGGATGAGGCAGGTGCATTAGTCAGACCAATCACTATAGAGACTAAAGTAGTGGATGTCCTATAACCTGACTCTTCACCAGCAAGAGTTGTTATGCCTTTGTGCCCAGAAAGAAGGTGGTAAATTATCAGTGGTGGAGGAAGAATGCGTCATGATCTCTTCAGAGAAATTAACTCCTGATGGAATTAATCTTTCTATTAGTATGTTCCTGAAGAATGAGCGAGAATGCATGCCTGTCAAAATGCAGGTGAGGCCACACTGGGGGAATGCAGTCAATACTTTTGAGTTCAGGGTCACTACCCCAAAAGACCTTGACAAGCTAGGAGAAAGGGACCACAGTAATCTGATTAAACCTACAGTGACAGATGAAGTCTTCTATCCAAGAAAGACAACTTCGGAACCAGTCGATTTTGGAATACAGTTTTACCCTCTGAAATACATAACAAAGGTATTGATGAACTGAATGTATAATTAATGGAAGTATTCTTTAGTGGATCTTCTATGGATAGACAGAGTTGTAGGCAAATATTCAAAGGAAGAAATTTAAGTTTATGTATCATTAAGATATATTTTAATAAGATACTTACAAGTACAACAAAAGCTTCTTAATTTATCTCAATAGAATCTGCAGTCAGTAATATTAGAGAATTGATTAAATTCTTATTTATTTCATATGCATGCACAATTTCTTCATCCAGACACTTCAAAGTTTTAGGTAAAAATATCATACCATATATCAGAACAATGAAAATGTATATCAAGTGACTTTCTAAACATCTGTTAAAGAATCATTATTTCAAGTGTCTTACCAAACAGGAAGTGTTGGGTTATTCATGATCATTGAGAAATCTTTTGTAGATAATATTAACCAAAAGTCAATTCAGGTTCACAACTTCTCAAATGGTTATATTTGGAAAGTGAAGCAGTGAATTCTGTGACAGGTGCAGTAGCAAGTGATTTGCGAGAATGAACTTCTCCAGATCCATTTGAGCCAATACTGATGCCAGTTGTGATGAATTGCCTTGGATCAAGTGAACTACCCTTTTATGACAGCCTTTCTTAGTGCAGCTTCTGTTGAACCTACATTTGTGTTTTAGGATTTGCTTTGTATGAATTCCCTGGGAATGATATTCTCTCCCTCATGGACTCAGCAAGCCTTCCAGTTTAGATGACTGTGGGTAAACACATGCGTATAATGGAAACGTGCCCTGTCCCAACACATTTAATTGCAAATAAACAGTTACTTCTAATCTAAATATGAATTTAAGTGCATAAGTGCTTTATAATATACAATTTCTGGCCCGTTTTATACCCTACAGAGAGGAACAATAAATGTGGCTCTCCTGTGACTTCAGATAAAGATCAGACATGAAAGCAAATAGATCTACCTCAGGGCAGTAGTGTTTCACTCAGTGACTCCTAACTGTGATCTATGATTTAACTGTGACACCAACTTAACCTAAGATATTAGAAGGAGAAGTAGTGTTTTTTTGTGAAAGAAAAGTGAAATATAATTTAATGGCAGGACATTTAAATTAACATTTTTCATTTAGGTGCCAAACTCTATTGTAATGATTCATTTTCTAGTGCTGGGCAATATCAGTACTTTTATCTCCTGTACACAATATTCGCTGAAGCAAAATAATTGCTCTGATGGGTTTATATGCTCATAATATATCATGTCATACCCCACTGTTTTTCCAATAAATGGAAAATATCACTATCATGCACCAGCCTCAGGAATAGACCCACTCTAGAGTGGATATTTTGGATCACCTACATGCTGCTTATAAGTAATGTTTCCAGTTTTAGAACCATATTTTACTATAACATTAGCAGATCATGTTGATAAGTATTATCTGGATTTCTTTATATGCTCAGCTTTGAAATATAAATCAAACATTCTTTAGTGACATTTTTTTTTCCTCAATGAACTTATTTTTCTGTTTCTTTTCTAAATGCAGTGTATTATAGAATACTTCAAACATTATTTAATGGCAATATTTGCCTTTTCCTACTGAAACTAGTATCCTTGAGATAGCTGTGACCAGGTTGCTCAGGTCAGACTAGTCAGTTATGTGTAAATAACTTATGGGGGGAATTCCACTACTGTCAATATTACATGCTTCTACAGCAAAGCTGGCTTGAAAAGCTCTGTCCAGGGCAGTTCGTACTCTTGTGACAAAGACTGATCCTCTTCTTTACTGGGTCTGATGCATACTTGGTTTGGGTGCCATATAAGCTAGATTCAGAAATGGTCCAATGGAATTGAATTAAAAAAAAAAAAAATCAAGTAAAGAGGTTTTGTTTACACTTCAGAAGAGAAACATGGAAGGACACATGATATCTTAAAATACATAAAATGAAGCTTCATAGATGAAGAAAATTAATTATTCATGACTATAGTTCTTAGAATAAGATATAATATACTTGAATTAAGCAAGAGTGATTTAGGTTGCACATCATGGAAAAACTTTAAAGTGACAGAAGAGGACACACATATTGTTCTATGGAGACTGCAGAAAGAAATTCCACTTCTGAATTTTTCAAGCAGCCAGTTCAAACAGTCATCTTACAGAGAAAGTTTAGATTTTGGAGAAACAGGCCTTTCACCGATTTGAATTACTTTTTCTTTCTTCTCCTCCTTTATGATTCCATGAGGATTCTGACACTGTAGCAAAGATTATTGTCACACATAGAAATAGTTTTCTTCTTTCTACCCTATAACTGCTTTTCTAACATTTCAGGAAAGCCATGTCTACTCAACATATTAACCTTAAAAATAATTGTATATCAATGTAGTTTGAATAAATGGAATTTATTTGGATATCCCCTGTACTGATATACAGTTATACGAAGGCAAAGCCAGGTATAATCAAACCTTTACATAGAGGACATGAGACACAATATACAATCTTGACATTCAAAGATCCTGTACTCAGAACTTCTCCTTTGTTTTCCATGTGCTTCTTTTTCACTGTACTAATAATGTCTTATTTGTGTCTTTACTGAATGCTCAGAATGAAAATTTCCTTGCTTATGTAATTTGGGGGGGTGGGGGAAAAGTTGTCCTGGTTTTCCACTTTTTAACCAGGGAGAAATATCGTGAAATATAAATTATACTTTACATGATTTATATGAAAAAACATCCCACACCTCTGAGGTATTTTTATATGATTAATTGCTGTAGGGCTTAACAGTATTTCCAAATATTAAAATTTTCAAATTAAAGCAAAATTATCTTTAAGACGCTAAATAAACTAAAATATTTTTAATTAATCTCAGCCAGTATTAAAAAAAAAAAAAAAAAAAAAGGCAGCGCCTAGTAATTTCCTATATTTTGCACATCTTCTGGAAAAAGAAATTACTTGGCCCACAAAAATAAGAAGTATTTTGTCAATTTTCCCACAATGCTGTTGTGGTTTGTTAGTATCAGAAATACCTCTATTGTGTCTTAGAGACCTCAAAACACTCTGTCATTGGTGACAGTTCAGCCTGGGATTGTTTGTCTCAGGGTGATAAATTTACTCTCTATCTTTCAGAAATTATGCTTTGTCTACTACAGCTCTTACATAATATATTCAAAAATTTTGTTTGCTCTAATTTAATAATAGTTTATTCAATTGCTTGTCTTGACAAATGTCTGAAAAATACTCTTTTCCTTTTCTAAATATTTTCCTACACTTAACCACGTTAAAAAGCCAGAAGGAGCATTGCTTTTCAACATTACAAATTATACATGTTTGCTAGGGTATTACAGGGACAACTTCCGTTTAAAATAAAACAGACTATTTCCTTCCTCTACTAGGTATAGACCACTCAAAGAGTCAACTTTGCTTCATATATCCCCTTCCCTCGTATACGAAGGAGTGTAATTTAGAGGCTTTTTTCCTAGGTATAACAAAAACTGTTCATACAAAATTTTCCAAATAAAACTGATTTTAAATTCAATGCACTAAATTTTGCTCTGTGAGAACTGATCAACTGCTCAATATTAACATTGTATTGGAGTCAGCTATTGTCAGCAAGTGTATGGATATTGTTCTCTTGCTTGCTCACTTTTAATGGTTAAAGGTTTATTTGTTTGTTCATTTGCTTGGGGGAGTGTGAGTTTGTTTTATTGTTTTTGTTGGTGGTGGTTTGTTTTTTTTTGTTGTTGTTGTTGCTGTTGTTTTGTACTGCTCAGTTTCAGCCTGTTTCTTTAACTTAATCTACCTGTGTTTGGAGGCAATAGCTACAAAAAAAATCTCAAGCTGTTTTAGCATACAGCACATACCTTGTTTACAATAAAGACTGATGGGAACATTTACATTGCAGCTGTGTTGGCTTCCCACTCACTTCAAAGCAGAGTTCAAAGCCCTGATCCTAATAAAACACTAATGATAAGATTGCAGAAGCATTCAATGCACTCAGCAAAGGCTAGGTTTTTTAACATTCTCTATTTCCACTTGGGTGACAGATAAGGCAAATCTAGTCTTGAAATTAAAATTTGTCTCTAAACAGATTAGCATCTGCTTGTCTTTATGATTTTTTGCATAAACTATGAAATGAGAAAAATTTTTGTATCCTAAAAAATCAGTGGTTTCTCTTTTGCGTGCATAAATCCTTGCAGGTGTAATCATTTCTTCCAATTGATTGTCTATAACACTGTTTTTATACTGATTATTTTCCCAACTCAGTATATCCAAAGGTTTTTCACTTTAGAATTACAGAATCACAGAGTCACAGAATATGCTGCGTTGGAAGGGACCCACAAGGATCATCAAAGTCCAGTTCTCAGCCCTGCACAAGGTCATCCCCAAGAGTTGCACACTGTGCCTGAGAGTATCATCCAAATGCTTCTTGAACTCTGCCAGGCTTGGTGCTGTGACCACTGACCTGGGGAGCCTGTTCCAGTGCCCAACCACTCTCTGGGTGAACAACCTTTTACTGATCTCCAACCTAAACCTCCCCTGACCAAATTTAGGCCACTCCCTTGGTTTCTGTCACTGGTCACCACAGAGAAGAGATCAGTGCCTGCTCCTCTTCCCCTCACAAGGAAGTTGCACTGCAATGACATCTCCCCTCAGTCTCCTCCAGACTGAACAGACCAGGTGGCCTCCCCACTCTTCATACGGCTTCCCCTCAAGGCCTTTCATCATCTTTGTTGCCCTCCTTTGAATGCTCTCTAATAGCTTAATATCTCTCATATATTGTGGTTACCAAAACTGCACACAATACTCAAGGTGAGGCCGCATATTGGTGTGCTGGTGATTATTTAAGTGAGGCCTGATTTTGACCACCATTGTACACATACAATATAATTTGCTTCCACTATTTTCTATTAAAATTGTCAAATAAACAGTGAAGATTAATCAGTGCCCCCCTTCCCTCTCCAGTTCTGCTCCAGAAAGCTTGTGCTTTAGGTGGAAATAGACTTCAGAAGATCCTACCAAAATATAAATTGTAATTTATCTCCTATACTTGCACTTTTTTTCTGTTTGTTTGGGTTTTTTTTCTTAATTTTGTACTTTTCATGTAAGAAACAGCTAAATACCAAGTTTGTGATGGTCATAAATTGACTGCCAGCTTTTGTACAGGTTCTTACATGGGTAGAAGAATGATCTGTAGACCAAATCTTTTTTTGTGAACAAGACAATGAGAGTCAGAATAATTCTAAAATGAAAGGACATGGAGAGCAACACTCCAATAACCACTGTCTGAGCAACAGGGATGCACAGACAATCCAGGTCCCTTGGCTTAAAGGAGGCTCATTGGTTTAGTCACTGTGCCATTGACTGTGCATGTGTTGCTTCTTAAGTAAGCATAGCAAGGGTCTACCAGGGCACTGACAGACCTGAACTGGCTCCTTGTGCATCCCAAATATTTGTGTAACAATAAGCACAAGTTTTGGGTCCTACCAGAAAGAAGCCATAGGACAGCCATGGACTAGAACCAGCTAAAACCTGTACTTCAGTTGTTACATATATTTATATAGTCACTTTCCTTGGGCTTGTTACATTGTCTAATGGGATGCTGAATTAATCTGATCTAGGTATATAAAAACATTAATATGATTTCTCAATGTTCAATATTCTTATCCTTGAACTCTGTGGATCTGAGCTCAAGAGCAGGAGGCCAAATGACTTGCAGGGCAATGGGACTTATTTCTTTGTGATGTCCTGGCTTAGAGTTAGGCAATTAAAATCTGTATTTTGTAAGTATCTCAAAATTGTCTATCAAAGACGATCAAGCAACTTAGCCATCTGCTAGATGTAGCAGTGATAGTATAAATGTGTCATTCGAAAATCAATGCCACTATAGGACAGAACGTACATAAAATTACTATACTGGAGGGGGGAAAAGCCCCAGACAGTACTCTTCCACACATCCCCATAAACCTCATATATCAAAATCTGATACCTCACTTAACAAGAGCCAAACTTGTAGTTTGTTTCTCACTATTAGTTGTATTTAACAGATGCGACAGTGGCACTCAGGAAGACTTTAAGTCAGTTGTAAATTAAGATATAATAGAAGAGAACAGAATAATTCCAGTTGGAAGGGACTTACAATGATCATCTAGTCCAACTGCCTAATCAATGCAAGGTTGGCCAAAAGTTAAACCATGTTGTTAAGGGAAGTGTCCAAATACCTCCTAAACACTGACAGGCTTGGAATATTGACCACCTCTCTAATTGCTCTCACAGTAATGTATATGATGTAGCATGAAAGTCTATTATAGCAGATGTTTTTGTACATTGTCTAAATCTATTTCATGAATGTGGGTAAGGATTCAATAGTGAGTTAGTGTGTTTAAGTCTTTCATTAGTTAGAATTTTGTGATACAAGTTTACTGAAAAACCGAGTTCCAGAAAAACAGCAAAACTAAGAACCTTTGTCAATCACATTAAAGAAAACACAATAATCTATAGTTGAATAGCTCCCTTAATGATGAAAATTTGCCTTAGAAAATATTTGTTCATCATTATGCACAAAAAATTTGTGTACTTTTCTAGCTATTTGATAATTATTGCTTACACAGGATATAAGGAACTGTTTTTCCTAATAATTCTCAAAAGAACTTCTTAAAGTTGATGAAATTGAAGTCTGAAAGAAAAGAAGATGTTGGGCAGTGTTCAACAGAATAATTGATACAGGATCTTGGTGGACTAAACATAAAACCAGCTATCAAAGCTAAGCACATCATTACAGCAATAATGAACACAGGGTAAGATAAAAAATTTTCTGATAACAATGCAGTACCTACTTGTAAAATATTTACAATATAAAAATATGTTTACTGATGAAGAAACTTTTAAAGTCACATAGTGCCATCAAGTCTCTCAGACTATTTGAAGAAAGCAGTTCCCCTTAAGAAATATATACTAATCAGATGTAAAATCTGCATAGAAAATAAGAATACCTGAGCACTGAGCCCAAAAGCAGGTTTCATCTTTTACAAGGCCATAGACCTGTTGAGTTAGCTTTCAGGCACTTTCTAAGGTTTTTCTAAGGTTATGGTAATCTCAAGAAGAAAAATGTGCTTAAATCTAATAAGGATCATAAACTCCTCATTCAACAGTTCCCAGACTGCAGAGCATGTACTAGAATAAGTGTCTGCCCTAATGATGATCATTAAAATTTCTAAGGTGATGTGCTGAGCACTTCTGAGTGTCTTAGGGTCTGAAAATCACTTAACTGATTATAAATTTGTCACACTGTGAAGATTTTTGTGAGTTGCTTTTAATTTTAAATACCTCACATTGGTAAGGTAAAAGGAAAACGTGATGAACTACAAGAACAATTTGACTGCGGGGAAATAAAGCAAAAAACCCTAAACATCTGGAGTGTGAGGAATGGTGCTGTAAACCTCAGGTGCCCATTCTAAACAAAAGACTTCAAGAAGGCAATAGATAGCCTTGTCCTGAATGTTCGATAAACTGTGATACCTAGGAATGTATTTCTTTTCTCCACCTGTATATTTCAACCATAGCCTTTGGGGGACAGAATTAGCTATTTTCTTTTGGACTAGCAGTTTCAGGGCTGCTCCAAGTTACACTAAAAGTCAGAGCAAGATAACCTAATCAGCAGAACAGCTATTACTTAAAAACGCTTTTGAAATAGATACGGTAACAATAAGGATGAATACCTTAATATTCCTGTCTGGCTGAATATAACTTCTGAAAACAAATTGTATGTAGCTGAGATGTTTTGGAGTGCATTAGCATAATAGTCCTCAGAGGAAACTGAAGGGAGACATCATGGTAGTCTGCAATTTCCTCATGAGGATAAACAAAGGGGCAGGCACTGATCTCTTTCTTCTCTGTGGTGACCTGAGGCGTGAAGCTGTGTCATAGGAGATTTAGGTTAGATATGAAGAAAAAGTTCTTCACCCAGAGGCTGTTTGGGCACTGGAACAGACTCCCCAGGGAAGTGGTCATGGCATCAGTCCTGACAGAGTTCAAGAAGCTTCACTCACATATATGGTGTGACTCTTAGAACTGTCCTGCGCAGGGCCAGGAGTGGCCCTTCGATGATACTTGTGGGTCCTTTTCAACTCAGGGTAGTCTAAGACTGTACAGTTGCCTACTATATCAAGCAGAATGGAACTCTGGACCTGTAGTGTCAACGGACTATTCCCATGGCTCTTTTAGTGGGATTTTTAGTCAGGCCTTTATTTCTTGTAGATTCAACATTATATCTTGGTTTCTTAAATAGGTATTCATGTGTGACTACGTCTATAATTCCTGCTGAAGTGTGGCTGTAGTGTATACATATCAAATGTTTCTATGCTTCTTTGCCTTTTGTTTTTCCTTTGGAAAACTAAACTTATTCCATCTCAACTTTACTTCAGTCAGGGAAACTTTTTTTTTTTCTCATCTTTGCTTACAACTGGATGCAACTTTTCCCTCAGTTATATTGTTTAATGCAGACTCTTCCTCTGGAATCCAAGAGGTTTCCTGCTATTTCCCAGTCTTCCTCCTCCACTCTGTACCTGTCAAAGGATGGCCTTAAAGTTAATGAATCCAAGACAGCAGAACCTAAAATGTTGCTGATGGTAGCTTTCTGTCTTAATCCCAGTGTTGGAAAATAGTCTTATACTGCCAAGTGTAATTTAGATTGATTTGCAATGTGAGCAGATCACATCTATGTTTCACCAATTAAGAGCAGTGAATCCCTAGTGAACCCGTTTTGACTATATACAAGGATTAGAGATAATTTTTATTCCTTTTCAATATGCATAGGAAAAGCAAAAGAGTTAACTACTGTACCAAACACAGGTTTCAGACAGCATGATTAAGCCATGGAGCATAATCTACTTTCTTCAGTATTTGTGGATGGAATCAAAAGTCTGTAAATTCCTAACCGGCAATATTTATAATGATGAAAATTTTCAGCCAGAAAATAACTAGTATATAGATCCTGACACTGGGCAGCGTTCAAGATGGGTACAGTGTGATAAGACTAAGAGCCTTTTTGGCACCCAAAGAATCCCCCATTTAAGTCTCAGAGGTAGGACACTGCTCAATTGCTCTCACATGTGAGTGTTTGTCTTCAAGGCAGTTATGTGCTAAATAGTCACAAAAACCCCTCAACTCAAAGAATGTTCCACATGTTAAGTAATTTTAGGACTTGTTGACGTATCCTAACTTCTTTCTACTTCAGAAAGCATGAAAAGGAAAAAAAAATAGAAAATTTTGTGTACTGTTGACTGCATTCCATGTGATATCAGGTAATATTAAAATTTGTTGTCAATACCTACAAAAGCACTTAGAAATTTCTTTGCATTGAACTCATGCTATATCTAATAGCTGTGAAATTGAATTTTCCTTTTTTTTTGACTTATTACTACTGGCTTATATACATCCAATCTTTCCGAATGTTGCAACTCTGCACTAATTGAAAGATTTAGTTCTATCAAATACTATACATGTGAACCCAAAATACAATTTATTTTACCAGACAAAGGCACTTATATTTTATTCTCTATTATGCATTTTTCTCACATTCTAGTGTTTGAATGGAGAAAAACCTGTAACCTATTTTGTTGCTGATTTTCGGTTTTTTTAAATCTCAGTTCTGGCCTCAGATGATTTCCATTTCTATACAGTAATTTCAGATTTTTCCACTTTAAAATTTCTGACTTTTTTAATTTTTATTTTATATATATTTATATAAGTACACATACACATTGCTGTAGACTGTCTTCCAGAGTACTAAAGTAAGATCTCATGGACTTTGATGTCATTAATCCGGACACTTTGCAGAGAGGGTGGCATTTCCTCATTGCATGATGCAGCCACAGCGATAGCCCTATTTTAGACTAGAAACAGTGGTTACCCACCTATTAGCTGCTTGTTTATACTCTTTAAAGTCTCGAGCAGATATTATTGAAAATCCCTATTGAGCACAGAGAAAGGCTGGGACAAGGCTCAGTTTGCTAGCGAAAATAATTAGTAATTTACAGCAGTTACCTATCTGAAGATAGAACTGGATACCTGTGTACACATAAGCAAAGCCATCACCCCTTTGCAGCTTTATGTAATTTTCACTGTTTTGCATCTTTAGAATTCCATATTGAATATTTTCCCCCAGAAGACTGTCTGGATCTCAGCTGGACTCCTTAAAATCAGGACTATACTCCCAGTCCTTCATTTTACCATAAACAGGGTCAGACCTACTTGGTAAAGGGCCTAGAGATTAGTTGATAAAATTACATTAACTAAGATAGTATTATTTCAAAATGGCATGTTCTTCTCTGAATTAAAGTGTAAGCTGTCTTCATTTTGTTTTGTTTTCAGTTAACCTGTGTCACAGCAGGAGCTCAGAAATTAGTGTAAAATTCAAAGAGTGATTGCACTATACTTCATAAATCAGGCATTTTCATGCCATTCTATTATAATATGTGGTTTTTGAAATCTCAGAAATAGATTGACCTATTTTTATGTTCATTTCACCCTGTAAAACTCTTTTTCAAACATGCCATTAGGCTTTAAGAATTCTTGGATGTGGTCTGACTCTGTATAAATGTCATACTTTTTATAGTTTTGATCAGTGCAGGAATTGTGGCATTTGAAGTTACAGTTCTCTCCTCTACCCCACATTTGCTAAAAATTTTGGGGCAAGAAGCTAATTTCTGTAGTTCACACAGAGACTGACATTTGGTTCATTAGTCTATGAAAAATGATTTGTGGTTCTAGAGTATTTCTTGCACTATGCAAGTGCTGTAATTATATTTGTTCCATACAAAATTCAGATTTCAGAAATGTTCTCAAATTACTATTAACATCTTCCCTTGGTTAAGTGAGGCCACAGCATCTGTGTTCAGTGTTTAAGTATTGCATTGATTTCAGACTTAGTCTGCAAAAGGAGAGGTTCAACAAACCTATAGCTGTTGGCCATATCTGTAGAATTGAGACAGCTAAGCTCACTCTGCTAGTGGTGATAGTGGCCCTATGAAGCCTCATAATACCTTAAACCTCAGATAAAATAAAATCGACCTTGAATGAACATTATAATATATGAATTTTTTGATCCTGCAAATGTTTTTATTTTTAATCTTTCCTCCACTAATATGACAGAGGCATTATTCTCAGTTATTAAAGTCACCAAAATGCTTGAGGTTTTGCTTTAATCTGCTCCTTGTGATTTTTAGAGTTTAACCTAGCTTGAGTAGATGTCTGATAAACCATGTGTGTGTGTTACTGTGTTACGGTCTCTGATGTTACTGCGGATCCCTGGGACTGGAGCATCTCTGCTATGAGAAAAGTCTGTGAGAGGTGGGACTGAAACAGGAAAGACTCCATCTGAACATCAGTAAACACTTTTTCACTGTGACAGTGGCAGAGCACTGGTGCAGGTTGTTCAGAGTAGATGTGGAGTCTCCGTTCTTGGAGATGTTTTATATATAAGTAACTAGGATTGAAAGTGTTGTGGTGTCATGAGAAACTTTTCATTGAAATACGATGTCTGAAAAACGCAACCTAACTGGTTCTTTTTGAAAACTGGTTTTTTTTTTTTTTTTTTTTGATTTCTAGATCAGATGATCAAAACTAATCCCTTTTTCTGTTGACTAATAAGTGCATTGGGTTTTCAGGGCAAGATTTTTGCAGCACAAGGGACGATATGGGTTAGCTTCTGTGAGAAGCTGCCAGAAGTTTCCCTCATGTCTGATAAAGTCTATGTCAGCCAGCTTCAAGACAGACTAGCCACCGGTCAAGGTCAAGCCCATCAGCAATGGTGGTAACCTCTGGGATAACAGCTTTGAGAAGGGGGAAAAAAACTGCACAATTGCAGCTAGCAAGTGAAATGAGAATACGTGAAACAGCTCTGTGGAAACCAAGATCAGTGAAGTAGGGGGAGAAGGTGCTCCAGGCACCCCAGTAGAGATTCCCATGCAGTCTGTCACTCTACAGCCGATGGAAGACCACAGTGGAGCAGATAACCATGTCCAGCCCCTGGAGGACCACATGTCAGAGCAGATGGATGCATGAAGGTGGCTATGATACTGTGGGAAGCCCATCCTGGAGCAGGTTCCTGGAAGGACCTATGACCCCATGGAGAGAGTAGCCCATGTTGGAGCAGGTTTGCTGGACCTGTGACCCTGGAGCAGCTTGTGAAGAACTGCAGCCTGTGGGAAGGACTCACTTTGGAGAAGTTTATGGAGGATTGTGTCCCTTGTCTCCTGTGGGAGAGATGTCATGCAGGGACAGAGTCCTCCCCCTGAGTAGGAAGGAGTAGCATATGATGAACAGACCTCAGCCTCCATCTCTCTAGGCCACTGCAGAGGAAGAGGAGGTAGAGAAAATTGGGAGTGAAGTTTAATCTAGGAAGAAGGAAGGAGTTAAGGGGAAATTGTTTTGAAGGTTGGTCTTTATTTCTCATCATCCTACTCTGACTGGTTTCGTAATAAATTAAATCAGTTTTCCCCAAGCAGATTCTATTTTGTCTGTGACAGTAACTGGTGAGTGATCCCTTTTTGTCCTTGACCTTGAGCCTTTCATTCTCTTCCCTGTCCAGCTGAGGAGGAGAGTGACAGAGCAGCTTTGGTGGGCACTCTAGTATCCAGCCAGGGTCAATCCACCACAAGTTCACACAATGCTTCAAGATTTTATTTCAGAACTTGCAGATATGTAAGAAATTGTTAAGAAACCAGAGAAACAGGACAAGTCTTACATTTAACCTTGAAAACTCCATTCTAATGGAAAGTCGCCTGTCCTGTGACCTTGGAAATATATGTTCTGTGAATGCATATAATGTCACAAGTGAGAACTGAGATAAATATGCTTCATTAGTAGAAGGTTATACTTTCATGTCATTGCCCTTAGTAATAATGAATGACAAGGTAAACTAATAAACTGAATCAAATATCTTTTGTAAAAGCTGTCTGTAATTTCCATAAGGCAAGAGTGGAATCTGGTATTCTGAAAGTATGTTTCAAAGATATCTTCCCCACACAGATACAGGGACTATATTGCACATTAGTATTTAAGCACAATGTACCATTAGTTTCAAGAAAACTTAGCTTTAATGTCAGTTGACAATATATGGTTCTGCATCAAGGGAATTTTAGAAACCCTTTTATCTGTCAAAAATTATATTTATTACTTACTTGATGAACTGCGATCAAATTTGGGATGTCTTTGGGATGCCACAAGTTTCCCGCTGAAGTAGATGTCCAATCATTTGCTCTACCAGGTCTCAGTTTTAGAGTCCTGTGATTTTCAGCAGTCTGAGCTGGGTGTAGGGCCTATCTTCAATCCTTTTGTAGAAATTTCAACTTGGATTAAAGTTACTCTTTTCAGGCAGTAGCTAAGAAATATACACACCATGTAAAGATTTCATAATCATTTGTTATTTTAGCTAGTACAAGATATTAACAGATTCAGACTAATTAATAAAAAAAAAGTTTCAATTTTTTTTTTCTTGCTCTGATTTCCCTAGGCTTCTTAGCACGTTTTGACATTCAGATAAGAATGCCTAATAGAATCCAGGGTTCTGCCACTTTTCCACAGAATTCTCCTTAAAAATTTGGTGCAGATATCTGTACATTTGTATTTTTCCTCTTGCCTTTCTAAGTTTCTTACATGTCTATTGAGAAACTTCTCACTTACTATTTTCAGCTTATGGCATCTAATCAGTCCCACACCAGATGATGTGGGTGAGCTCGGTTACCTTCTTTATGGAATTGAAAAACTGAGTAGCCAAATATTTGCCCTAGGCAGCTCCATCTGATTGAATGATCATAAAACTGCAATTTTTGCACTGTTAATTTTGCTCATGTATAAGAATTACTCTTTTTTGATTTATGTCAGTATAGAGACCAGAGTAGAGAAGGAAAACAGATACTATGTTTAAAATCAAAGGTACAACATAACTAAAGAATGGTTGGTTCACAAACACAGTTCAGCGTGGCTTTAATTTTTTTTTTTTTTTTTTTAATCTGGTTGCATAGTTCAGTATCACGCAACATTTGCAGTAGATAATTCTTTTTTTTGAATAGATGGTTCTTAGACAACACATACCTTGTCTACACTAGGTCTATGATGTTTCATGCAATTCAGATGTCTGATCCAAACACCTATATATCTTAGCTTATTCTTGAAAGAGAATTGAAAGCATTGGTTTTGTAGGTCACATTCCTGTTTGGTTTTCCATGTAATTTTGGAAAAAAGCACCCTAGTAATATAATTGTGCTTAATTATTTGCATTAGTCATGAATATTAACTTTTGTCAAGTCGTACAACCTCTGAAAGTGGAGGTGCATTAACTACCTTACTAGATAAATAAAAAAAAGGTGCATCTTAAGTGAAAACCCTGCACTTTTTGTGACATATAAAGTCTGATGAATGTTGAAAAGTAAAGACCCAAACTGACTTTTACAGGTAAAAACATCTCACCACAAGAAAGGCAGACATAAAATTTTATTGTAAAGTTTGTGGCCAACTGGTATAATTGGGTTTTTTTAAAGCATTGCTTTATAACTATATGCCAGATTCAAAAGAGCAGCTGGAAGTCAATGAACTAAAAATTACAAAGATAACTCTGTTCTATATGCCACCAAAGCCACACTAAGAATTACACTTATTCATGAATATATAACAGAATATCACCTTTATTACGGTATCTTTGTAAATTATTCTTTATATATCAATTTAAGTTTAAAATGATCATACCTCGGCTTCTTTTCATGGACAGAACGTGTAAGCATTTCACAGTGGCATGTAGATGTTTCTGAAAAATTGTGCTGGCATGTATTAAAAACCATAGTCAAAAAAGCAGTGGACAGTCATTAGTTCTCTATTTAAAACCTAATTGTAGCCCTCTTCTTATGCACATTACTCAGATATATAGAGGGAGTTAAAACAGTTTCATATTCTTTTACATGCATTTTAAATGGACCCAAACAACAAGATAGGGTCTTTGGGAAACAAAATTCCCAGTCTTAGTAGACTAAAGTAGGGCAGGAAAACATACATTTCTGCACTACTGTGGACTTCTAACATGATCTATCAGGTGTCTTGTCCAGGAATTCCTGAGGCTTAAGGTTTGCTTATGGTTTTGCCCATGGAATGTCATGAAACCTTGAGGTTAAATTTGCTTTTGCCTTTCCATACCTCCAACTTTGCCTTGTTTTAGAACAAGACCTGTTTTAAGGTTTTCTTTAACTAGCAATTATGGAGTTGTGACCAAGATATATTTTGGAAATTCTGACAATCAGTTTTTTGGATGATTTCTGTGCTAGTGGATTTTGAGTTATTTGCATTCAAATTATAAAGAAGGCATCTTGAATGCCTACCCTTTTCTTAAATTCAAAAATGTTTTTTACAAGCAAGAGAACACACTTTATATGCAAAATAATTTATTGCTAGTTTATTTAGAGTCTTAATAGTATAATCAAAGAATTATTAGTAGTCCAGTTACAATGATATAGTTCAGTACATATGTAGTTAAAGTGGAACAAGCTTTCTGGCATCCCTGATGTTATGCTCAGTCTCATAAGGTTGGTGGTTTTGATCAGGCCAGCGAGGGGTGGGGGGTGTGGTATAGAGATGAATCATCAGCCACCCCAGCCTGTAGAAGAGGGATGTCAATTTTTATGGCTTCTTGCTTCTCACTCAAGGGCCACTTGGGGTCATTTCCATGTGCTCTACATGAGATCACAAACCCAAAAGTGTAAACATGCTTCAACTCTTGGTCTTTCTACACTGGTCTGAAATGTATTTTTAATTCATGTAGTATGTTTTGTGTATGTATTTGATTTTTTTGCTCCTAAAACTATTGTATTCAGTTTCCAAGGTTTCATTGTTTTGTTGATCAATATTTGACCATTTCTGTATTAACAGCTATGCGGCCACAGTACCATCCATTACGTTTTCAACGCCTCTGTCATCACCACAGGCCCTTACTCCTGGGTGTAATATTTTATTCTAGAGTTATAGACAGTTCATTCTACCAAAATAACTACTTGTTGCCCCTATCTAGTAGTTACAAAGCTGCGTATACATACATACATACATACATACATATATATATAGTATTAAGTATTACCCAAACTATTATACAAAGCTAGGCAAAAGCTAAAGCAAAGTAGGTAACAGTTACCTAATCTTTAAATTATTTTGGTAACAACTGAGAAATTGTTCAAGCTGGCCAAGAAAATTCCTAGGTTTCCTAGGCAACAGCCACTGATGGACCTACTTCACATTACTTAATCTAATTCCTCTTGGAACTCATATTTTTGCTCTCCACTCTGCTCTGTAGAGGTTAATTCCACAACTTATTAACAATGTAAAAAGCAGACTCTATGTCTTTGTTATCCCAATTCTGTGCTTTCTTCATATTGACAAGTGGGTAATACTAGATAAGTGATTTTCTGCCTTGTTTTCAATGATTTTTCTAATAATTCTTATCTTCTTATTTTTGTTTTAGCCACTGCCTATCACCTACATGTGGCTTGCAGAGAAGATAATTTCTCTTTTATTCTCTACCAGTACCTTCAGCTTCCTAACCAGTTTCACATCTGTTGGTTTTGAAAGGGTTCTAACATCAACAGTTATTCTGTTAGTGCAGGTCTTGGAATATTTCTGGTTGTGAGGTTTTTGAAATATCTCTATTAAAAATCAGTTGTTAATTTAGTCAGTGTTATTGCAACTGAATAGTAAGATTTATTTTTGTCTGCATTATTTTCTATATAATGATCTATAATATACTCTGATACTTTTGTATCATCAGCAAGCTTTTTTACTTCACTTTTGTCCCCTTCTCAAAGATAACTCATGCATCACAGACTATGTATGTCCCCTTGGGCAGCCTTTTCACTTGTCTAAATTCTAACCACTATTTTCTTTTGTTTCTTCACTACTGTGAATTCAAAATTACTCCTTATCTCATGGTCATCTAATTCCTTAGGAGCTTTAAGTGAAACAATTTTTTGAAGGCTTTTCAAAACCCAAGTACATTTAATTGATCACAGCATCTTCATACACCTGTTCTTAAAGAAAAAATATATGATGCAAGACTACTCTTTTCTTAGGGTAATATTTCCCCAAATACTGTGGTTGTACACAATATTCTATTTGTACACAATATCCTCATTCTATTCCTTATGACATTGATGTGCCTGGTAGGAAGGTTAGACTTCCTGGGCTATCACTGTTTGATCTCTCCTAGGAGATTTTTATCAGATTGTGTCACATTTGCTGCCTCTTGGAAAGGAGAATGACTTAAATGATAAGCTGTACGCTGCAGCAATTTCACATATGAGTTCTTTTAGAGCTCTTAAGTGAATACCATCTGCTCTTGGCAGTTTGTCACTATTCAGCTTGTTCTAAATCCTATTATAGTGATGAACCAGTTGGAGATAATTCTTCATTCTCCCCTTCTGTAAAGAATGACTCCGTTGGAAACCTCAGCTCCAGACCTCATGAGACTTTGCTTTCCTTGAACCCTTCTTTTATATTATGATTGACAATTGGCTTCACTGAGTACATCTGTACTGGCAAGGAGTTCAGACTGACCTGTAGAGTGATGCAACTGTTACTGAAGACCTACAATTACACTGCTTATTTTTCATAATTATTTTTTTATTTTTAGTTTTTCTAAAAAGGAATATATATTTTGGTATAATTCTAATCTAGTCCCAGGGACTGAACACCAACCTGTCCTGTATTAGGTGCACTACCTTCCAGTTTAGTTTCATTTGAAAGTAATCTAGTTCATGCATTCCAAGATTGCGTTCAGCCTGGAACAAAGAATGGTTAAAAAGTTCATGTTCAAAAAGATTTCTCCATGGGATCTATAGCTGATGTCACACATTCATTCAAACAGTGAAAGTTACTTCTTGGGATCAGTTGTACAAAAGGAGAGAGACTGACAAAGAGAGTCGGGTAGGAAAAGGAAAAGAGATCTAGTAAGTGGATGTCTGGGAAAGGAAGTTGTAATGGACTCCTAGGGCAAACATATTCCCTGGGCATCCTCTCCAGTGCAGTACAGTCACCCAGTAATTCTTTGGCTATGGTAACTGTACAGTTTTCATCAGGTCTCACTCAAACTCACTAATTTTTGTTTGTTTGTTTGTTTTTTGCTTGGTTTTGGTTTTGGTTTTGTTTGTTGTTTTTTTTTTTTTCTTCTTCTAATGCTATCAGCACTGATTAAAACACATTTTTTTTTATCAGGGATAGTTGCATGCTGACTGTGTTTTAAAATTTGTTTATGCATTTTATTGCATAAAGTAAATGTAAACCCTAATGCAAAAGCTACAATCCAAGAGCCGAAAATGGGAAAAAGAAGGGGTGATTTTCATGTGAGAGCCCTGACAGCTAGCTATAGGAGTAATATTGGGATTTAAGAGTTAAAGGCCATAACAGTGACAGTATGAGATCCATGGGGAAAAGTACTGCCCAGACACACTGGAAAACAGCACCACAACAGCTTGACTGGAAGAGAGATGCAGTGGAAAGTCAAGCTACCCAGCTGAAACCAGAAGGCCATGAAACACATAAAGGCATTGAAGGCACTGCATCCACTGAGAGCAGGGACTGTACAGAGAAATAGCACTCTTGATCCAAGCTGCAAATTGCCAGTGCACATCCTGCATCTCTGCCTCTAGGCAACATCTGAAAAAAAATTGCAAGAAAAAAATAATTTGGAAAAAGATAATGTAATTTGTTATTTATCTTGGTATAGTTAGCAGTATTTGTTCATTAGCAGCTTTGTCCATTCAGCAACTACTTGTTTGTAAGGATGTCTTTCTAGTCCTCTTTGCTTTTTACTTTTCTATTGATTACTTTTAATTTGTGCTATTTTCAGTACAAAATAATTTGTGTATTTTTTTATTTCTGAAATCTATTTACTTATATTTTAGCAGTCATAATTTTGTATATAAATATTCATCTTTTCACTAAATACTTTTAATTTCCTTTTCACTTAGCTTCTGTTTGTCTATGTTTTCTCTCCTTTATAAGAAAGCTGAATTGGAGTGCATATAATATGGGGTAACATATGGTATATTAGTGAATTGCATTTGGAAAGACATACACGGAGGTTTCCATACAATTATTTTGCAACTCCCATTTGAAAGTCAGTGATCGCTGGTTGTTTCTCACCCTCCCCCAGCTTTGAGAATCATCTACGTTGTGTTTAAGCAGCATGACACACAAGTTGTGAAGCACATTAAAGCCGATATAGGGCTAAATTAAGTAACTTAGTTTCTGCTGACTCTTTTATAATCTAATTTACCAGAAATAATAATTAAAAAAAAATCCATGAGATGTGGTTTCCAAACAGAAAATTACTTTATTTGTAATCACTGGGAATGACACACTGTAAACTTAGAAAACCTGTCCAGATGGAATAATTATTTTAAATTTTAATTATATTTTTATAATTTTTGAAACAGAAACTAGCTCATGAGGACTCAAATTAAAGAAGAAAAAAGCGCCATTTCATACTTGAAATACTCCAAAATGTGGTATTCTGTTCCTGTGCTCATGAAACAGTTTAGGGTAGTGCATATCTGACAAATGCATATTTCTTGGTATCTCCCTTGGGTGTTCTGTCATTAGAGAACACAGTACTTGGTACACTGCTCACGAGCTGGAATTGCTTACTTCTGATAAAGGCACCAAGGACATACAGTGTTGTTCTTCAAATAAATTTGGTGAAAAGGTAATAAATCAGTATGACTTTTTTTAAAAAAAAGAGTATGATAGGAAAAAAAATGTAAGTAATAGCTTTTTCTCCACTTGATGCAATTTCTGCATCATGGGTTCATTTTGGCCTTACTTGTATTCTATTTCTATCAGACTGATAGGCAATGTAAGTAAGAAAGTGAGTAAATACCTTAATTACTACTATATATTCTTATGGACTTACTAGCAAAACATAAGCAGGGTAATAAATCTCCAAGGAAAGTGGTTCTCTTCTCCCTCTTTCTTCCTCTCCTTTTCCGCTTGGACAATAGCGGTCTTTGCTTATCAACTTTTCCAGTTATAGAGACAGGAGCAAGCAATAAAGGCAGCACACACGTGCTGATGCAACTGAAAAAAATGATTTGTGTACTTAAATTCTTTTTCTTGGTTAGGTAATTGAATCAAGTGGTACCGTTGTGCACAGTAGAGACAAAAAAGCTCTTTCTCTGCTTCCAACTTACTTTAAGTTCCTTGACCTTTTAAATGCATTTTGACCACTAGCACTTTATTAAAAGATGAAGATATGTAGACGTTAAGATTGATATTTCATTTAGCTGGGAACTGACAAGGACTATTTGAATGTAGAAAACTATAAAAATATAATTTTGCTTAAAGGTACTTATCATCTTTGAGAATGAAATTCTTATTTTTTAAATTAATTCTCTCACTTCACTTACAGACCCTGCTCAGTTGTGTTACATTTGGCCTGGAGTGCTGTGTATCGTATTTTACACACACCATTCTTTCTGTCAAAAAATACTTATAGAATTCCAATGGCAAAATCTAATATGCACAATGGCTAATCACTATTGCTTTTTTACTCTTTCACTCACTGGATAATGCAGTATGTGTCATATTTCAATACTATGCATATTTTACTCCTGTGTGTTGTCCAGTTTCCAGTAGCAACTGAACAAACACCAAATCAATTAAAACTTATGGAAACTGAGAATTTATTCAAATTGAGGTGTGTCTCTTAACATTAAGGATGACTGTAAGTTTCTTTGCAAATATAGCTAGCACAGTGTCATCTGCAATGGAAATGTAGCATTAATAGAATTAACGAATATTCTACATGATCTGTCTTAAAAGTGAGCTCCAGAGAGTAATGGATTATTTATTGCCTTATTCACAATCTTTTTACACGGTGAGTCTAGTGGGAAATGTCACAAGAGGAAACTGTTAGGGTTTTCAACATCTCTAACATTAGACTGAAATTCTGTGATAATAGATTTTCTTTTTTTTTGAATGTCATCAAAAGAGAAAAAGCTGACAAAGGCAGGGATGTATATGTGTGTTGGGGAGGAATTTGTGAGTCAGCCTCTTAACAGCTTTCAGGAAGGCTTTTACTCAGTTTGAATTTGAATGAGAGTCTGAGGAACTTAATTTTTTAGGATCAATTTGCCTCTTTTTAAAATTACTTTTAAAAAAATCAAGCAACACAGTATACATTCTGAAAAGTAGTTGAAATAATGTCTAGAAACTTAAGAGAGGTGAGCTGCAAAAGCATCAGACCACACTGTTAGCCCTTAAGATCTTTGGGAAAAGCTGCAGAGGAGGTCAGCAAAAAGACAAGATAGGCCATGAAATCTGAGTGATATCACAGGCTCCAAAAAGAACTTCCGCAGGCCATTTGATTTCTGCTAAGGTTTTTGACTTAGGCCTTTTGAAAATTAATGGCATCTGAAAGTGGACAAGCAAAACACATATGTGTTTATGTTGTCAGGTGTTACTCCTAAACAGCTGGTGACAATGCTTTATCTAAATGAAAGATAGGCAATTTTAGTCTCTAACCCAAAGACTGTGAGGGATTTTCACTGCATAGTTTCATCAAATTATAGGGAAGGTTTAAGCTCATAATCATTCCCTGTACTTGGATTCTGAACCCTTCAATCATTATAAAAAGCTTTAATTGGATAAATGTATACCTTAGGGTTTTGCCACAACTGATTTTCACTCTCAGAGAATTAACTTGAGCTGCATCCAGAATGGAGAGCTGTGGTACTGAAGATAAGTTAATAAGGTTGTGCTCTGAGATTCCTGAAAATAAGTCTCTCATTGCAGTTTTTCACCAGAAATCTTTTTAGTTTAAGTTTCCTTCATAGGACATAGGATATTTTACTTTGACTCCTTCAAGATCAATACTGAGAAAAGGTCTCTTTCTTCTTCTAGTTATTAAGACAAAACAAAGTTGCCAAACTTCTGATATCCTAAAATTTATTGTAAATTGTCCATCTCAGAACCCAGAGCATTTGAATATCTATTCTCACTGCTACAACTCAGATATTTTTTGTCATTTTTACCTTTGTATTCAGAGAACTCTCTCATAACTAAACTACTATAACTCTAAGATGACAAGTATTTTTATTCTACTTTAAATGCCATTGAAAAATATTCCAAGTTTGAAGATTGCTTTAAAATGGGAAAAAGCACATTCTTAGAGGTGTGGCAACTCTCTTGCACTAAAAATTGCAAAGATACAGACACTTGTTTTCTATTTAAGATCAAGTGTGAGTCACAGAAGAGTCCAAATCCTTTGTCTTTGTACCATTCAGTTTTTAAATTCTCTAAGAAAATGGGATATATTTTACTCTGTGCTTTTATTCTTAATTAATAAGAAACATCTGCTTTTCATTTTTCTTGTCTAACGACTGCTTACATTAATTGATTGACATGGTTGTTTCTATCAGGATTTTAGGAAGAAGTTTTTTTCTTGTAAGCACATAAATTATGACAATATTTAAAAAAGGTGATTATACATAAATATGGCATTAACATAATGTTTAAGGATGAACAGTAAAAGGATCTGCAAATATCAGGTTTTTTCTTTGCACTTATATACCGAGTTTACCAATTCTGTATGCTGTCACACCATTTCTTTGATGATTTGTCATACATGAAGTTTGAGATTATTGTAGTTTTATTTTCAATAAAGGCAAATGACAGTTCTAGAGGACTGAAATTTCAAAATGTGTTACTACAAAAAAAAAAAAAAAACCACAAAAAAACAACCCAGCCCAATAAAATTTGGTGCTTTGGGTATAAAAGAAGCTGAGTGGCCAAAAGCTTTCTCTACTGGAGCATGTCCTGAATAAGTTCTGCCCATATTATACAGTTTTAGTGTTACCCACATGTATCTTTACGAATATAATTCTCCTGAGAACAAAAAATCCTAATTTTTTAATAGGCTGAGGCTTTGATGGTTTGCATAAGAAAACAGGTTATTTTTTCCCCCAAAAGAACACACTATTACAGGGCTTTGTACTGAATTAAAATTTCTGCAGCACTGCCTCAAAAAGGGCCTTTTACCACAGCATCATCCCCACAGAATGCAGTTGTGCCAAAGACAGTTCTCATAAATAGAGAGCAACATGAATTTGCTGTCCACAACCTTTGCCACAAAAAACGATATTTCACAATATTTATGGCTTAACTATAATCAAAAATTTAGTAGTGTGGAATTCTGATCTTGCATTTTCACATTTGCCTTGCTATTTCATTCTTTTTATTGTTGATGGCCTTGTTAATTTGAGGGAGAAGGTGTTGTTGCTAGCCAAAAGATAAAATGCTGAAAGGTTAAGGCATTAAAACGTTACTACATTTCATTGTAGAGAAAATTTTTGCCTGTAACTGTTCAGTGAAGAAGAGAAACATTCAAGAATCCATTTCTTAATAGTTTTCCTTAAAAGTGACCTGGTGTCTCAGTGCCAGATAAAAAGATGGGCACATTTTCTAATGGCTTTTGTCTTTCTGCTCAACTCCCTTTTAAAGTTCAGCCTGTAAAAGGAGCTTGAGGGTTTGAGGAAACAGTTAGGAACGATCCAGTGACTAAGGTGAGAATGATGTATGATTAGTGTGAATCTTCGTCATTTATTCATTCATCTTTATAACATTTGGGGTTCAGTTTTGTCTGGCAATATGTTAATAAACCCCTGGCCCTCAAAGCCCAGCAGCACTTTCTTTTTATTTCTTTCCCCCCCACCCCACCCCCCCCGCCATCCCATCAGATGCAATTCTTTGTCAGTTCATCTCATGGTCTCTGGTATTTTATTATAGGGTCCAAAAGTGAGTTGTCTGTTCCCTGCAATCCAGCAAGATTTGGTGATGTCCAGGTGGCCCTGAAGCTAGATGTTTGTGTTTCATGTGTACTCACAGTCCACTGTGTTTATAAATCAGGTGAGGTATGAAGTTCTCTATAATCTCTAAGTCCTGTACCTTGTAAGTCTTGAAGCTGAAAGAAGGGCTGTCTTGTGTGGAGCCATACCAAATGCACAATTAATCTAAGAGGAAGGTTTCATTCTTTGATGTGTAGTTGACATCACTTTTAATGCAAAATCATCTATGGAAGATGAGCACTGGGAAAGAAATGAAAGAAGGTTGTGACTACTTTGTGTATTACACATCCTGAAAAATCTGCTGACAGGACCAAGCTATCAACAGGAATTCCAGCACTGCCTAGAAAAGGATACACAGCATTTATTTTTTTCTATAGTTTGTTATGGCATGTTTCCTTTAACAATCTTAATTTCTCTAGCCCTACTCTGAGACTAAAATCATTGCATGTCTTCCCTGAATCATTGCTTTTATTGGAGAGGGATTAGGAACAGCTACTGTCTGATTTCAGAGCAGGTTATATTCAAATGCTTCCAGTGCTGGCTGCGAACCTTGCTTGTGGGCCACCCTTTAATCTTTAGCCTGTATAAACCAATTCATCCTGTAGCCTGTAGTGATTTACTATGGAAACAAAGCAAGATTTGAGTGCATGTTCTATAGCTGCACAAATCTCCAGCATTTCTAGGATTTATCATTTGACATGAGGAAGGAGTTTGTCTCACAGGTGGGGAAACCCGTAAGGCTGCACAAATGTTCAGTTTTATGCCATAAACATAGTCAAATATTTATTTCTGTCAAACATCCATATTCACTTGAATTTAGACAAAAATGCTTTAGAATACAAATGTGAACACTTTCAGCTGCAGGAGAACTGCCTCTTTCAGGGTAACAAGCACTGGCTTTTAAAGGTAAACAGGTAGTTGCACTATGGGAGGTGGACAGCTGCTGTATTTGTCACTGACACAGATCCATCAGTATTGTGAATCACTTTTGAAAAGCTTAAAATTTAAAATTATAGATGGCCTAAATATTTAAAACAACAAAATGTTTTCTAGGGTTGTTTCATGCCAGACATATAGAATAAGGAGAAAGTTAAGGCTCACCCTTTGTGACTAAAATAAAAAAAATGCTGTTTATGCTTTATCTTAAAATTGTCTAGCAGAAGAGGCCTGGGATTATGTCCAATACCAGCAGGGGAAGCTCCAAAGAAATATCCTGTGTAGATGAATTTTACACTCTACTTTATATATTTATTTTCTAATAATTTCTTAATCCCAGTGGATAACACTGGAGAGTGTAATTATTATTGGCAGCACATACTGCTTTTAACAAAATTACATCCCTACTTATTATCATATTACCATAGTTACATTATTATTACAGAATAACCCAATAACCTTTACTGATGTACTAACCAAGAATAATTATTGCAAATTATTTGAACATTCTAATTTAGTAAAAATACTAACTTCCCTTTATGAAAAACAAAATGTCATCAGAGCCAGGTAATAGGATAAATCACATGTAACAATGTACGCTTAATATACTTCATAAAAATTCCTTAGGCCAAAATGTTCCTTCTTGTATTCCTGCAAAACTAAATGACCACATTAGGGTTAACCTGAAGGGAAAATCTGATTTGCTTTCCTGTTTGTTAAATCTGAACTTTCTTTCATGTTGTAATAATGGTTACAGTAACACAAAATATTTAGTTTGTCTTAGTATGAAAATTTGGCTTACTTTTTCTTGAAGATAAAGTACAGACTGAAAATATCCTCTGGTTATAGAGATGCACAGTTTTAAGATGCTTTTTGTATGGGATGTATCTCTAACTGTTGCACACTGCTATTTAATGTATGAAACAGCACTTTGCCTATAGAAAAATAACTTATTTTGTGTTATGTATTATTTCAGTACCCAATTGTCGAGACATCTAACAATAGAGCAGGATATGGTCAGGCAGCCTGCAGTACTGGGATTAGATCAATATACAATAGTTGCAAATATACAAAACAGTACTGGTTCCAAAAATTCTAAAGGTTGAACAGGAAGTAGATAAAAAAAGCCTGTCTTTGCTGTGGAATTAAGGGAAAGGTTTAGAGAAAGCTAGGAAACCAGTTACCAAAATAACTATATGTAAAGAAAGGCTGAAAAATCAATGGTGAGTTCCACATGCAGGTTCACAAACTACACACCTGCAGGTGTTCATGATTGCCAGAGCACATACCTTTACAATACTTAGTTCCAGGGAGCAAGAGGGAATGAGTTTAGGAAAACAATTGTAACAATCCCAGTAGTCACAGAGATTTAGGAGATAAAACATCTTTTATTATGAAATAGAAATAAAAAAGACAGTTAAGAGGAGCCTGGCTCATATGTGGGAAAGTTTTTAAAGTATAAATGCAACTTCTGTGTAGTTTGTGATAGAAGTAAAGAAATATGGGTAATTTCATGTGAGCTATAAGCTTTAAACCAGTAATGAATAGAATCAAGAGTGCTGTCAAACATCTTTTGAGGCTGCGATCTTATGGTTCTGAATTGCTTTGGAGTACTCAGCAAGATGAGGAAATGAAAGCTAACATAACTGAGCTGTGCATACTCAGCGCTTGCATAGACTTAAAGTGTGAAGTGAAGTAATTTTTAACCTGTGATACTAGCAATTTGTAAATCTGCAGTAGGTAGTGCTTACTAGATCTCCCACCAAAGTCAATGAGATTGGCAGTTCTTCATGAAGGAAGGAAGATCATTTGCTTTCTAGTTTTAGTAAAGGGGGAGTATGTCATAAAAAGCAACGTTTTTATTCTGCAATAATTACTGTGAGTATTTAAACATTAGTCTTTCATTGCAGCTGTCTAATTGACAGGCAGTCTGAATATAGAATGATTGACATTCTTTAAGGTAAACACACGGACATTATGCAAAAGGAAGCACTGCCTTGAGACAGTGATATAATATCCAGCACTGATACTGTGTTCTATGTTATCATCTTCAGCCTTACAAGTGATTTCTCTGAAAAGAAGGAATTTTCTAAATATGAACTTGTAAGACGTCCTTGTCAGCAGTGATGACTTCTCTGAAAGATGTGTTCCTAGACTTTTGTTCTGTTGCCAAGATTAATTTGGCAAAGATGTGGAATAAATTAAGAAAGTACACAGGGCAATCTTTCTTCAGAGAGAAACAAGAAAGGGTGCACTAGGTTTGGCAGATATTTCATCTAAATTTTAGTCATGTAAAATGATTCTTAAAATTATTACATGGTTCTCTACAGAGAAGCTATGTTTTTTCTGCTTTATTTTTGCCATTAGCTTTCAATACATTGCTAGTTATTTATTACAATTCAAGATATCCTCCCCCACTACCCCTAATTCCACATATAAGAAGTATGTATCTATGATTTGATTTATTGTTACTATCCTAAGAATATCCATGTTGGAAAGAATCCTTCAGGAAAATATGGCTGGAAATTAGATTCAAGTTTCATGGCTAGCTTACTTTTGAAGGAAAGCACTATTCAGACCCAGATTGTAAAGTCCAATTTGATCCTTAAGCAATTTTGGTTTAATGCCAATTAAAACCAAGACACCAAAAAACCCCCATATTTCTAACTCTGCTTCCAGGTAACCCCATGAACAGATATGACATTGTTTCATTCTGCAAAGGGTCATGATGATTTCCCAATAAAACAGAAACATCTTGAAAGCTCTACTAATTGTAGTACTGAAGGCCCTTCAAAATAACTGGGTTGCTAGTTTTCATACTCAGCTGCAGATCTGTTCTTGAACGCACTGTCTCTTAAATGCCTCTATGTATTATTCCAGTGCACCTTGCTAGAACATCACATACAGAAGGAAGGTCCTGAGGTTAAATTTTAGTTTTCTTTCCACAGTGTTTTCAGCCACTGAGAAGCTATCAGTGTATACAAGCGGACAAAAATAATAACTTTCATATAATTTGTCTTGGCTATGTTGATACATAATTTTATCAATGTACTGCTCCATTGCATTAATTTTTTGCAGTCTTAGGTCCTGCAGCATTCAACACCAAATATAGCTCATCATGAACATCCTTTCCAACTCAAGCCAGTCAGTTCTGATCCCTGAAATCAGTGTACTACTAAATTATTTTTCAGAGACTCATATTATGTAGGGAACTTCTATTAAAAGTTTTTAAAATGTCTGAATAAATTTTAGACACCTGATTTACCTTAGACCTTTTATTCTTATATCTTTCATTACTTACACAGAGGAAATGCTAAAGCCAGAACTTAGATTTCTAATTTCTTTCATGCGGGCTAGCTAGACATCTACACAATACTCTTATCTTCCCTAGTGGCAATAAAACTATGTTTTTAAAACATGAATAATTGCCTGGTTACTAGCCAGGAAAGTTCTTTTGATATCTAAATAATGTTGTACATTGGGGAATTGGAACAATAGATGAATACTGATTATGGCTATTTCTGAATTTTCCCACAATTCTGATACCTGGAAATAAAAGCATAATTCCTCTAGACCCACTAAAACTATAACAATATTAACATTGCTTTTAAAACACTATTTCCTTTCCTCACATCATTTAAGAACATTGTTCTAAATGAGTAAATGTTACCTGATTAACATAATACTTTAAAATGTATCTGTTTTATATTTTCTGCCTATTTCACATAAAATGCCACTTTCTTGGTGCTTAAAGTGATATTACATAGGTACTGCATTAAAGCATAGGACAATTTAAGTAAACTTGTTCTTTGTAGTTCATATGATACATACAGCTACTTCTAGTGCCTAATGGAACATCAGAAATGTATTTAAACTCTTACCTTGGCATACAGGTGAAAACAAGCTGTAGCCCTATATTTTCCTGTATTTCATTCTTGATTTTTTCACAATTCATGAACAAGTAATATACTGTAGACCAGTGCTGAACATCCTTTTCATATAATTTATTCTTGCAAAGTAATACTTAATGCAAACCGCAAATGCACATGCTAATGGCAGCCAAGGCCAGAAGAGTAAAATTTAATTTTATCTTCATAAGATAACAAAGGTAAACATAACACTTTGGGTATTATCATTTGCTAATTGATTTTTAAATCCCATCTTTGTAATTGTAAAGGTAACTTGTCAGGCAAAGTAGATACTGGATACCTACTGGATATAAGAAAGTTATTAGAAAGCTATTAGTTTGTGTACTACTCATAATATAAGGCTATAAAATTCAAGGTATTAGTATATGCTAATTCCTTAAGAATATTGAAAAGTTTTTTCACAGGCTTTAATTTCTTTAAAACTAGAAAAATTTGGTGTCTGGAGTGTATTTCATCTTGGTGTCTTCATATATTGCTCCGTATCAGTTTGGTTACTGAATTGACACCACCAGAGAGACTTTTTATTTTTTAGATATTCTCCTCATGTTGTCTGAGAAAAAATAATTCCTCCTCTTCCCCAAACTCTCTAATCTGCCTTTTTCTTGGGGAAAAAACTCATTCATTCAGGGAACAAATATTTTCCTAACACCAGTCCTATCTGCTGAAGTCCTTACTGTTTTCTGAAAGCAAAAAAAAAAGCTCCAATTAGGCAACCAAGGCTTCTTAATTCCAGCCATCATAAGTATTACAGGAGATAGACCATTCTCTAATAAGCATTGAGCTACTCACTCACTCTCCCACCCAGCAGGGTGTGGGAGAGAATTGTAAAGATTAAAGTGAGAAAACTTGTGGGTTGAGATAAAGACAGTTTAATAATAATAAATAAAAAAGGCCCCAAACAACAACAGCAACAAAAACTCACAAAAAAACCCCAAACCCATCCAAAAATCAATAAAGATGAAAAGAAACAACTTAAAAAAATTCAGTTAGGCAAAGAAAACCAAATTACTCACCAGCAGCAAACCAATGCTCAACCAGTCCCTGGGCAACAGCAGTCCCAGGCAAGCTCCTTTCTTCCCACAGTTTTATCGCTGGAATGGAAGGATACAGGTTTTAGGTAGGACAAGAAGGGCAGACCAGGAGCGGGGTTTCTTTATGCCACTGACTGGAGTGCATTGAGATCCATCTGGTAATGGATGAGGAACCAACAGAGACCTTAGGGGTTGTAACAAAAGAGAAAGCAGGAACAGTGGACATTATAATGGGAGTCTGCCACTGTCTGCCTGCCCAGGAAGGCCAGGTGAATGAGAATCTTTATAGACAGATAGAAGTAACCTCACATTCACAACACCTGGTTCTCATGGAGGACTTCAACCACCAATAAATTCATGGCCACAACTTGTACAGTAGAGCTTATGTAAATCACACTTGCTAGACTTAGTAGTGTAAACGTAGTGTTGTTGACTGGTAAAAGCCAGTTAAAACAGCATAAACCACTAATGCTGAAGTACTCGTTCTTTGAAGTAGAATTCGACTCCAAGAGAATTAATGATCTTATTAATGATCACTGCCATTAATAGTGACAAACTAAAATGAATCTGAACTCCCCAAATGGTGTATATATTCATAGGTGTATGAATGAACTTATTTTGTAAATCTATTCAAATAATACCTAAAAGGCATAAGATAATGTACACAATAATTAAATTTATTCCTGACATAATTGTTCAACTTTCTAATGAAAAATAAAAAAATGTCAGCATGCATACCATCAAAGCATACCAGGAAAAGGAAGCAAAGGTACAGTATAGCGATCACTGAGACTTTGCCATCAGGTCATAAAAGAACAATATGTAGATTTTGCAGAAATCTATATTTCTGCAATATGTAATTTTTGCTGAAAAAATTCTGTTCTATCCCTTCTGTGTATGATGTCATCTGCTACTGTGACATTCTGGGGGAAAAAAAAGAAATCTCTCCTTTTCAAAAGCAGAGTTGGAAATACTATCAAAGGCAAATTTAATATTTTTTAAGAGGGAAAATTTCATATTCTTTAAGACATTCACCATAGATACAAATTCTGGAAAGGAATGTCTTTGAAGTGTAAGTTAGTGATAAAATTTAAGTTCTGATTCTGTTAGACTGAAGAAAAGAAATTTGCAGGGTCATTTTCATTCCCAATCAAGAAATTTGCTTTCAGAAAACCTGCTAATTCAGAGGATCAGTTAAAGACTAACAGCAACAACTAATAAAAAAGACTAATAGGAAACACTGCTAGTATTTCTAAATTCTGACAAGTGAAGTTGGCTGATTCAGTGCTGGAGCCTCAGCTTTGTAGTTTTCTTTTTGTGTTCTATTTTGTGACACTTTTCACTCACAGTTATGCTGTGAGATAATATGCTTTTTTCCCCTTAAAAAACTCCTGTTATTTGCAAAGAAATTTGCAAGGGCTACCTTGGTTTATTTCAAATTAGATATCGTGAGGTAGTGCAGCTATTTTCTACAAATAACTTATTTTCTTTAAAAATCATCAGAAGATTTCCTATAAATTCTTTACCACAACCGGAATATTGAGAAAGGTTTTTTTTGCCTTATATATGGATGACCATAATTTTGATGATATATGACTTTGTGTCCCTATCTTATGATGAATAACACTAGGCTGCATTGCTGAAGTGATGGATGAGACAAAGAGTCATTGTTCTGATGATGTATTCTAGTAAGGAGACAATTCTGATCTAAACTACATAATAAGAGCAAGTGTCTTGGAGTTATTGATCATCACAGCAATAATCGTCAATGCTATGTACTCTATTGGTGATAGCATTAGTCTGCCAGTACATAATACAAAATGCAATCTCTTTACAGATGTGGCATGGATGACATTTAGTACATAAAAAAATAAGGTCAAAATGAGAAAAGTTAATCCATGTTTCTTGGTTTTGTTCTGTTTTTGAAAGCAAGTCTTTCTTGAGACAGTAGAGCTGTAAAAAGTAGATACCATTGGTTAATAACTGCTGCCTGTGACTCCAAAATTAAGCACTGTCTGGAATATACAGACTAATTGTGCTTTCTGTAGACGAAATGATGCTTCTGAAATTACTGGTCTAATTACAGAGAATATTTTACTGGGACGATGTGTAGAATGTAGCAGGTTTTGTGTTGTCATCCGTAACTGTACTAGCCTGTGAATTGAATTATGGGCTGTGGGGGCTACTGCCTTAGAGCTAAGCATCAGTGATGGCATGATGGATTTACAGCTCCAGGGGACCTTGTTGCATTATAAATATACTTTTAGTGTTTATATGGAGTATTTTGATAAATGTCTGCAACAATATGTTTAAAGGTATTATACAAATCAAAATGCAAAACTTGAGGTGGAGGTGCTTGCATTACAGCATTGCAATGTAATTAACAGGCAGACTGAACTAGATGTGAGCTGGCAGGAACTACATTTGCATAATGATATAGTGATAATGAAAAGGACAGATATAGCTCATAACTCAAGTGATAGTCATGAAAATCACCTTCTTGATGCAGTGTTCAGATTTGAGAAAGAATGAGGAACTTAGCTGAGAATTAACCTATAAATCTTGGTCACTGGGACATCCAGGTTTTTGTAACTGCATGATTTTTGTAATAGCTAATCCAGAATTATTAGATACTGTAACATGGAGGCAAAAACTCCTGATCATGAAGAAGTGTGACAAAAATAAGTTGATTTAAATAACTCATTGCCATATTATGCCTTGCAGATTAGTTTTTTTCACATCCAAATGTTATTTTCTTTTTTTCAGTCAAATCTGATGCTATGTCCTGAAAATAAAAAATAAATTTATTTTATACTAAGTAAAATAGACTTTTTCAAATAATACATATAAAATGTTTTTAGTCTCCAAATATTGTCTTTCAGAGGACAAAATAAGAAACCAACACATTATTTCTCTTATACACCACAACATAGCCTGTAACAAGGGTTTAATCCTCATTTAATTCCCAGTGCCTTTGAGTCAATTACCCCTGATATTTTTAATTCAGGAGATTATTTCTCTGAGCACTAAATGAAATACAGGTCTTAGTTTGACTTCAATAGATAAAATGATAAGGTCCCAAAAGATTTATGCAAATAAAGTGTTGTAAAAATACCAAGAGTGATCTAGGATGAAGCAGGCAGTAATTTATGTCTGTGCAGCTGATTGTTGATCTGTTGGACAACAGATTAACAATTTCATATGTCTTATTATGTAATTCTTGACCCAAAGTCTAGAAACCCCCACAGAGATCCCCAGATTTCATTTAGGTGATTTCGGTGTCAGAAATTAAAAGAAAATAATGGAAATTTTGGAGGAAAAATGATAGAATCTGGAAGCTGATGGAATTGGCTTGTGTAGAAAAGTGAGGGCTTTTCTTCTTGAGAAAAGATTAATGAATGAATGAATGTAAGACTAATGAATAGAAATTCTTTGATGAACTAGAATGGTAAAGAGGACAAAGAAGTATGACACATGGGACTGAAACTACAAAACTGAATGGAATCGAGAGAAAACTTCTTAAGTCTGACAGCCAAGTGCTAAACTGCTACTGGCCCTAACCCGTGCCATAACTATACCTATGATTTATGCTGACAAGAGGAACAGTCACTTTTATAGAAAGAAACAATTCAGGCTGGTTTATGTTCACAAATCATCTTTTCTCTCATCACAACCCTGGTCAATATTGTTTAATAGACATGGTGTTTTAAGTAAACAAAATATATGGTCCAAGGTATCACTTTCTTTAGCAAGACCTTCTTGTTTCTTGTAGGAATTGGTGCAGTGAAAAAAAGTAATTGGGTAGAAATAGCTCCTGGACAGCTATTACATTATTAATTACTCTATTAATACAGTCAAGAAGATAGAATAGAGGATGAGTATGTTATAAAAATTGCCAGATGTCATGGTCAGCATATCAGGTCATGAGTTTGCAAAATGCTTTCTGTTGCTGAGCCAAGTTGTAACTCTTGGAATTGTGAATGGGCAGCATGGCTAATCTAAAGGATCCTTTGAAGATAACCTAAAGGATGATGTAAAATACTACCTTTCAGATCTCTCTGACATGAACTGACATCATCAAAAGTTTTCTGAAATTCTGGAATACTTACTACTTGGTCTGAGCCTTATAACATCTGAAATGTTTGCAATTACCTCTGCACAGCATGTTTATGCCCAAGTAACACAAGACTTGGCACTTTAGCTTTGTGGCATAACCCAAATAAAAATACAAACTACTTAAATGTACTTTTTAAAGTGTTCTTAAAGTTTTACTACATCCAAATTATTTATAGGTGTGCTTCATACAATTTACAAGTTAAAAGAAATTACCTGAAACTAGCTTTACATTAAAAAAAAAAAAACTTAAAAAAACCCCATATTTATCTCATTTAGACATTAGCTTGTAATGTCACTTTTTTGCATGTAATTTCGTCTATAATAGGCATTTAAACAGTACAAATTCATTCATTCAGGTATAACATATTCTAATGATTACACTGCACAATTATTAATTTGATGCCTAAAAATCCTGCAAAAGACTTCCAAAACAGCATCAGTTGAGATAGATAGATAGATAGATAGATAGATAGATAGATAGATAGATAGATTAGATAAAGTAGTTCCTTTATTAGAAGCTTCTAATTGCACAGTAAAAACACGTGCACACACATCAGCCAAATGTTACAGTTTTTATAACTTTCAGTCAGTAACATATGTGATATCTATAGCCAACCCGTGGTACCATTTTCCCTGGTGCCCACCCTCAGAACTCTTCAGAACTGCCCCTTGGAGCCCCTCCAAGGCCTCTGAGCTCACTCTCTTGTTTTGACTTAAGTATATCTTATTGTCTCAGTTGGAGTCCTTCCATCTGTTCTGCAAAACAACGTGTCCTTGGTAAGTGTGCGTGAAAATGCTCAGTGACTTCTAAATACCACCTAAAATGTGAGAAACTTAGGAAAACTCATTCAACTTATATAACCCTATAAAAATCTACAAAATACACATTGAGATCCTTAGGCATCAAATAGATGTTAAATGATTTAAGAATGTACCTAGTGTGTCCACAAATGCTTGAGAAACTAAATTAGTTTTCATTCCAGTGGTTGAAAACCAAGGTTTTTATGAAATATTTGAATTCTCTGATAGATATTAAAGAAGACTTTATGCAGGAATATTGGGAGAAAACTTCCATTCTTTTGGAGACATGTCCTCCATCTGCTCAGGGCTCAGTAAATGATTTATCTAGTCAGGTATGAATTAGAGCAAAACCTAATACTTTAAGGTCAATTATTACTCCTGCTAATATCTTGTGTCCAATGCAATAGTATGAAAATATGTTAGACGCAAATCTTGGTTAAAAAGCGGCTGTGCTACATCAGGCTGATATTTAACTGGTTTGTATGATTTCAACCGATCCACCTAGATATTGAGAACCTTTCTTTGATCTAAAGTATATGGTGACATGCAGTTACATAAACACAATTATGTAATAACTATTATTTTAATGAGTAGTATAAAATGATTTAATCTTATATATATTTGCTCCAATTGTCTTCAAGTAAAAATCTTATTCCCTATCAGACTCATATAGGCTGCTTTATAAAAATAGGGTGAAGATTCATGAGTGCTTCTTATCAGCCCTTGCAAAGTGGAAAAATTCATCAAAGCTTTATATAGTGAAGGTACTTTAAACTTGTATTTTGTTAAGTCATATTTAAAGAATTTTTCCATTTGTAAAAATGAACATAATATTGCTGACTTTGAAATCTCTGGGAACAAATTTCAATATAAAAGCTTTTCATTACCCTTTAAAATTAGTCTTCAAATATCTAGCTGCCGTATCTTGGCAATAGCTTCTTAAGAAGTGTTTGCATTAACCTATTTTAGACAGAACTATCAAAAGGCTTATTTAAATTACATTTTTAAAAAATTACTTATAAATTATATTTTTTTACCAGTTTAGTTAAAACTTCCAGTATTTTATGAGACAAGTAGTTGTCCATTTCTGCATTTTCTATTTAATTCTCAGTAGAATTTACTGTGTACTTATAATGTTTTACATAGAGCACATGCCTGCATGTTTAAGCTTAGCCTCTGTTTCTCATTTAAGAAAGACTGCTACTATATTGCAGCCTGCTTATTCTGAGCAATAGTATGCTTCCCACTTAACCACTGGTTGTACACTGCTTGTATGCACAAACATGGATGATTAATTGAGCACCCAGCAAATACTGGGTTGGTAATATGAAAATGATTTGTTAAAATTGGAATTGCCTGTCCTTGTTGTTGTGTATACTGAATAGCTCTTACTGACATTTGGATGTTTGGGAAGTCATTTGATTTTGTGTGAATGGCCTTATCACTTACAGTGAGCTTACATCAACCTGCTGAAATTGATGCTGTTAAGCTTTCTGTCAACTGCATTAAGCATTATTGTCACTCACATATCTTGTCTCATCAAAACAAACAATAAATGAATTCTAAACGCCTTCAGGACTGAGACTTAGTGTCTCACAAAAGGGTACATTGAAATTTCTTGATGTCTTCTCACCAAAATAAAACAGCTCACCTTGAAGAGAATAACAAGGGAACAGGATTAATTCTCTTTTGCTTTTTACCCAGTCCGTTCAAAATTAGATCCTTTTTGAAGATTACAGGCACTACTTTAATAATATTTTTTCTTTTACTTTTTTTGTGTGTTTGATGACAGTCCTGATCTGACATTTTTTTTTCCTTTTAATTGCACTGTGTGAAATATTGTGCAATTTACCCAATCCAGTAAAACATAAGTTGTATTTTACTTAGCTGATGATGACTGCTGATTTTCTGAGCCCATTTAGTTTAGGAGTGACCCTTAAGTTTACAACTATTTACATAAATAATTAATAAATAAAATAATAAAAAATAAAAATAAACAATAAAATATAATAAAAATATATAAATATATATAATAAAATAATTTAAAAATAATAAATAAAAGAAACATTGTTTGACTGGTGTTAAGTAAAATCATAAACTCCTCAACTGAAAACGTTAAAAGAAATTACAATATACATGATGGAACGTACTAATTTCTTTCAGGAGGCAATTGTAATAGACTTTGAGTTATAGGAAGTAAAAGGAAACTTTTTCTTATCCATTTCAGTCCTTGGCTGACTAAGACACTGGAGCAGTCTATTCTAAAAGACTGTATCCCATGGAAATGTCTCATGCTGGAGTGATTCATTAGGAAAGAGCAGCAGATACTAAGGACAGTGTACTGACCACAAGCCACATTTCCCACCCCTTGCACCACTTCAGGGAGGGAGGCAGAAGAGTTAGGAGTTAACTGAATTTGGGAAGAGAGCTTGGGGGAAGACGTGGTTTGGTGAAGTGGTTTTAGATTTGTTCTTATTTTTCATTATTCTGCTCTATTGCTTGTTGGCAATAAATTAGGTTTATTTACCCAAGTCAGTTTTGGTCAATTGGTAAGTCTCTTCCTTTTCCATCTTGATGCGCAAGTTTTTTCATAATGATTCCTTCTGTCCTGTTGAGAAAAGTGAGTCTTGTAGGGCACCTGAAGGCCAGCCAAAGTCAACCGACCACACTATGGTGTTGCTTGGTTTTCTTTGGTTTTACACCAATGACTTTATAAACAGTAAAAATATCCCTTTCAGCACCTTTTTTCCTTAAACTAGATTAAACAATTAAGGCTTTTCTGGCATTCTCTCTTAAAGAAATCTCTTCAGAATCCTGCCCTTCCCCTTCAGATTGTTTCAACTGGAATTGCGAGGGGAATACAATTGTGCTATGCAGTTATATTCTAGTAGCACTTGTATTTGCATGGTCTCATACAAAATCACTCTTCTCATGAAGTCCTAATGTTGGCAATATCTTGTCTGTACTCGAGCAAATTCTTCTATCCCTGCTATGACCTCCTGATAATGGATTCTTGTAGCAAAAGTTGTTACAAATCCTTAAAAGACAACTTTCTACAGAAATGCATGTGAAAAAAAGACAACGCTGATATAGAAACAATTTCTTTGCCTTTCCATTTTTTGTATTCTCTGTGCTGTTATGTGACAATCTTTGAATGAGACGGCTCTGCTTCCCACTCTCCACATCCTGAGAGAAAAGTGAGTTTAAAAAACAATTAAAAATTGTGTGGATTCATAAATCTGTCATTATTACTTTTTGTAGGTTTAGGTATTGATCTGATCAGCTCCTGGATGTCTTAGCTCCAGCTGTCTTCAGGAACTCAGTGAAGGCTGTATTTTTATTTTCCTGTATTTTATGGCTCTTAGTTCTGTGGTGTATTTGGCTCATCTATCAAGAGGGGCCGTGAGCTGGGGAAGGACAATTTTTGTTTAAAGAAAACCATCACTGATAATAGCATGTGGTCAAGAATAAAAAGGAAAAAAATACAAAACCCAAATGCAATATAAATAGATGAACTAAAATGGAAATCAATATCAAAGGCACTCTGATTAGATAAAGGCTGATGAGCTGTGAAGACAAATCATTGAATTGGCTTCTATTTTTAGGAATATATTCCAAACAAACACAGTGATTAGACAAAAGATCATCTATACAGGGGAATTAAAATAAATAAGAGATACAGATTTTATTTTTGAACCTACAGAAAAATTCATGCTGCAGAAATACTGATTATTCTAAGGATTATTTAAATTTATATGCCAATACTTGGATAAATCTATATGGGAATTATTGAATTAATTTATATCTTCTATTGCTCATATGCTTCACTCATCTAACAAACATAAAGGATCATTCCTCAGATATTTTCAGATGTATTTACTCTTACAGGGACTTTGCATCATATTTTGGGATTAAAAGATTTAACTATATGTAACTAATTGGATTTTTCTGGCTGGAAATTGATGTTGTTATTGAAGTTATTTCCAGCTGTGAGTATTTTAAAATCAGGATATGCAATGAAGTAAATTTCTTATTTATTTATGAAATGACATGGATGAAGTTCAACTTATTTAACTGATAATATTTTGGTTTTCTAATGATATGAAGTGCAGATAGACACTTGGCTTGTTCTATTTCATAAATTTAAGCAATGATTCAGCACAAGGTAAACAGTATGTGTTTATTAAACTTTGTATCTCTTTGGAGCTCTTCAGTTTAAGCAGGTTGCATGCTTCAAGCAAAATTATTGAGAAATCCAACCATGAATTTCTCCTTTCTGATGTCTGCACACTCAGCACTGACAACACTCACATACATTGTGGATAAATTTATAATTTTGCTACCATATTATAAGCTTATCTACTTGAATGAAATGAAAGTGAATGAAGGGTGATTGAGGAAATAATTTTAATGCATCAGCCAAGATAAACAGTAAACTGATGCTACCTCTGTGTTATGGTACTGGGCTGAATGCCATCGTACGATTTATGCAGCTGGTGAGAGCTAGAAAACTATTTCCACATAAGAGGGAGAAATAGATTCTAACCTCAAGGGTTCAGAGAGGTCTGGACCATCAACACCTTAGTGGTTCACCCCCCCTAGTCCCACATGGTACACAGGTGTGGCACTGTGAACCTTCCCTGATGTGCTGGGTCTAGGCAGGGTGAGCTGCAGAAGGTCAGAGGACTCTGATAGCCAGGAAATTAGATTTGAGATCTACTCTAGCCTGAAGAAAGTAAAGTCTCTGTGGAGAAACAAATTTAGCTCTACACCTATGGCTTAGAGGAGGTAGCTGAATTCTATTCCCTGGGACAATTCCTCTCCATAAAGCCCAATTTACTTCATGTTTGAAAAAAGGGGCACATTCCCTTCTGGATGAATTTGATGAGATGCATGTGTGAGTAAGTAGGATTTATACATATAAATGAAGGCAGCAGTATACAGACAGAGTCAATTTTAGTACTCTTAGTTGAAGGATATAGGATACAGAGTCATTATTACATTATTACAAACACTGCAGTTTTCCACTGGTGGCACTTTGTGATTCATTATGCACATTAATTATATAGTGGGACAAGTTTACCAGCTATATCATGCCTAAATATGTTCTCTGTAAAATAAAGATAAATTAGGAAGAAAGGAACAGCAAATAATTTTTGTGAAGTACTGTAAGTCTGTTAGACAGAGGCAATCCAATAAAATTTAAGAATAAATTCATTAACTCTAGGAGAGCAGATCTGAAAGCATTATATATAAGTGGTTCTACCATTGGGTAAGCTCTGATAATTTGAAGTCTATCTTTGCCTCTGTAATCCAAATCTATGTGAAAGAAATGCACTTACAATGCCTGAGTTTGAAGGTAAAGTATATTTTGTAATATCTTTATTCAAAAGAAAAGTGACAGTAGCATTGTTGTGTTTTAGACCTTATTTTCCTCCACCTTTTAAAGCTGTCAAAAATAGAGAAGTGATCCATTTGCTGTTGTACAGCAGGACCAATTTTTATTTCTTCTTCTGCTAGATAACAGGATGGTAAAGATAGATTTTTTTTTAGTTTACTTTAAATATGTGTAAAGAGGGGCCACCCAAACCCTAACCATTACCCTAACCATAATGGCAGCTCTGGGCTGAGGTTGAGGTCCCCAGCATCACGTCTGGCCCAGATAAGAAAGTTGTAACAACTTCCAAACAACTGCAGTTCCCTCAACCACTCCTCATAAGAGCTTTCACCAGTTTCATTGCCTTCTCTGGTCATGCTCCAGACCTACCATGTCTGTTTTGTAGTGTGGGTCCCAAAAGTAAACGCAGGATTTGAGGTGTGGCCTCAGTTGTGCTGAGTGCAGACTGGGAATCACTGCCTGATCTGCTGGCCACACTATTCCAGATACAAGCCAGGATGCCATCAGCCTTCCTGTCCACACTGCTGGCTCTTGTTCAGCCTCTGTTAACCAGCACCCCTCATGTCCTTTTCTGCTGGGCAGCTTTCCAGTCACTCTTCCCCAAGCCTGCAGAATTGTTTCTTCTCCCAAAACAGTTGAACAGGAACACATTAAGCAGCAGTGAAAAGCCTAATAAGTGTCAGGGATCCACAGATACACAATTAAATCAATATACTTTCCTACTCTTCATGCACAAGAAAAAGGTAGCTATACAAGAATGACTATTTCATTGAGCCTTGTAATAGCTGCACAACAGTCTGTGAGGGTGACTCTTCCAGGCATATTTACCATGTCCAGTTTCTATATTCCCAAAGGGTGAAGGAGGCAGAATAACCATCTGGATCTGCTTGGTTTAGGACTCCTCTATAGCCCATAAAGTGTGAGAATGTGTTGCCAAATATTATGAAAATGAAATTTTGCTCCATTATAAACATATCCATGGAACTGATCACACATATTTCTTAAGGGAGACTGAAAATGTTACTCTATATTGAATGTGCATACTGGTCTAAGAGTAAAATAGATGAACGTGTTAAATTTTATCAACATATATTTAACTTGTTTACTGATGTCCTCTACTGAAACAAAAAAAAAAGAGAAATTCCTTTGTACATAGTTAATAAACTTAATTTTGTTTCATATTACATCAGTAATGGTTGCAGGTTGCAGTAATGGTCAATGCAGGAACCAAACCTTATGATCACCACGTAATTTCTGTTTGAAGACTTTTCTGAACATCATCTGTTTCTATCACGTCCTATTAAGAGAGATTCTATTTTGCTGCTTCTTAAGGATTCTCTTTTATTATTGGAATTTCTCTCATTTCTTGTTTCACATCATGTTTTTCCATGCAAAAAGAAAAAAAAAATCAGCTTTAGAGCACTTATTTTCCTATCTACTTGTTGTCCTATCTCTACATGCCCTTGTATAAAGTCCCTTTTCAGCTTTCTTGTAGGCTCCTTTTGGGTACTGGAAGGTTGCTAGAAGGCCTCCCTGGAGCCTTCTCCAGGTTGAACAATCCCATTTCTCTTAACATTTCCTCATTGGAGAGGTGCTCCAGACCTCTGATCATCTTTGTGGCCTTCCTCTGAACTAACTCAAACAAATCCATGGGGAACTCCAGAGCTGGACGCAATATTTCAGGTGGGGTCACACAAGAGCAAATCCCTTGACCTGTTGGTCATGTTTCTTTTGATGCAGCACAGGATTTTGTTGGACTCCTGGGCTGCAAGAGCACATCACCAGGTCATGTTGAGTTTCTATTCAACCAACACACCCAGTCCATTCTGTCAGGGCTCCACTCCATCCATTCTCCACCCATCCTGTATTTCTGCTTGGGATTGCCCTGACCCAGGTGCAGGACCTTGCACTTGTCCTTGTTGAGCTTCATAAGGTTTACACAGGCCAACCTCTCAGGCATGTCAAGGCCCCTCTGAATGAAGTCCTTTCCCTTCAGCATGTTGGTTGCACCACACAGCTTGGTGTCACCAGCAAACTTGCTGAGGGTGCACTCAATCCCACTGTCCATATTGATGACAAAGACGTTAAAAGGTGTTGGTCCCAGTACCAGGTCCTGAGGAATGCCACTCACCTCTGACTTTGGACATTGAGCTCCTGGCTGCAACTTCTTGAGTGGAACCATCCAACCAATTCCTTATTCACTGAGTGGTCCATCATCAAATCTGTGTCTCTTCAGTTTAGAGATAAGGATGTCATGTGGGACAGTGTCAAATGCTTTGCCCAGTTTTTTATAGATGTCAGTTGTTCTTCAATGCTGTAACCCCACTGAAGAGGGCCATCAAATTTGTCAGGTACAATTTACCCTTAGTGAAGCCAGGATAGCTGTCATCAGTCACCTCCTTATTTTCCATGTCTCTTAAAAGAGTTTCCAGGAGAATCTGCTCCATGATCTTGACAGGCGCAGAAGTGAGAATCACAGGTCTGAAGTTCTCCAGGTCTCTTTTTCTTTTTTTTCTTTTTCTTTTTCTTTTTCTTTTTCTTTTTCTTTTTCTTTTTCTTTTTCTTTTTCTCTTTCTTTTTCTTTTTCTTTTTCTTTTTCTTTTTCTTTTTCTTTTTCTTTTTCTTTTTCTTTTTCTTTTTCTTTTTCT